>NW_019167960.1:13221950-13567345 GCF_002303985.1 Durio zibethinus | reverse complement strand
CCTAAACAAGGTACTTGGAAAATTGGACTTTACAATTCACTTAGACTACAGTCCCTTTTTCAAATACACAGCCTAAACACAACCTTAGTGACTGGACTTTATTGTGTGTTATGGTTCAGTCTGCAAAATGACATACACAGAGTTATTCATGTTAAAGCATGATTGTAGCTTTCTTTGTCTCTGATTAAATCTGTATCACCAGCATTATTGGATGACATAGTTTCTTAAGTAATTTGCAGAAGAACTCTGTGATAAAAAGCTGCTGAAAATTTTGGAAGAAAATAGAATCAAAGATGGTAAGGAAGAGAGATAATTATATACAAAACCTCAACCATAGGGTTTGTTTGAGAGCTATATCCAAACATCGGAGAAAAGAGCATAAGATTCAAATATGAAATAAACCTAACATCCATTCTTTCCATTATAAAGAGTTTGTTTATAAGGATTAAAATTCTTCTGTCCTCAAGTTACATGTAATACTAGCCACTGATTTGACCTGGTATTAAAGAGACTAAGATGACATTAGCCTGCCCTTAAACCCTTGACTTTAAATTATTGCATCACCAAATCATCTGCTGCTCTAGAATAATTTTCAAAATTTTTCTAATCTAGAAAGGAACAGAAAAAGCCACTGTATCTTCCTATCTATTGCTGCTTCTGCCTGCATCATGAGCTGTCCAGGTTGATGTATATTTAAATGATAAAAGAAAACATTTGAGCCGCTTTAAAAGATTATGGTAAACTGATACGGTTAGGAATGTGAGGAATTGAACTACTGCTTCAATAGTATAAATGTAAGACGAATGCTCTGAAAGGAAGTATTGCTTGGATTATGGAAAAAAAAAAAAAGCACTTGAAGTTTGGAATTTCATGCTTTTAGGAGAGAGATAAGATTTTTTAGTGGGGTTAATGATAAGGTAGATTTGTTTTTCTGTTTGTGATGTTTTGAGATATCATATTTCATTCCGAGACTTTTTCAATCTAGCATGCATGTTAATGTAAGTGTTCTCGTGAGCATTTCTATCTGCATTGTAGGATTTCCTACAATAATTGTGAAGAATCATCTTTTGAAAATTTAAAATTTGTAAATTTACTTTTAAGAGATTGAGAAAGGGCTTCAATTGGAAATGCAGAGTGCCATCTAGATATTTACATGTTAAATGTCTTAGAATCTTCAGGTTTTTACATTGTATAAGAGGTCTTCTAACCGCTTTCTGAATTGCTTGGCATATTTTAAAGCACTTTTCTGATCTTCAAGCATTTTTCCTTTGTTCTCTAACAGCTAGTCATCAAAGAACAATAGTTGTTGTATGATTTCAATTACTTGTGAGTTTATGAAGGATGCTTGTTTATCAGATATTTTGGTGGTCTTCAATAAGTATTCAGCTGCTCAGCTTAGTTCGCTGCTTGGAAAGTTAGCATGGGCTGCTAACATACTAATGAAATTGGTTGCTAATAACTGCAATTTCTGTTATTTTTGGTGCAATATAACGACTTTCACCTTGTGAAGTGGATGATATAGGGGTAGTGATCAACACCCTTCCCACTTTGCCCTCTTTTTCTTGGTGCATTTGCTGTATGGGAGAATGATGATCGATACCCTTTAACATGACAATGTCTTACGGAATATGAGCCCCATTATTGTACCACATACTGGTATTATTCTCCCACTCTAGTGTCCGTATGGATGATATAGGCAACACACAAAAGGCTTGTGAATACAAATTAAATCCCTTGCCCTATTTAAATGTTAGATTGACTAAAAATGTCCAGGACATTGTAACTGACTGAATCTGATGCTTTTAGAACATGCTTGTTTTACTTTTCTTTGGCTCTAGATGTAACAGTTGCATGGTTATAAATGCTTAATTGACTTCTAGGCAAAATGGTTGCTCATCCGTTTTCTGCTTGTTTTTGCAGTCTGTGATCCGAAAAGCCTCCTCTTCTTATTTGGGATGCAGTTGGACTACAGTGATGCTCTTATCGGTGGAGGTTTCTCTTTCAAGAACCCTAATGCTACCCAGACCTGTGGTTGTGGTAAATCGTTTGCAGCGGAGATGTGAAATTATATGTACAAAGACAGTTGAATAGATAGTAATAGTCATCCATTATATGTATTACAACCTACAAATTGTGTCTGTAGTCTTTCAAGTTTCAATGACTTGATATTTCTAGTGCCTTTCATACCATCTTTTCCCTCTTTTAGAAGAAAGTGCCTTTCATATCTGTGTGTTCTGGCGCATTATGCATTTAACTACCTAGCAGATGGAGAGAGGTATCATGAGCATTACAAAAGATATGGGAATAAGAGATAGTAATAAAGAAAAAGCAAAGGGCAGTGTTCGTTTCATGCTCAAGTCTTTTGGTCTCTCAAATCTTCTCCTTGGTTTTTAGCTAGAGGGATGCATTCAAAATCTTCCTTGAATTGTTTCAAGGAGAGGTGCCATGTACCCACAATGAATTCGAGATCAAGCGATGATGGAATGGTAAAGAAGATATGATATTGTATTCGTATTTATTTATTTTATATTTAATATATATAAAATATAAAATTATTTGTCATAATTTATTTAGATATGATGAATACTAAATATATATATTTTTTATTTTTGTCAATATATATATATATATAATGAGTTTTGCTAAAATTTTAAATAATCTTTTGTTTCTATTTTTTTTTTTATAAATTGTAATTTTTTTTTATCCAAAGTAAGCAGATTTACTCTAAAATGCAACGAATGCAACAATTCAACATTCTTTACAAGGTATCAATGAATATCAGTTGGCTAAAATATAAAAAAAATTCTTAAACTATTTTACTTTTTTTAAATAAGTTAGTATATTTTTATTGCATCTAAATAAACTCTCATTATAAACATTTAATTTTGTTTGAAATAATTTGATCTTGTTCTATTTTTATTTTTGATTCGATCATACCAATATGGACCGATTCAAACATCTTAATTTAATTAGATTCATTTTGGTTCTGTTTTAAATTAAATATTTTTGGATTATTTTGTATAAGTTAAAGTTCAATCTAATTTAAGTTTAGATCAATTGCACTTGTAGGTCCAATAAGAGTTCAAGTCAATTTTTAAAGCTCAAAATCTAGTTGTGAACCCAAATTCAATTTTAAGATCTAATTTCATTGAAATTTTGATTAATTAAAAACATAACATTACCCAAAAAATTTCAAAAATAAAAAAGAAAAACCTAGAGGGTCGGCTGCCATAGTGCCATGGCAGCAACCTCCCCTTTCGCTTATT
Organism: Durio zibethinus; assembly: GCF_002303985.1. The sequence goes on along the minus strand of NW_019167960.1, from coordinate 13,564,079 downwards.
CCCAATCCCACTTTCCCTTCCCCCGATTTGCCAACTACATTTTCACCTCACCAATTTCACATTCCATTTTCACCTATGGCATTATAGCATATATCCTTCTGGGTTCATAAACCGAAATGCAGCAAATGTTGCTACAATAATAGCAAAAAAATCTCATACCTTTACGGACCAAATTGAATTCTCAACAGAGGCAAGTAAAAGGATCTTGGTCTTTGTTTCTTAATAAAATCATAGAGATGATTCACAAGAATAAGGGGTAAATGTGGAAGGAATTGAAACTTGAAAAGCAAAAGAAACTATCTGCATCCACAACCTAAGACTACTATCTATGCCATCCATCACCATTCTCACCAACACAAAAAAAAAAAATCATCCATCTGTGTTCAAGCCCAAATAGGTCCATTGGTGTTCAAGCCCAAGTAAGCCCAATGGGTTTGATTGGGCTCATTGACATTCGAGCCCAATTAGACCCATCCTTGTCCAAGTCCAATTAAATAGTTTTTTTAAGTTGTTGTTGTTATTATTATTATTATTATTATTATTTTATTTTTCATTGTTTGAGTTCCTTTTCTTTCTTCACCACTTTCCTTTTTTGATCCAACTCACACGTGCACAAAGGATGAAATTGGGATTAGAATCCTTTGATCAAACACAGAATTGTATCAACTGGAATTTTGGACCTAAGAATCGCGCTGGACAAAATGTAATCCTAGGATTCAAGCTTTGGATTGATTCTGTCCGTTTCCTAAAATTATTCCTAAGATTGCTTATAAATGGGACTAATTCTACACAGAAACACAGAAAATGGTAGAAAATTATTGAGAAAATTTTGGGAAATTCTAGGCAGAAAGGGTTTTGGGAGGTTAATTATGAGATTTTGGGTTTAATTTGTAGTTCTTGGTGTGATTTTAGGTTTTTGGAGGTCAATTTAGGGTTGCAAAAGGTTTTGGATAGGAATTGAAGCTTTCTAGGATTTTTTTTGGGTTTAGGAAGAATTTTGAATTTTTCAGTTGAAATTTTCGATGAATTTAAATTTTTCAACAAAGTTTTCGATGATCAGTTGAATTTTTCAAACATATTCCAACCAACTTTCTAGAAACCGATAGGTTCTCAGTTTCTAGTTGAATTTCATTGCAACTTTTCCATAAACCGATGAAATTTCGATCCTCAGTTGAAGTTTTCGGTAGGCATTTATAGAGAGAAGAGAGAGTTTACGGTTTAGAGAGAGAGGGGCTCGGGTGCATCTGAAGAAAAACACTGAAAGGTGCCATTTACACCGACCTAGAACAACATTGTTTTGGAAAGCCTTGACCCGCGGGTGACCGACCAAGATTCGCGCGTTGACCTTGGTACCGACCCGACCCGATCGCAGGTTTTCCTTTTTCCATTTTATTTTTTGATTTGATTTGATTTTTATTTTTTTAATCCATTTTTTAATTATTTTTTAGTTTTATTTTAAAAAAATAAAAAGAATTATTTTTGCTACTAGTATTTCTGAAAGAAATACTAAGAAAAAAATAATTCTACAAAAAAAAGTTCTACAAAAAACAGAAATAATAATAATAATAATAATAATAATAATAATAATAATAATAATAATAATAATAACCTTTCAATACAATAAAAATATATTTTCAAATAAACAAAAATAATTTTTATCCTTTAAACTATTTGAAGATTACTTTAAAGTGAGCTCTACCAAACTATTGAAAGCCTTTACTAATTTTTTTACAATAAAAATTAATAAATTCGATGACAGAATCTCTTTAGGGTGGAACACTAGTCTTTATGAATACTCTTGAGGTGAAAGAATTATCATAAATTACTATCAAACTATTGAGAAAATTTTATGGTTAATTTTCAATATTAAATTATTTAGTAAATAATAAAAATAGTTAAGGCTTGGATAATTCGAAATTAAACTGGTACCATCCTTTAGGTAGGTGTTATAGGGGAGCTACAACCTTCCCCATGCGTAACCGACTCCCTAACCTAACGTCTATTTTACAGATTACATTCAATCAGGTGTCTAATCACATCTAAATAAAAAAGATTAGCGACGACTCTTCTAATCCATGTCTAGCTGTAGGTTTACGAATTTATAAGTTATGATAATTTGGCGACTCCACTAGGGATATTGAGAGTCAAGCCAGTAAATGACTTATTATTATCTAAGCCTTGTTTAATAAATTTGGAATTATTCCCTTTTATTGCTTATATCTATTTTATTATTTATTTTCCTTGTATATACTTGCTTATTTATTTGTTCATATTTGCTTGATTATTACTTATTATTTACATATACTTGTCATTTATTTACATGTGCATAACATAAGCCCTCCACCCGGGCTCTACCCTTAGAAAGGAGTGAAGTACCTATGTCTTCGTGAGATCTCATGTCTTCGTATGGGCCTACCAAACACTTTCATTCAGATTGAATCATTTTCGCTTGTAGCCTATGATGGGTGAAGATTAGGATGCCTTACTAGTCTGTAATGGACCATGATGTAGGGAATATTTGAGAACCATAAAGAATTAACCCAAATCGCATATAGTCAACCTTAAGAGCCTAACCATAGATAAAGCTTTATTTTCCTACCCTTTGTAGACAATCCAAAATTTAAGGTCATGTTATTTTTTTACTTGCTATGTAATGTTTATTCTATGTTTTATTGAAGTGACTAACTAATCGTTTTGTCTTCTTGTATTTCTTTTCTTTTTGTGCACATTCATAAACATGTTTATAGATTTCATAGTATTCTTGCCTCAAAGCTATTTCAACAAAAGTCTTCATGAATTCTACAAAACTTCAGGTTTGCACCTCATCTACGCTGTTTAAGTGTGACTTTTCCATAGATGTGAGGATGGAATAAAAAAAGAGGTAGCTAGAAGAATGAGATTATTTGCCACCTAGTTATATCCCCTACACTATTAGGAAAAGTCCATCTACTCCTCAAACATAATGATATGAAAAGCCTATAAAATATATGGAATAGTATGATACTCTTAAGGCGGGAGGCTTTTTGTGAGAAATTTGGGCATATTACATATCTCATGTTAGTGGAGGTTGACCATTCACTTATCAAGGTGACGGTATAGTTTTGGGATCCTTCTTACCGATGTTTTATCTTTAATGAGGTTGATCTAGTACTAACAATAAAGGAGTATTCAACCCTAGTGGATATGTATCTACTGTATTCAGATAGAATATATATAAAGAAACATAAATCAAAAAGTCGCAAGAAGTTAGGTTAAATTCTAGGAGTGGGAAATGAGGTCATAGACTCATACATTTGAGAGAAAGGAGATCACAAGGGCATTCTATAGGAGATTCTCTGAGATTTCATTACTAAGCATCAAGATGATGATCAGGGGATGAGTGCATTTGCTTTAGCCATATATGGGTTGGTTATTTTCCCCAAGGTCTTAGGCCACATTGAGATAGAAGTGGTGGATTTATTTAAGCAGATTGAAAGGGGATGTAATCTTTCTCCAGCTATCTTGGCAAAAATCATCAGATCTTTAAATTTCTATAAGTAGAATGATAAGGCATGTTTCATGGGTTGTATAGCCTTATTATATGTATGGATGAAGAGCCATTTCGAATGCAAGAAAAGTGTTTTTACTAAACTTTATTTCTACACTTAAAGTTCGATTAGAGAGTTTTGTCAGAGTATTTGGCCAGAAGCAAAGACTCAGAAGGAGTGGAGGTATCTGCTACAAAGGCTCACAGTTGGACAAGTAAAATGGTTAGCTTCGTGGATGGACAAGAAACCTATGTTATATCAATGTAGAGATAAGACAAGGGTCCCACTTTTATGTCTATAGAGGTCAATGAGTTATGCACCATTGATGGTAAGAAAACAGCATGGTGCCGAATAGTTTACTCCTATGACCTATAATCTCAATTAATTTAACTGTTCATATGGGGAGCTCAAAACTTTCTAGAAGATTGATAGCATGATTAAGGCCTAGAAGAAGCCCAAGAGAGTCAGCCCAGGGCCATTCATTGATAAAGTCACTCAGGGGTATCTAATTTAGAGAAATAAGAAGGGTTAAGAGATCACATTTATACCTCAAGATTATCACCTGCTAGTTAATAAGCTTTTAGAGTTAGAGCATGAAATAGAGAATGAGAAACTAAGCAAAAAATTTTGAAACTACAGAAAGAAAAAGACTAGTGGCAAAATAAGTTGAAAAATTAGAAATACAAGTCCATAGAATCTTTAAGGAATATAACAAGGCCTAAAAAGTTGTTAAAGAATAGGATGATGCCCTTAAGGAACTGAAGGAGCTGCGACAGGAGCATAAGATGTTATGCATATAGGTATAGGCCAAAAAAAAAAATACAGAGCTAGTTTATGAGAATGAATAGTTGAAAAAAGAGCATGCCCAAATAGAATATGACTTTAAGAAGGTTGAACAAGAGAACCAAATGCTTGCAGATTACATTTTGACTCTAACATTAAAGTTGAATGAACCAAAAAATCATGTCAGAAGCCTCATGAAAAGGCACAGATAGTTATCCTATCAGGTGTGGTACGATAAAATAGAGGGGTTGAAAAGATAAAAATACATAAAACACCTCACAGCTCAGATAGGTAAGGTCATGATCAAAGTAAGCAAGATGACAGAAAAGGTTGAGGCACTGAAAGCTTCGATTACACCAATAAAGGAGCATGGACAAAGGTTGCTAAATTTTATTGAAGAGGCTAAGGATCAGTATGAACAAGTTAAGCATTTTTATAGAGGGATAATATTAGATTTGCTGTAAAATAGACTCATATGGAATAAATGAAAGTTTCTTTTTGTTGAATTTTTTTAAGGGGTAAATATTTTTTTTCTTTTTTCTTTTCTTTTTCATGTATTTGCATCATACTTATTCATTCATTCATTATCATAACATCATCATTGAATTTTCAATTGTGGTACTAAGGTGCAAGAATAGCTACACACCCTTACAATACTTGAGCTCGAGCTAGAAAGATGGAACAGGATAATACAAGTCACTTTCAAAAGATAGAAAAAGCTCAAGAGGCACTAAAGAAAAAGTTGAGCAAGATTCTGGAAGCTTTGAAAAAAGTAAATAGCAAAAAATTAATGAAAGAAGATACTTCACAAGAAGCTATTAAATCAATATATCCTCCAAGCTTCGATCAATAACAAACTCAAACTGCTCTCAATATTTCAATTTCAACAGGTAATTTTTTGTAAAATACAAGTACCCGAGAATGACCTATGCACCCGGTTATGAGAATTTCAAAGTTATGATAATCTTATCTTTACCAAAAAGGTAATTGAGCCTATTCAACTCCCTGCTGCAAATGAAATAAAGGAGAAAAAGAAGCCATAAACAACTATGCCTTTAGAGAGTTCTAAAACTGATTAGGCCATGAGTAGGCTTGAGGAAAGATTGAAAGTTGTAGAGGGAATAAATTTCTATGGATCCATGGATGCTGTGAGACTTTGCCTAGTATCGGACGTGGTAATGCCACCTAAGTTTAAAGTATTGAAGTTTGAAAAGTATGATGATACTAAGTGCCCTATCACATTTATCACCATGTACTGTTGTAAAATGGTAGTACATGCTAATAATGAGAAGCTGCTTATGCATGTGTTTCAAGACAGCCTAACTAGATCCATAGTGAGATGGTATGTTCAGTTAAATGAGACTCGTTAAAGGCATAAAAAGATCTGACTCGATCTTTTATTAATCAATATCATCATATCATTGATATAGCTTCCGATCGTCTTTCCCCGTAAGTAATGGAAAAGAAGGCATCTAACTCCTTTAAGTAATATGTTCAAAGGTGGTGGGATGTAGCTACCTAAGTACAATCTCTTTTGATAGAAAAAAAACTACAGTGTTATTTGTGAGCACTTTAAAGTCATCATGTTATGAGAGGATGATCAAAAATACGACTAAAAATTTTACTGATATGGTGATTTCAGGAGAGATTATAAAAAATGTCATAAAAAATGATGAACTTAAAGGAGGTGAGTCTTTCAAAAGAGCACCTAAGAAAAAGAAAAGTGAAACTCAAGCTATGAGTCTTGAAGAATAGCAATTCAAAAGTTACTCTTGACCTATCTACCTTACATACCACCACACAGTGAACCATACTTCTGCATTTCCTTACCAATCAACCTCCCGACCATTTTATCCATCTTTACCAAGATCCCCTGCTCACTCAGTTAGCACTACAAGCAATGCTAGAGAACCATAAACTAGGAAAAAACTCATTTTTGATCCTATAATCATAAGCCATATGGAGCTATATCAAGAGTTTTACAAAAACAATTTAATTGTTCCTATCTTGGTCAAACAGCTTGAACCTTCATACCCTAAATGGTATGATTTCAGTGCTCACTACTACTACCATTTTAGAGTAGTAGGATATTTTACTAAAAATTATGCTCCTTTCAAGCATAAGGTACAAAGCTTGATCAAGGAAAGGTTGATAAGTTTTGATACCAGTAAAAGTTTAGCACCCAATAGTAGTGAGAATCCCTCACCTAATCATATAGTAAATGCTTTGGATAAGGGCAAGAAATATGTGAAAAAAAGGGTGGAGGAGCTTAAAATGCCATTTGGTCAGTTGTATGATGCCCTATATGAAGTCAGACTGATACAACCAATGATTCCATGCACCTATGTAGGAAGTTGCATCTTCAATAAAAAATGTAAATATCATAGTGGACCTTCGGGGCATTTTATTGAGAAACGTAGATAATTTTACCAAAAGGTGCAGAAACTAATAAACTTTTACTAGATAGAGTTATATGAGGAATCGAGAGCCTCGAAAAACATTAGGTGCCGAAACCTATTACCATACAATGTAAGGAGAAGACACAATCAACTGGGAGTAAGTTTGTTCCCAAACTATTAGCTTTTAGAGTCATACACCTATTTTCTTATAAAGATAACAAAGCGGTGCCCTAGAGATATGAGTGTGAGATGATGACTTAGGGGCAACAAAAGATATGCTAAAAGTTGAAACTACCCATATAATAGGAGTAGGGGGCATAACTAGAAGTGAAAGATGTTACACTATGATAACTTCAAAAAAAAAAAAAAACAAATGGAATCAAAGACTTAAAAAAAAAAAACCTCAAAATTAGTGGTTGAAAAAAAGGCCTATGAATTTTTAAAGCTAGTCAAGGATAATGAATATTTAGTGGTGGAGCAACTAAATAAGATGCTAGCCAAAATTCTCTATTGTCACTTCTTTTAAACTCTGAACCATATCGTAATACCTTGTTGAAGGTATTAAATTAGGCTTATGTAGCCGATAATGTATCTATGAAGTACATGAATCACTTGGCAGAGAATCTAGTGGTGCCACATCATATCTCTTTTAGTGATGATGAGATTTTATCTGAGGGTAAAAGGAGCACCAAGGCATTACACGTCACTGTCAAATGTAAAAGTCACATAGTAACTAAGGTCCTTATTGATAATGAATCAGTTATTAATGTCACGTCTGTGTCTATTTTAGCTAAGCTTTCTTTTGATATGTCCTATATCCAAAACAGTTAGATGGTGGTTCAAACATTTGATAGGACTAGATGAGAGGTCTTGAGGGATGTTGAGTTGCCTATATAGATTGGGTTATGTGTTTTCAACATAAAATTTCAGGTCATGAATATCTTTCCATCATATAACTGCTTATTGGAAAGATCATGAATCCACAAGGAGGGCACCGTCTTTTCTTCATTGCATCAAAAAATTAAATTCAATATATAAGGATAACTGGTGATTATGGTTGAGAAAGAGGATTTACTGGTGACCTAACCCATAAATGCCCCATATGTGGAAACAATAGAAGAATCATTGGAATACTCTTACAGATCTTTTGAACTTATTAATGTAGTAGGTAAAAGGCTTAAATTCAGTCGGATTATGATAAATCAGATGGTTAACAAGGGTTGAAGTGTCGGGTTCAGCCTAGGCAAAATCCTGTAAGGGATAAGGGAGATTTCTAAGATTAAAAATTACAGTTATAGATTTAGATTAGGTTATGAGATACAAAAATGTAGAACAATAGCAGAAAAACAAAGAAAGAATCAATGATTTTTCCTCACTTGAATGAAACTTTCATTTTTTGAGGGTACATGCATCAAAAAGTTGAAAAGGACACAAAAGAAGAACTAGAATGGGAAGAAGTTTTTGTAAAGTTATCCATTCATATGGAGAATAATAAAAGTCAAAATGAGGAAGCTTTAGTTTACCCCTACCCGTTGGGATATGAATTGTAGAATTGAAGGGTCATCTAAATGCTATTGTTTCCAATCTTTTTTCAATGTAATCACATCTCCTAATTGCTTATGCCCAAAAACATTAGTTTGGGCCTTTTATTTTTCCTTATGTCAATAAAAGTAAGAGCATGCATTTTGTTCATTTCTTTCACTCCATTCATCACCTCATCAAAAGTTCTTGCCAATATTTCTTATTCTATTAATTTTTAAGTCTTCAAATGAATGTGAAGGTAATCATAACAATGATCCAGGGTTTAACTTTAAAAATTTAATTAATACCGATGAACTTGATACTGAAGAAGATTTTAAAGAATACACTTTGTCTCTAAATTTAATGAGGCTAATTGAGCAAAAAGATAAATCCATTGAGCCTCATCAAGAAATTATTGAATTGATCAATTTGGGTGATGCTGAAAATAAAAAAAAAAAGTCAAGATTGGTACTTCACTCTGAGTGATTGATCAACAATGATTAGAAGATTTACTATGAGAGTTTGTGGATGTATTTGCCTAGTCTTACCAGGATATATCTGGACTTAACACTGAAATAGTAGAGCATATGTTACCATTAAAGCTAGAATGTAAACCGATATAGCAAAAACTAAGAAGAATAAAACCAGAGATGCTGTCAAAAATCTATTAGAAAATTAAAAAACAATTTGATCCAGACTTTTTACAAGTGGCTAAATATCTTGAATGGGTAGCTAATATAATACCTATCCTTAAAAAGGATGGAAATGTATGAATGTGTGTAGACTATTGAGACCTGAATAGAGCTAGCCCAAAGAATAATTTTTTTCTATCTCATAGAGATATACTGATAGATAAAACAGCTCGATATTCAGTATTCTTTTTTATGGATGGTTGTTTTTGTTATAATTAGATAAAGATGGCATCAGATGACATGGAAAAAACCATATTTATTACTATATGAAAAATATTTTGCTATAAAGTTATACCTTTTAGATTGAAAAATACTGGGGCAATGTATCAAAAGGCTATAATAACACTCATTCATGATATGATGCATAAGGAAATTGAAGTGTATGTGGATGACATGATTACCAAGTCTCGAAAAAGAAAGAATCATGTGATCAACCTCAAAAAATTATTCGATAGGTTAAAAAAGTTTCAGCTTAAATTGAATCCGGCTAAATGTACATTCAGAGCCAGGTCAGGGAAGTTATTGGGATTCATAGTTAGTGAAAAAGGGATAAAAGTTGGCCCAAATAAAATTCGGGCCATTCAGAATTTATCCCCTTTAACCACACAAAAGGAGGTTCAAGGCTTCTTAGAGAGATTGAATTATATTTCTCGGATCATTTCTTAACTCACTCTTAAATGTGATCCCATTTGTAAACTTTTTTGAAAAAATAATCTTGGGGAGTGGAATGAACAATGTCAATAAGCTTTCGATAGGATTAAGCAGTACTTATCAAATCTTCTAATATTAGCACCCTCTATTTTTAAGAAAACCACTGATTCTATATATAATGGTACATAAGGGATTAATGAAATGTGTGTTAGGCCAACAAGATAAATCTAGCAAGAAAAAAAAAAGCTATTTATTACCTGAGCAAAAAATTTACAGAGCATGAGTCAAAGTATTCATCACCAAAGAAAATGTGTTGTGCTTTGGCGTGGACATCTAAAAGATTCAGGTAATATATGCTCTATCACACTACTTGGCTCATAGCTAAACTGGATCCCCTCAAATACATCTTAAAAAAACTGTCATTATCAAGAAGAATTACAAGATGACAGGTGATGCTTTTTGAATACAACATAGTATATATGAGCCAACAAGCTATCAAAGGAAATGTCATTACTGAATTCTTGGCAGATAAAGTCGCTGATGATTATGAGCCCATGAAACTTGATTTTTTATATGAAGAACTAATGGCCATCTTAGAGTTAGAAGAAGATGAGGAAGAGGAAGAGATATGGATGATGTATTTTGATAGGGCTACCAATGCCATAGGGCATATGATTGGAGCAATCTTAATATCTCCAATAGAGCATTACTATCTTGTTACAATAAGGTTAAACTTCATCTACACAATAATATAGCTAAATATAAGGCTTTTGTTATGGGATTGCATCCTGCTTTGGATAGAAAAATTGAAACATTAAGGGTGTTTGGGGATTCAACTCTAGTCATTTATCAACTAAAAAGTGAATAGAAAACAAGAGATTCCAAACTCATCCCTTACCACAAATATATCTTAGAGCTGTGCAAATAATTTAAAGCAATTCAATTTGAACACTTGTCTTGTGAAGAAAATCAAATTGCATATGCCTTGGTTACCTTAGCTGAAGGGTCCAGATCAATAATTCTACTAAAATTTAGCCTATCAAATTAGATATTAAGAACATGCCAGTACATTGTACCAACTTGAAAGAAGAGGAAGATAGCCACCTTTGGTATCATGATATTATATGATATCTAAAGAATTAGCAGTACCTAGATCAAGCAACAGATAATGATAAGAGAGTTTTATGAAGATTGGTTATAAGATTCTTTTAGATGGGGAAATTTTGTACAAAAAAAATAAAGACCAAGTGTTATTACACTGTGTAAGTGCCTTTGAAGCCAAGAAGATTATTGAAGAAGTTCACAACGGCATATGTGGAGCACATGTAAATGGACATATGATGGCAAGATAGGTTATGCGAGCTGGATATTACTGGTTGACAATGAAAAAAGATTGCATTGATTATGCTCGAAAATACCACAAGTGCTAAATTTATGTTGACAAGATTCATGTTCCACCTGGTGTTTTACATGTCATAGCATCTCTTTGGCCATTTCTATGTAGGGGATGGATGTTATTAGCCCCATCACACCAAAGACCTTAACCGAGAATAGATTCATTTTTGTAATGATTGACTGCTTTACTAAATGGGTCGAATCCTCTTTTTTCACAATTGTGACTAGGTCAGTGGTCTGTACATTCATCAAAAGAGAAATAATTTGCAAATATGGGCTCTCAAAAAGAATAATTTCCAACAATGTCAAGAATTTGAATAGCAAGATGATGAAAAAAGTATGTGTTCAGTTCAAGATCAAACACGATAATTCAGCTCCATACCCCCAAAAATAAATAGGGCAGTAGAAGTTATAAATAAAAATATTAATAGAATTTGAGAGAAGATGACTGAAACCTACAAGGATTGACACGAGAAACTATCTTTTGCTGTACATACGTATCAAACTTTTGTATGCATCTCTACTGGGGCAACTTATTTTTCCTTGGTTTATGATATAGAAGCTGTATTGCCAGTAGAAGTAGAAATCCCATCGCTAAGGGTCTTAAGGGAAATTGGATTAAAAAAAGCTGAATAGATTCAGGAGCACTATGAACAATTAAACTTTATTGAAGAGAAGAGATTGATGACACTTTGCCATGGCCAATTATACTAAAAGAGAATGATAAGAGCTCATGATAAAAAGTTTGACCTCATCAATTTTGAAAATGAGAGTTGGTATTGAAAAGAATTCTCCCAAGTCAGTACAATGATAGGGGAAAATGAACTCCAAATTGAGAAGGACCATATGTTGTAAAAAGAGCCTTTTTAAGAGAAGCCTTAATCTTGTCAGAAATGGATGAAAATGAACTTTTTAGTCTTATTAATTCTGATGTGGTGAAGAAGTACTTTGTTTGATTCAAAAAAAAAAACAAAAAAAAAGAGAGTTTAAGTTGAAAACATGAAAAGGCAACTTGAAGTCCAAAAAAAAAAAAAAGAGGAAGTTCAAGTCGAAAACTCGAAAGGGCAGCTTGTACCTAAAGGAAAAGTTTGAGTTAAAAACCTTGGAAGAGGGTATAAATTGAATACGGCATCATTTGAATGGCATCACTTGGGACAATGAATTTCAAAGAGCTTTGAAGCGTCAGGGCATTGTGTTTTGATTGAGTTTTTGAAGGAGATCTAAGATTTATTGTCATAATTATTTAATCATATGTCTTGGGGCCTAAATAATCGCTCATGATTACTCTATTTTTATCTCTATACCATCATTTATAATTTGTTGCTTACCCAAATAAATGAAAGTCGTCTTATCATTCTCTCTTAGTCTTATACATTGTCAATATATTTATCCTTACCATGAATGAAAGAAGTGCATAATTTGCATTCCCCACTTTGAAATTGGGATAATGGTTAATAATTAAAGAAAGTCATAAGAAATGGTGTTATTTTGAAAGATTAAAAAGAGACAAGGATCGAAGATGAACTCTTCTAAACTAAGAGCAAAATAGCTTCATAGCCCTTTTAGGGATAATGATAAATATTCAGGCTGATAGAAAGATGGTTTCTTTGCTAAAGAAGTGCATTCAAGTTGATAAAAGAAGGTTTCTTTACCAAAAGTGTGCAGAAATGAGAATGCAAAAGCGTTAGTACCACAATTGATGTTTCATTTGCATGCTAGATAGGATATGCACTGGTATTATCCACTCATCTAATCTTGGCTCAGTCCGGATCATTTTTTATGATTCGTGGTTCTATTTTAATCATTTATCTTCAACCTTGACTCAGTCCTAGTCATTTTATTTTGACTCGTAGTTTCGTCGTGATCACTTGATTTTGGCTCAGTTCAAATCATTTTTTTATGATTCATGAATTCGTTTTGATCATTTATCTTCGACCTTAACTCAATCTTGATCGCTTTATTTTGAATCGTAGTTTTATCTTGGTCACTTGATCTTGGCTCAGTCCAAATCATTTCTTATGATTTGTGGTTCCGTCTCGATAATTTATCTTTAACCTCGACTTGATCTTGGTAGCTTTATTGACTCGTGGTTTTATCCCGGTCACTTGATCTTGGGTCAGTCCAGATCATTTCTTATGATTCGTGGTTTTGTCTTAGTCATTTATTTTCGACCTCGACTGGATCCTGGTCGTTTATTTTTGACTCATTGTTTCATCCTGGTCATTTGATCTTAGCTTAGTCCAGATCATTTCTTATGATTCGTAGTTTCATCCTGATCACTTATTTTTTACCTCGACCCAATCTTGGTCACTTCATCTCGACTCATGGTTTAGTTTTGATCACCCGATCTTGGTTCAATTTAGGTTATTTTGCAAATTCAAAGATCGTACTTGATTCGACTCGAATATAGTGGGTATCTAGGTCTTTGCAACATCCCTGTCTAACAAGGATATGCAAAGAAAGGTAATTGTGACACCTATTTATGTCTGAGCCCAAGTAGGCCCATTGGTGTCTAAGCCTAAGTAGGCCCATTTGTGTTTGAGCCTAATTGGGCCAATTGACGTTTGGGCCCAATTAGGTCCATCATTGCCTAAGTCCAATTAGATAGTTTTTTAAGTTGTTATTATTACATTATGTTATTATTATCATTATTATATTATTATTATTATTTTGTTGTCTGAGTTCCTTTTCTTTCTTTACTACTTTCCTTTTTTAATCCAACTCACACGTGCACAAAGGATAGAATTGGGATTAGAATCCCTTGGTCAAACACAAAATCGTATCAATTAGAATTTTGGACCCAAGAATCATGCTGGATAAAATGCAATCCTAGGATTCAAGCCTGATTGATTATGTCCATTTCCTAAAATTATTCTTTCCTATAAATGGAAGTAATTCTACATAGAAACACACAAAAAATTGGTAGAAAATTATTGGGAAAATTCTAAGAAATTTTAGGCAAAAAGGGTTCTGAGAGGTTAATTCTGATATTTTTGGTTTAATTTATAGTTCTGTGTGTGATTTTAGGTTTCTAGAGGTCAATTTAGGGTTGCAGAAAGTTTTAGAGAGGATTTGAAGCTTTTTGGAATTTTTTTGTGATTTTTCTAGGTTTTTCTAGGTTTAGGAAGAACTTTGAATTTTTCGATTAAATTTTTCAACGAAGTTTTTGACAATCGGTTGAATTTTTTGGCCATATTTCTGCCAACTTTCCAAAAACTAACAGGTTCTTAGTTTTCAGTTGAATTTTTTTAATAACTTTTTTCAGAAATTGATAGAATTTTGATCCTCGATCAAAGTTTTTGGTGGGCATTTCTAAAGAGAAGATAGAGTTTTTAGTCTAGAAAAAGAGGGGTTCGGGTGCATCTAAAGAAAAACGCTAAAATGTGTAGTTTATACCAACCCAGAATGATACCGTTTTGGAAAGCCTTGACCTGTGGGTGACTTAACTAGGATCTGCACGCTGACCTTAGTATCGATCTAACCCAATCGCAGGTTTTTGCTTTTTCATTTTATTTTTATTTTTTTATTTGATTTGATTTTATACTTTATCCATTTTTTTATTATTTTTTGGTTTTATTTTATAAAAAATAAAAAAAAAACAAAAAAGAATTATTTTTGCCATTAGTATTTCTGAAAGAAAAAAGAAGAAAAAAAATTCTACAAAAAAAAAGTTCTATAAAAATAGAATAATAATAATAATAATAATAATAATAAAACCTTTCAATAAAATAAAAATATATTTTCAAATAAACAAAAATAATTTTTATCCTCTAAACTATTGGAAGATTGCTTTGAAGTGAGCCATACCAAACTATTAGGAGGCTTTACCAATTTTTTTGGAATAAAAATTAATAAATTCGACGATGAAGTCTCTTCAGATTAGGACATTAGTCTCCATAAATACTCATAAGGTGAGAAAATTATCCTAAATTGCTACCAAACTATTGGGACAATTTTAGGGTTAATTTTAATATTAAATTATTTGTTAAATAATAAAAATGGTCAAGGCTTGAATAATTCGAAATCAAACTTGTACCATCCTTTGGGTTGGGTGTTGTGGGGATGCTATAACCTTTCCCATGCATAACCGACTCCTGAACCTAACATTTGTTTACTCAGATTCAATCAGATGTCCAATCACACCTAAACAAAAAAGATTAGTGGCGATTCCTCTAATCTATATCTAGTGGTAGGTCCACGGATTTATATGTTATGACAATTATAAAATAAATTTTTTTAAAAAGATAGATCATCCAAATGCACCGCATAAACATTTCTTTGGTGAAGTCTAATAAAAACTAGTTTGTTAGTCTTTATATCAATTGCTTGACAACACATGGATTCAAACATAACATTAAGTCCTTTATTACAAAATTGGCTAATGCTAAGTAAATTATGTTTGAGTCCTTTCATAAGTAAAACATTTTCAATAGTAGCTAAAGCATTACTACCAACGAAGCCAATTCCTTCAATTTGGCCTTTGAAGTTGTCTCCAAATGTAATATCTCCTTCACTTTTAGGTTTTAAATCCTTGAATTGAGTCTTATCTTCCGATCATATGGTTTGAGCATCTACAATCAAGGTACTATGGATTGATCTTGCTTGAATTTACCTCATAGCAATACTCATCCTCTTACGAAAACATAATCAAATTTTTGTTTTGGGTACCTAAATTTTCTTGGGTCCTTGAACGTTAGTGCTTACAATTTTTGTGCTTTTGAGAATCTATTTCATCTTAGTAACCTCATCTTGAAAAGTGCTAACTCCTTTCGAAATTCGCACATTGCTAATGAATTTACCTCTATGAGTAATTCTCTTAAAAAAAAAAATTGTATAGAATGACCCAATTTTATGATAATATGCATATGCACTAAATGAGTCATTTGGTTTAATAAGAAAATTCTTCAAATGAGTTTCTTTATTATCACCATTATAACCTAATCCATCTTTATAAAAAAAAAAAATCTTTGTGTTTCAAGCATGTCATTGAGTTTTTGGTATCCCATATAAAATCTAGAAAAGGAATTATGCAAATTCACATTTTTCTTAGTCAAATCATCAACATTCAATTTTAAAACCTCAATTTTCTTCTCTAATTCATTTTAGCCTTAATCAAAGATTCATTCACTATTTTCAATTTAGAAATTGTTTTTCTATGCCTCATGTTCATGCTTTCATATTCTATAACTAATTTATCAAATGGATCTTATAACTCATCAAAAGTATTAGAATTTAAATCATTTAAGTTAGAATTTACCTTAGGATCATCAACAGCCATGGACATAAGTTAACTATTTTTTTCTCTTTATCATCAGCGAAGAAGTCATTATCACTCAATGTAGCCACCATTGTTTTCTTCTTTGGCCTTGTTGCATTTTTTTTCTTTAACAAAGAATAATCAAACTTGATGTGGCATGGTGTTAGCTTTTTAAGTGAGATGGTGATCCAAGAGGGGGGTGAATTGGATTTCTCCAAGTGTTTCCCAAACAATGATTTCAAAATAATTGAATGAAAAATTAAAATTAATATCAAAATATGATGCAAATGACAACAATTGAAATATCTGGAAGTATATATAATCAACGATGAAAATAAAGAGATAATGATAGAGAAATCAAACCCAAAAATTTATAGAGGTTTGGTTCTTCTCCACAGGGCATCTACATCCTCTCTTCTTAGTTGTCCATACCAAGACTTCAATCCACTAATCTTGAATTGAAAATACAATCCTATCTTTTTCTCTTTAAGGCTTAAGATAGAAACCTCTACATTTTAAAGTATTTTATCCAATCTCACTACAAAGCTTTCAAAAGGATACTTCACATTTTGTTCTCTTTCACTTTTGTATATCAAAAGTAATTTTACAAATAATAGAACAACTTCTCTAAGGCTAAGTGTTTGCTAAGTTTAAGTACAAGAAAAATGATGAATGAAAAAAAAAATGATTTGGATACAATAAATACAAAGATATACACTTTAAAGCTCTAAAACTCTTGATTTCTTTGAGAGAATGAATATATGACTTGTTTGATCTCACTATTTTGATTCATCAACCTTTTTGGTGTGTTAGAGTATTCTATATATAGAGAAATTGAACAACTAGCTATTGGGGATGGTTTGGAAAAAGAAATGCCCATTAGAAGCTTAAAAAACTAGTCGTTATGCATATCTCTATATAGACCTAATTGATTGGTTTTGATAGGGTATCGATCTTGTGCCTTACCCGACAGATCCCTTCTTGTAAGGGATCAATCCCGTTTAATGTTTTTCAAATCCTTTTTGTTTATGTAAGAAAAATCAATCGATCGATTATAAGAAAGGATCGATTGGTTTAGCCAAGGGATCGATCCTGTAAACCAAATGATCAATTTGATCAAGCTAGACAGTTGTATCTTGTTTTACACTCTACTCACTAATTTAATCATATCTTAAGTTATACAATTTCAAATCAAAACCGTTTGAAACTTTAGAAACTAGACTTAAAGGGCTTTCTATCCATATAAAATTTATCACCTAATTAATTGTATACGAATTATAGTAAATTTTTAAAACTACCCTTTGTGCAGTTTTTAGACAACTACAAAGTGTCTAGTAAAAATTTAAAATCTTTTCTTAGAAAATTTGGATTTTGATTTTGTTTGATCCATTTGAAAGTAAACTCAAAGAGCTTTCCAACCATATAAAATCCAAATATTAAAGCTTTGTGAATTAATATAGAAAAATAAAACAAGTTCAATGTTGAAAAACTTTGTTCTTGTAAAACAACTTTCTTAAGTTAATCTATTTCTCAAAACCAATAATATCAAAATTATATTGAGTCCAAAATGAATAAGTTCACTTTAAAAATAACAATTGGACTTTCCTTTAAGCTTAAATAAATAATGTTTAAATATAGTTTTGATTTGAGAAATAAGAAAACATAAAGAAAGGTTTGTTTAAATTTTAAAAATCATATTATTTATTTAGTATTAAAAATGATAAAACTTAAGAATATGTACTAAATAAATCTTTTTAAAAATTTTAATCAAACTTATTTAGCTTAATGTTTTATCATTTCAAAATAATAATAAATTCAAGGCTAACAATCTCTCCTTTTTTGATATGACAAAACTTAAAAATAAATTTGCTTGATAAAAAACTTTCTTTAAGACATGTAAGATTTTAGAAAACATTTTGAAAAACTCCCCTTAAACTTTGCAAGGCAAAACTCCCCCTCAATTAAAGCATCATAATCCAACACAACTCAACAAATATATATTAGTAAAATATATGAAATAAGCACAATCAAACATATGCATATCAAGCACAAGCAAATTTGTCCATATGATATTTATCCTTTTTTTTTGTCGTAGCAAAAAGGCATAGCATATTAATGAGCAAATAAACACAAAGAGGCATCATTAATAAATATATTCATAAAATATTTCTCCTTTTTTTTGTTTATGCTCTTTATACCAAATGTTTAAGCTCTTATATCAATTGCTATAAGCATATAAGAAGAAATATCTCTAAACTCACCCTTTTTTTATCATTTCAAAAGAAAGAGAGATCAAGTTAAGGTATGAGACAAAATGCATGATACCAATAATATTAAAAGTATATTGAATGCATGCTTTTAAGTGTAATATGCACAAGAGGTTCACATATATGTATTTAAACACAAGAGCATAAATGTATCAATGTATCCAATTTTAGCAATTTGGCACAAAATCATTCATAATTTACTTCATGATAATTATGAGTAAAAAGATAAAAGAATGATATGCATGCTACTCATAAATCATATTTTTAACAAATGTGCTTTGAACATAAAACATCAATAGCAATTAAGTATAAATTCAAGCACATGCATACAAACTCATACCAATTGTTAAAGATACTAATTGTTAAAGATATGTTATCACAAAACATACCAATTGTTAT
The DNA here is from genome assembly GCF_002303985.1 of Durio zibethinus. The sequence continues at coordinate 13,545,188 of NW_019167960.1, read as the reverse complement.
CACAAAACAAATTAGGCAAAATTGTATTCTAAAATTTCTCTTCCTTTTCAAAATAAGAATTAATCAATTTAAGGCACACACAATTTTGCATGAAAGGTATAAGTTATATCAATAATAGGCATATAAACAAGTGTCCATGAAAGTTAACAAATTCTTTAACAATTTTGATACCAATTGTTACCAATTGCTAGCTATTTTGTTCACAGACTTTCAAGGATCACAATATATTTTAAGCATATAAAAAGTTCAATCATTATATGCATAATAACATTCTTTCATAAGCATATCCTATCCAAAATAAATATTCAATCAAAGAATTATACAATCATAATTTTTCAAGCTTGATGAATACAAATGCTATAGCAAAAAAATAATGAAAGCATAATTATTCAAATATATTCCTATTTATTTCAATGCAAAGCAATGAACTTAATTTAAACATATGCAAGTATCTAAATATGTATTTCAATCAAAATCATACAAGCATACACAAAAATATTTCAAATCACATATACCAATATACTAATAAAGATACAAACATTTAGACATAATGTGATATATGCTATTTCAATAATCTTAACCAATGAACATGTTTAAAGAAATCAATCAATTTAACTCATATCCATGTTCAAGGATTCATGCATTGACTAAATATTCATGCATTAAAACTATCAATCTCATCAAAGCAATTAAGAACTAGGCATGAATACTAATCGAAGTGAATTAATTAATCCAAGTTTTTAAGAATATTGAGACAATATCTACCGGGTGACTTGGTGATTAATTTGTGCAATATGTTCATATATTCAACCACAAAATCATATATTTGCACATATCAAAGTAAGCATGTATATGTATTCAAACTCATACATCATATCATAAAGTCGATACATTTACCTCTATCTATGTCAAGCTTTGTTGTTATGCTCATTTAACTTTGAATTCTCTGATCCATTTTATTTGAGCAAAACTAGGCTTGATTGATGAGGATGACATGCTTTGCTTGCTATACTTGAAATTTCAAAAATGTAAGATTGTTCATGCTTGTTCCAAGTTCTCTTAGCATGGACTTAAAAAAAATATTCTTGACAAAGAAATGTTCATTAATAACATCAAGAATATCAATTGATAAAAGTTATACTAATTGTTAGAAAATAAATTCCATATTCTAAGTCGTTATAGGCAAAAGAAAATTTTACTCATTAAGCACAAATTGCCAATTTGCTAACAAAGCATTCAATATTAACTAAAGCTATAGACCATTCATCATAATAAACATCATATAGCACAATGGTGGCACTAAAGCAAAAATTCTTAAGTAATGTGCAAAACATCAATCTTTCTATATCATTTATATACAAAGAAGACGTATTCAATAATCATGTATATTCGAGAAATCACCAAATAATATATCAAAATAAATTTTAGGTCATATGAAAATTAAAAACTCAAGGAAGACATATTTATCATCAAAAATATATTTAAGAAAATTTTAGCACAAAAACATAGATATGTCTACACAAATTATAGGTAATAATTAACAATGAATTAAGATAAAAAATAGGCATCATTAAAAAATCATTTACTTAAGTCATGTTACAACCATGTCAAGTGAAGAAAAATCGTATTTATCATGTATGCACATACTTGATAAGAACAATAGATGAACTAATAACACATATCATTAAACACAATTAGTTTATCAATACTTAATCCCAAACCAAAAGATAAGTCAATTAAGCAGAAGTTCTAAAATATTTCATAAAATTAATGAATCAATTTAGCACAAGAGTAAGTATATTTAAAAACATTTTAAAAATCAAGAGATAAAAAAAATTTAAGTATTTTCAAATCTTAAACATTAAGTTTAACTTGAATTAATGATCATATAAGCACATATTTTGACCAAAACCATAGATGAACAATGAATCAATATATATTACTTAAGCTTAAGATGTTCATCAATTTACAAATTAAGAGTTATAACAATTGAGAATATAACAATCAAGTTTTAAAAAAATATTTCACAAGATCCAAGCATTATAAACAAGTAATTTTAAACAATATGGTCATATAGGCATTTTAAATAATCACAAATCAATGCATATCAAATAAAATGCATAAAAAAATATGAGACATATTCGTCATGCTAAAATCATTCAAGCAAATATATTTATGCAAAAACACAATAAGATAATCCATTCAAAGCTTAATATGTCTAGAATTTTGATTTTTGCACTTTAAAACTCATTTTTGATTGAAAAATACCTTAATAAATCTCAAAACTAGTCAAGCTCATTTTTAACCGTCTTGAACCTTTCCAACAAGTTTCAAATGATAAAACAAAGTTGTTTAAGTGGCCATTTGGCCTTAGAACCAAGAAAATAAAAAAGTCAATTCTTAAAACCTATATTTCCTTGAAAAGGGCTATTAACATGAGCAAATATGTTTAAACTCACATTGAAGCTCTTCAAATAATTTAGAAAAGTTTTATATCACACTTTGAAAAAGTCCAAATGGTTTTTATGCCCATAAATGTTCAAAAACAAGATTTGATATTTTAAGCTTTAAAATCCTTCAAAATTTGCTTGTAGCACTTATGAGAAATTGAAATTATTGCAAGTTATATAGTTTTCTTTGTTTGAGTAAGTTTAAATAATTGAATTCAAGATATTCAAATTCATTTTACAATTAAAAACTTGCAAAAATAAATTTTATATTTTAAGGCTTGACTCTAGCAAAAATCACTTTCAAAGTAAAACATTAATTTCAAAATCATTAAGCTTTGTATGCTCCCTTAAGTTTGTACATAAATAGAAAAACAATTACGGACATATTTTATCTTAACAAGCACCAATAATAATTTCATAAAGCATGATATCATCAATGTCAAGTATTTGTAAACAAATTCATGGTTAAACATAAGTTTTAAAAACAAGCACATCCCAAAAATATACAAAATTAATTTCACTAATAATGTCAAGAGCATTCATGCAATCATATTCTCAAGACTTTAAATATAATATTTTAAACTCAAACTTGATTTGATTCGACTTAAAAAATATTATATTAATAATAATTATTTTATTTAATTTTAATTGAAATATTAATATTAAAAGTCTTTTGATATTTGAATTTTAAATATTTTTATTTTTTATATTATTAAATATAAATATTTTTAATATTTCAATAGTAAATATTATTATATTATTATCTTAATAATAAATAATAACATATATAATAATATTTTTATTATTTTAATAATTAATTTTAAATAATATAATAATGTTATTTTCTTAATAAGAATATTTTAATAGTTTCTTATTATTTTAGTTTAAAATATATAATTTTATATTTTTATTTATTAATGTATTTATATTACTATTTTAATAATAAACATAAATAAAATAAAATTTTGTTATGATTTAACAATAGATACTTTCAATATTAAATATAAATATTTTAATAGTATAAATATTTTAATAATAAATATTATTATTTTGATATTAATAAAAATAATATTTTAAGAATAGTAATACTATTTTAAATATTTTAAAATATTAACGTGAAGAATAATAAATTATTTTATTTTAATTATTTTTATATTAATATAATATTTTATATTAAATATTATTATTAAAATATAATTATTCTTGAAAACTAATAAATTTAATAATAAATAATTTCAATATATTTTCATAATAAATAAATTTTAATATTTTCATAATTATATTAATATTATTTTAAAAAATAAAATTTTCAAAAAACAACTAAATAACAGAAAATATTTTTCATTAACTTATCAAAACAATACAAAATTTTTACTTTTTCAAAAAATGTAAACATTTTTTAAAACTTATTTTTCTAAAAAATAATTTCTACGAAACAATTATATTCTTAAAATTTTAAAGTTCAAAGCCGAGAAACTGAGATAACAAGTTAGTTGACTTCACGTGCCAATAAATAGGTAAATAGTATTATTATTATTTTTTTTACATATTTTATGCTATTTTACTCTTTAGTCTTTAAATGGTTCTTGTTTTTAATATTTTGTTTTCCATTTTATTGAAAAAAAAAAAAACAAAAATCAATATAAGATTATAAAATATGCAATTTACTTAGCTAATAAAATGATGCTTCTATTTTTATTAATTACTTACATTATAAATTGGTGTACATTTTAACTATTTGTCTATTTTAATTGGTTATATTTGACTTTTTTCGTTTTTGCTTTTATTTGACTTCAAAGTAATTTTTTTTTGAAGAAAATAATAAAAAAGTAAAAATTATAACTATCAAAGGAACTTTTTTTTTTTAATTCTACTCTTATTATATTTATTTACTTTTATTTAAACATTGTTCTTTATAAATTTATATAGATGCATGTATATGTTTACCTAAAGAGTAACATTTTGGGTAACAAAAAAAAAAGTAATAATTTAAAATCTACGTCTACACAAAAAAATTGATATCTTTGATGATAAAAGAATATTTTTCTAATTATAAATGAAACTAGGGTACATTTATTGACAATTTAACTAAATAAAAATAAGGTAAATAATAAAAAAAATTCCATGTGATTATGAATCATCTATCCCTATAAAAAATAACATGTTTGGATTTTGATAAATGATTTTTAAAACATCATACCCCTTTACCACAAAATTTATTTTTAAAAGATTATATTTCAAATAAGTTACTTTAGTCATCAATCTTTTATTTGTTTAAAATTTTATAGTTGTTTTTTAAAAGATCACAATTTGAGAATAAGAGATGAAGTTGTAGGTATTTATATTTGAATCCCAAGATTACTTAATATTATTTTTTAAAATTGGTAACATAAATTAATTGAGTTAAACTTTGAATTTCATATTTAATTTTTTTAAGCAACATTTTTTGTCTTTAACATCTATTATTTTTAGCATTTTGATTAATTAAATTTTATAAAATAAATATTTAAAAAATATTTCATTAAATTTTTAAAAAATATTTTTTTATATTTTTATCAGTATAAATATAAAATAATAAAAACTCCAAATTTAAACTTTTTCTCAAGAGTAGTCAAAATGTGACAAGTAAAGGTTTTTAAGCAATTATAAAAAATTTGATTAAGGAAAAATTTATTTGAATATTTGATTTACTGATTAATGTATAATTTATTTATTAAAAGTTATTATTCAAATTATCTATTTACTTATTGATGCTTAGTTTTTTTATTAAAATTACAATTCATTTCATTTTTCCTTTAATATAATTTTTATAAATAAATATTCAGATTTTTATGTAATAAAATAATTGAGATAAAACCAATTAAGAAAGAATTTTATATTAATAAAATAGTTTGATAGATGCAAGAGACAAATTTTGATCAACAACCTTTATCGAAGAAAAAGATGAAACCACACAAATATATGGTTACAAAAACAGTAAATTTAAAGATTCAGAAATCAATTATCACTGTATGTTAAAAGAGATTCTAACAATGAAATATGGAATCCAAAGATTTGAATTCATCTCATTGGATATCACTTTCTTGTAGAACTAGATATGTTAGCCTTTGACTAGATGCTCAATTTTAGAAAAAAGTAAATGCCAAATGCACAGTTGCTTAGACTTTTTCAATGGTTTTCAAAGTCTTTTTTTATCACAACACATATAAAAGAAAAGGATAATATTCTCCCAGATATGTTATCCAGACATTTTTTTAGTTCTTTTAAGATTATTTCAGTAATCTACATGATGAATCATTCACCTTTACCTTCATCCTAAAAAAACCCCATTTGTTCCTCATTCAGAAAAACCTCACATTGGTGATGGATTTGACCTTTCTAATGAATTCCTCAACATCCCAATTGAAAAACTACCTAAAAAATTATCAAGATTAATTGCAACTATAACCTTTAACCAAAAGGCCCTACACCTCTTATTTGAATACCAATCTAAGATACTCAGAAGATTTAGAGACACATTCATTCAATCACTTGGAATACACCTAAACTACCTTTTCATTTACCCTTTCAAATTCCCTACCACACTTTGGTTCTAAAAAAAAAAATTGTTTATTTCATATGGTACCTTTGTCAACTTTACTACATTGCTGTAGAATTTCCATTCCAAAAGCTTAAAAGACCTTTCACTATTTTCATCAGTCAACCATCAATCTAAAAAAAAAAAAAAAATCAGATGGACCCTAGTCATCAACATATTAAGTTTTTCTTTCAATGGTTTAGACCCATTATCATATAAATCCAATGGATAAAAACTTATGAAAGATACCCTATAGTATCCCCTGATTCACATGCTCAATTTCAGAAAAAAAAATATGCCAAATGTATAGTTGCTTAAAGTCTCTCAACGATTTTTAAAATACTCTTTCACCATAACACATATAAAAGAAAAGGATAATGTTCTTCCAGATATGTTATGTAGACCTCTTCCCAAACATCCTTCGTGTGATCTGTGATGAAACATTGGTTTTTATCTTGACATGCCTAGGTAGGCTAGCCACCATGCAATTAATAAGTGAAAGGTTTATCGAAAACTAGTTTTTGAAGTACCACCAATGGCTAACTTACATAACGGGTCTTGATATTAGTTGGTATCAAAGCTAGTTTGATAAGAAGGCTATAAATTACTTAAATCACGATCAAAGGTTCTTACAATATGATTTATGGCGAAGTAATGACATTTATCCTAACATGACCAAGTAAGTGGTGGTACCCCTTAGAACACATTCAAGAATTACAGTCACCTTGACAAATGGACTCTTGAACCTTCTTTCAACAACTAGTGGAACGACTTGTCTCAAAGATTAGTAAACTTTGACCTCTATAGTCCTACATAATTAGCTTAGCTTTTAATAAATTCTTACCGGTAGAAGTCAAAAGATGTTTCAAGAATAAAAGAAAGATTTGAACATAAAATGTACAATTAGCTATTCTTAATCTGTGACAAGGATCCTACAAAATTCAAGAAAAAATTATTTTAATGGATAGACAATTGTTTATCCATCTAGTACCTTGAAAACAACAGCAAGATATCATAAAGGGCATTTTTATCTTATAAAAAGCCTTCATGTTATGTTTCAGTGATTAAAAATGAAAAACACTTGAATTTTTTATGGCCAGTTTTGAGTTTGATAAAACAGCTCACGTAGCTTCATGTTGATTCGAGTGCTGAAATGAGATGTTTGGGATGATTGTTTTTACCATTCTTTCAAACTAAATATTTAAAAAAAATTTTAAATATAAGTTAAAATTTATTTTAATTATTTAAATACAATAAAAATATAAAAATGATTTAAATAAAGTCATAAACTTCAAAAATAATTTTATTATTTTAACCATATCTGTTCTGATAACAATTTATTCTAAAATAGTAACATTAAAGTTTCAAGCATCATATAGTTTTCTATTGATGATGTTTGCAGTAATATGATTTAGCTCATGTAATTGGATCTATACAATAATCTTAATTCGATTAGTCACTTTACAACATAAAGATATCATTAAAATATAATTTTATATCATACTATTATATTATATTTAAAATTATAAAATCAACTAATGAAGATAAACAAGGCCCATTGGATTATCTTATTTTAGGAAGGCCGAACCTTATTCCAGAACAAACTACGGCAAAACCCATCACCAAACAATCCTAAACTAAATAAAATTAACCCTAAACATTGACACTATATATATTTTCCAAACCCTAGTTTATATTCTCTACCAAAAACCCTTCGCCTCCTACACTCCCCATCCCCACTCCCCCAACCCAAAAAATGGCCGCTGCAGCCGTTCGCCCACTCGTTAATGTCCAACCTTTGGAAGGAGACATGGCCACCGACGTCGCCTCAACCGCTCCTCTCCCCGATGTCATGAAAGCCGCCATCCGCCCTGACATCGTCAGCCACGTCCACGACAACATCTCCAAAAACAAACGTCAACCATACGCCGTCTCCAAACGCGCTGGTCACCAAACCTCCGCCGAATCCTGGGGGACTGGTCGAGCCGTCTCACGTATCCCACGTGTTCCTGGTGGTGGTACCCACAGAGCTGGTCAAGGTGCTTTCGGTAACATGTGTCGTGGTGGTCGTATGTTTGCTCCAACTAAGATCTGGCGTCGCTGGCACCGCAAAATCAATGTTAACCTGAAACGATACGCCGTCGTTTCTGCTATTTCCGCTTCGGCTATTCCTTCTCTTGTGATGGCGCGTGGACACCGAATCGAGTCGGTTCCGGAACTTCCACTTGTGATTTCGGATTCGGCTGAGAGTGTTGAGAAGACTTCCGCTGCTATTAAGGTGTTGAAACAGATCGGGGCTTATCCGGACGTCGAGAAGGCTAAAGATAGCCAGGCCATTCGTCCCGGAAAGGGAAAAATGAGGAATCGTCGCTATATTTCTCGGAAAGGGCCATTGATTGTGTACGGAACTGAGGGAGCTAAGCTTGTGAAGGCATTCAGGAACATTCCTGGCGTGGAAATAGCCAATGTGGATAGGTTGAATTTGCTCAAACTTGCGCCGGGTGGACATTTGGGGCGCTTTGTGATCTGGACTAAATCGGCTTTGGAGAAGCTTGATTCCATCTATGGGACTTTTGATAAGTGTTCCGAGAAGAAGAAGGGATACGTGCTTCCCCGTCCCAAGATGGTTAATGCTGATTTGGCTAGGATTATTAACTCAGATGAGGTCCAATCGGTTGTGAAGCCGATTAAGAAGGATGTCAAGAGAGCCCCAATGAAGAAGAATCCCCTTAAGAATTTGAATGCTATGCTGAAGCTTAACCCATATGCTAAAACTGCTAGGAGAATGTCTCTTTTGGCTGAGGCTCAACGAGTCAAGGCCAAGAAGGAGAAGCTTGACAAGAAAAGGAAACCCCTCTCTAAGGTATTTGATTCTTTTGATCTGTTCTTGTCTTATCTGGATTTCATTTAGTTTTCATTCTTGTTCGCATAATGATTTTTGGTTTAGTTTTTGTAGCCTGGCTTGCTTGTTCAATTTGTTTAATTCATTGTATCGCTCGTTGATGTAACCGATTTGCTTGATGCAAATTGTATTTTTAAACCTCTTATCATTCAGAATGTTGGATTCACCTTTTCTTTTTGTTTCCCTTTTGCCTTTGAACCTTTCAGGAGGAGGCAGCTACAATCAAGTCTGCAGGAAAGGCTTGGTACCAGACAATGATCTCTGATAGTGACTACACCGAGTTTGAGAACTTCACTAAGTGGCTTGGTGTATCACAGTAATTTAGTACTATTTGTTTTATAAATTACCTTGGACCAATTTTTTTGTTAGTTGGTTTTGTTTTGTTGTTGAATTTATATTTGCTGTTTGAGTTATGGATGAGTGGAGTGGAAAGCTGTACTTCCCTCTTTTTTGTCCATTTTTCTGGCTAGGTGGAACAATTTCCTTTACTTACAATGAGAACAAGTATTAAACAATTTAGAACTGCAAGTTCCGTTTTGATGATGAAATGCTTTTTCTTTGTCCGTGGTGTAGACTTGGTTACACTGGTGCTTGTGTTGCAAAGATGTAATTTTTAGTTGTTTGCTTCGATTGCTATGCCATTGGCATTAGTAATCTTTGAGTTTCCTTATAGCTGATTGAATGTTTAGGAATTGGGTTTCTTGAGTTCTGTCACTGCTCATTACCGGTGATAATTGAATATGAGATTTTTTTTTTTTTTTTTTGGTATTTGAGGTTTGAATTTATTGACTGAAACTAGGATTTCACTGTTGGCAAATATGATTTACACTGTTTCATTTCAGTTATATTTGTAATCCTTTGTAACATCTGATCATACAATGAATGGGCTGTTGCAGTTTCTCAACCTCATAATCTGTTGATGCTCTGTCTGCAGTTCTTTTCAAACTCGAAGTATTTCTATGAAGCCCTATCCCTAACCCTAAGTACGGGATATTAGGATCTTTTATGATCCGTTTTTGCCTAGCCGATCCCTAAATTTTTTTGCTATCCCATTTCCTCTTCATACATGATCTTTTTACGGGACTAAGCTTCGCCTTTTGTCAAGAGAGAAATTACATTTAAAACAAAATTGCCTTTTGGGCACTAATTTTCTTTTAAAAAAAACTAAATTTTGATAATCTTTTCCAACTCCCATTGTGTCATTGTTTCTTAAATCAAGACCGTTTTAAACATTTTAATTCTCTTCTCATAATTTAACTGCCTTGATTGTCAAGGAAGTTATGATGAAATCATTTGCAGCCTATCTTACTGCCTTGTATCACACTTCATGCGGTTTACTGGATGAATTCTGTCTCTGTTGCATAAATTTCAGTTCTTTTAATTTGTTTAAGCAATTCGAGATCTTATCTCTACAAAGACACTTAAACCTCCATATTTGCTCTTTTGAATATAATATATATATATATATTTTACATTTTAAAAATAATTAATCACTATCAATTATAAAACGGATCACGTGTCAAAGTTAAATTCTATACATATATGCTCGAAATTCTAGTGCAGAAACGCATCAAAATAGGAATGATGTGAAGAACCCCAAAACTAGCTTTCCAAAGTTGAGTTCCCTTCCTCAATGCGTGACGAAACACCCAAGAGATGGATCGCAAATAACTTCCAATTATGAAAACCGTGGAACTATCATACCTTGCTTTCCCAATTCCTTATGACAACTCAATCCCTCCTCTTCTTTCTGTTCTCCTCCACCTTCCCTTATTAACCACAAAAATGTGCGGCAAATGTCAAGCAATCCTTTTGCTAGTTCTTCTATCTGTGGTTTCGCAAAGACAGAAATGCTTCCAAATAATTACATATATGACTGAACTTTCAGGCTTAGCGTTAAGTCATTCCATTTCTTTATACTCCTTTTTAACCTTGAAAAAATTACCCCCAAAGGAAATTTCAGAAGGGTTTTTTCCCTCAACAAAAACAGATGGCATTAAAAGTATTCACCAAAACTGTTGGGTTAGTTTCTTGTTCAAGAATTTCTATATGCTCTTTAAACTATGGAAGCGCCAAAGCATAAGGATTGGGGGGGGGGGGGGGGGACGAAAAAGGAAGGCAAATTATGGCGAGTAAGAAGTGGCAATCCTGGAAGTTCAATGGCAAACGAATTGTTGATACCATTTCCGATGACATCCTCATATATAGCCTTTGAAGTAATGATAATATATGTTCAAAATACTAGCAGGTTGATTACAAGGGTCTTGGCCGGGATGTGAAACTCACAAACGATCACTGCTACCCAAGGAAAAAGAGTGCAATATTAAATAATGCAAGCAAACTGTGTGCCTTGATTGATACTTTGAGCAATGAATTCTCTCAAGGTTTGAGAACCGCAACTCAACCATGTAATGGCTGGCATCATCGGTACTTTAGTTAAATCCTTGGTCATAACCATCGGAGAAAGTGACATAAGTTAAACCCTGCGGATGGGAAGTTTTGCTCATGTGGTTGAAGGCAGAGACGGCAGTCACGAAAGTGACATGGACGCCATTAGCTGTCAGTTTCTTGGCAAATTGAAGGGTAGGGTTAATGTGGCCTTGTGCAGGAAATGTTAAGCCATGCAAAGCAAAGATAGCAAGGGTTGAAGCTTGAGCTATTGAATGGATTTTCTGTACTGAAATTGTAGAGAGTAGCGAAGGATTTTATATAACAAACAATTGGTTGATTGAGATCGAAATGTGACGTTTGCGGTTAATGTAGTATAAATTATAAAATATTTGTGCAATACATATAGTATTAGGATTGAGAAGAATGCTATGAAATGCGAATCGTACGAATTGTATAATCAATATTGAAGAAGACAGTGGCTAGACCGACAGTGCTACCATAAACAACAAATAAATGGTAGCCATGGATCCTGACTTCATCTATTATCACCACAAACAAATTGCAGCACTAACATTTTCCGACATTTACGAGATAAAATTTTCTTACACTATATGCAAGGTAATTTGGTTTTGTTCCCTCGTAAAAGAAACATATGTTTTTCATTTAGAGGGATCTAATTTCATAGTCAAAATCACACTCTCGACTTTATTTATCATCTTTGTTAACGAGTAGATTGGTACAAAATGAGTTGGGTTACATTTAATTTTTGACAAAGTACAACTGTTTTTTGTTTTTGTCCATACACTTTCCAACTCTATCCCTAACAAGACTGTTCAATCCTCATTTTTGCTCTTATTGAATTTTAATACTTTTATTTATTCCTAAAAGTCATGAAAACGTTAAAGTTCCATACGCTTGGAATTCTATTACGAACAAGAAAAAAAACACAAAATTAAACCCCAAATCATAGTACAATATTAAATTTTAAAAATAAATAACATCACGTAATTATGACTTATACAATATTTTATTTTTATCCACGACTTTTAAAACTCAATATTTAGATTCTTAACCTTTTAAAAATATTTTAAATTTATCTATTTTCATGCAACAACATTAAAATATGATAAAATTTGTCATCTCAACGGCATGTGAATGTTCATATGACCGAAAAAGAAATAGAAACATTTGATGTTTAAATTGAAATTTATGTTAGTGAACATTTACGTAACACGCTAATGTAATATATTTTTGTTAAATAATGCTTGTTGATGAAATTGATGAATTTAGAATATTTTTAAAATGTCATAGATAAAAAAATTTAATTTTTAAGGTCATTGATGAAAATAAAATATTACATATGGTCACTAATATAATTGATGTACTGTACTCAAGTAAGTTTTATACGTTCAGCCACGGAGGCTTTAAGGTTATTGTCCGAAGACCTACCTTCCATGGCAGCTTCTCTGGCCAAATCTTCCCATTTCTTGGCATTCCTTCTCATTTCGTCTCCTCTCTTTCCACCTCCCATCATCAATGCCCAGCATCTCTTTATCTCACAACCTTCAACTATTCCTTCTTCTTTCTTTGTCACCCTCACCCCTGTTTCCCATAAATCCTGCACAAGCTTTGAATTGGTTGGTTGATCTGCCCATTGAGGTAATGTCACCAAAGGAACCCCTGAAAGCAAGGTTTCAAACGTTGAGTTCCATCTGCAATGAGTCACAGAACTGTTAGTAGTTTAGAATGTAGTGTATTCCATATTAGATAAAAGAATTTAATTATTGATGAGTAAAGTTAATTTTTTCTTAATTTTATTCATATTTTAAATAATTATATTTGAACAGAAATAATTATCATATGATAAATGATTTAATTATTTGAATATAAATAGATTATTATTTATAAAAATCATGATCATACAAAAATTCTAACCATTTTAATGGAAGTTTATATTTGTTTTTTATTATAAATAGATATTTTAATATAATCATTTTCACTACTTCTACTTGAAGAGTTTTGAGATTTTGTTATATTTTAGAGACATAATTTATTTTAAATAAATATTTTTCATATCTCAAATCCAAAATTCTTTTTTTATTATTTCTCCTCTTATTTATTTGTTTTTAACAAGAACATCTAACTGATAGATGGGAAAGAACTTCCACTTGTAAGCACCATGGCACTAGCATCCCTTACTTTTCTAATTCCTTTTGACAACTCATTCGCTCTTCTTCTTCTTTCTCTTCTCGCCCATAAAAATGGACGGCCAGTGTCAAGCAACCCTTTTGCTAGTTCTTCCATCTGTGGTTTTGCAAACTTTGAAATGCTTACAAATGATGCATATATGACTGAATTTTCGGGCTCGGAATTGAGCCATTCCATTTCCCTGCACTCTTTTGTAACTTTGAAAATATCACGTCCAAAGGAAGTTTCAGAAGGCTTTTTCCTTCTAGAGAGGCAGATGGCATCAAAGGTCCGATTCCAGTTAAATTGTATTTGTCCAAAGCTTTGATATTCATAGCCTCAGCTTCTTAAGCATCAAAAGTGTTGACCAAAACTCTTGGGTTGATTTCTTGGTCAAGAATCTCTATATGCTCTTTATAGGTTGGAAGCACCGGTGCGAAAGGATTTGGAGGGATGAAAAAGGAAGGCAGATCATGGCGAGCAAGCAGTGGCAATCCTGGGAGTTTCATCCCAAAAGAGGGATCATTGATGCCATTTTCAATGATATGACTATGACCATAGCCTTTGAACTAATGATAATAGATGCTCAAAATGCTAGCAGGTTGGTTCCAAAGGAACGTGGTTGGGATTCGAAACTCTTATGCCACCAAAGCGACTCAAGGAACAAGATTGGAGTAAACAATTCAAGTGAACCGAGTGCCTTGGTTAGTTGGGATAAGACTCAAATTGGAGTTAAACATATGTTATCAAGTGAACACGAGTGTCTTAATAGGCAAGTTTGACTTACAGGAGAAGAATTCTAAGAGGAGAGGGATTCTTAATGGTCAAGTTTGTATGGTTATAAATAGGTGAAGTCTCTACAAGGTTAGGTATGAGAAAAAGATGTAAGAGAGTTGTAGGGTTTTGTGGGATAGACACCCTATAGGAGTATTGGGGCTCTACGTCTTATGGGTGTGTATGTTTGTTTGTGAGTGGACTAGAGGAGATTGAGAGGGTCCACATAGGTATGATGTATGAGAGCATATGGGTATGTGTTTGGTTATGTTGAAAGAGTGCACAAGGGTTTGGGTTTGTTTTTGTTTGGGTTGAGAATACTCTATAGGACTAGAGGAGATTGAGAGTGTCTTATGAGTATTGATTGTTGAGTGAGGTTGATGATTTGATGTATGTTTGTAATTCTCTACAACTAGTGGATCTTGTTTCTCATCCGTGGATGTAGGTCAGTTGGACCGAACCACGTTAAATTGTTGTCTCTTGTGTGTTTGATTTATTGTTTGATTTTGCTTCCGCTGGTGTGATTGGATTGGAGGCTTTTAGCCTAACAAATGGTATCAGAGCTGTGGTGTTCCCTAACAAATGGTATCAGAGCTGAAGGTTCGAAACGTGAGAAGATTTAAAGATTCAAGATGTGGAAAGAGCCGATAGTTCGAGACATGAGAAGAGTTGACAGTTTGAGATATGAAAAAAGCTTGGTTTAAGACATGGGAAGAAGCAAGTCCAGAGGAGCTCGATTCAAGAAAAAAGTTCGAGTTCAAGTTTTGAAGATTGAGGATTGGTTTGTATGAAGCGTGAAGACACAAGAGAAGAGAAGATGATTGTGAGACTTCCATTATAGGTGGAGCCAAGCATGTCTAGCATGAAGACAGATGATTGATGGAATTTGAGTCAAGGTGGAGATTGTTGGGAATAATGACTCAAATCACATAAGAGATTTGTTTGGGATTTGTCAGATATTGCTTGATGGACAAGAAGACTTACAAAAGAAGAATTTCAAGAGAAAGGAGATTCTTAATAGGTAAGTTTGACTTGCAAGAGAAGAATTCTAAAAGGAAAGGGATTCTTAATAGGCAAGTTTGACTTACAGGAGAAGAATTCTAAGAAGAGAGGGATTCTTAATGGTCAAGTTTGTATGGTTATAAATAGGTGAAGTCTCTACAAGGTTAGGTATGAGAAAAAGATGTAAGAGAGTTGTAGGGTTTTATGGGATAGACATCCCATAGGAGTATTGGGGCTCTACGTCTTATGGGTGTGTATGTTTGTTTGTGAGTGGACTAGAGGAGATTGAGAGGGTCCACATAGGTATGATGTATGAGAGCATATGGGTATGTGTTTGGTTATGTTGAAAGAGTGCACAAGGGTTTGGGTTTGTTTTTGTTTGGGTTGAGAATACTCTATAGGACTAGAGGAGATTGAGAGTGTCTTATGAGTATTGATTGTTGAGTGAGGTTGATGATTTGATGTATGTTTGTAATTTTCTACAACTAGTGGAGCTCTAGCAGTAATGTACTCTCTTAAGGTTTGAGAACCGCGCGACGCTTCATTTCCACCACGTAATTCTTGGCATCATCAGTGCTATCGTTAAACCCTTGAGTCATAGCCATCTGTGAAAGTGGCGTAGGATAAACCCAGCGGAGGCGAAGTTTTGCTCATGCGGTGAGAGGCAGAGACATCAGTCATGAAGATGACATTGACGCCGTTGCCAATTAGTTTCATGGCGAATTCGAGGGAACGATTAATGTGGCCTTGTGCTGGAAATGATTCTAAGAGGACACTGGTTTGAGCCATGCATTAACGTTGGAGCTTAAGTGAATGGGAGTGTCAACTGTGAAGAATACTCGGGGTATATATAAGGGATTTAAATAGCGGTCGCGGTCACGTTTTCGATCGCGTACATTTGTCGCGTTTTCGGATATAATGGAGATAATTCGGTCACTGCGGTTATCACGGTCACGATTTTTTTTTTCGCACAATTTATTATAAAATATAATAATTATAATTATAATTATAATTATAAAAACTCTTATTCAATGATTTTAAAAATAGTTTATGACACTATTTTTTTTATTTTTTTAAAAAATTATTCACAATTTTATTTAGATTATAAAAAGCATTCATATTTGGTTTATCCATAAAATTTTTCTTGGCCAAGTTCATATTCAATATTAATTCTAGACAAATCAAATATAACAAAACATAATATGTTAAATACCAAGCATTTAATTTAATAAAATTACAAACTTAAAAATATAATAATTTCAAATTCCATCAACTACAATTATTGATATATATTTCAAAATTTACCACATGATAGAATGACGAGGAGGATCAGATTCTCTATCTTCACTTTGAGAGCCAAGTTGACTCCATCTCCATCCTTGAGGCTTTCGTTCTTGATACATTTGAGGTGAAGGATATATTTGAGGATGATACATTTGTGGTGGAGGATATATTTGAGGATGATACATTTGTGGTGGAGGGTACATTTGTGGTAACTGATACATTTAAGGCGGAGGATATATTTGAGGAGGTGGAAGATACATTTGAGGTGGATAATAACCATATGGAGGTAGATAACCATGAGGAGGTTGAAAATTAAGTTGTTCTGGTGGATAGTAATATCTTTGAGTACTAGCAGATGATTCACTATACTAAAGTTACTAGAATTTGGTTTCCCACCTGAAGATGAAGAACCTTTAGAAATATCATAATGGTGCTTCTTCACCTTTCCTTTTGATTGAGCTGTACATGCACTTTGACTCTCACTAGATTCAGCAAATGGATTTCTTCCGTATTCTGCCATATTAATGAAAAGTCCACCAATAGTAGCAAGCCCAAATTCTCCTCCAAGTGGGCTGTAAGGTCGATTTGCATCCATATTATCACCAAAATTCGCACCATCACCATCACCGTCACCATCTCCATCACCATCATCACTTTGACTTGGTGTTGGACTTGAACTTGAATGAGACACATTCTTTTCTTGAGATTGACGTGATCGTTCAACATTCATTTCATTATTAGAATTATCTGCAGGCAACCAACCAGAGTTTTGACCATCTAATAGAGGATTTTCTTTCTCTTGCAGCCATTCTGTTAGTGGATCATCATCTTCAAAAATATGTTCAAGGCTAATAGGATTAAAACTATTATTTATTTCATCAATGCTCATTCTTTTCTGATGTCTCATCCTCAACTTCATGCTATAATAGGTATACACAAGTTTCTGGAGTCTTTCAAACTTCAATCTGTTTCTTACTTTGGTGTGAATATAGCTAAATGTGCTCAAATTACGTTCACAATTTGATGCAGATGTTGTTTGACTAAGCACTTTGATTGCTAGTTTTTGTAATTCAGAAACACAAGTGCCATATATCATCCACCACTCAACTGTATAAAATTATTTAAATTAAATTTCAATGGGCTATACAATTAAATAATATAAATGAATTATAATTATTTAACTTACTATTTACTTGGATTCATTTGCTTCCAAGCTCTTTATGCTTGTAGATTACCAAATGTTTCATGCTTGTCTCGAAATAATAACAACTACATCAATTAAAAATACAACAATAAATGAATAAATAAAAAATAATTTAATTTTTAATATATAAAATAAATGTTAAAGTTATAAAATAATATTAAATACTAAGCTGATTAATCATTTTGATTTGAGTATCTATCAAAGGTTCTAATCTTTCAATAACTGCTTTTATACCTTCTAATATTTCTTTAAATACATTTGTAGAATGTTCCACTCCAAATTGAAATTGTGGATTTAAATAGTAACCTAAACATAATTTATAACAATATTATATTAAAGTAATAAAAAATAAATATATAAGCAATTTAAGTATAAAAAATAAACATATTTTTTAAATACCATATATATTCTTGGTTTACTTACTAGCTGAATACAAGTCAGAGTGCATGAAACTCTATCTATTGTCAATAATTTTTTCATATTCAGCAGAATAACAACAAGTTTGCTGAATTGCTTATTTAGTTCTATCCACAGCCTCGTAAATAAAGCCCATTATTGGTTTTTCATCACCATCTACAAGGCGTAACACTTTTACCAAAGGCTCATAAACTTTTATTATATCGCCTACTTTTTTCCAAAAATCTTTTCCCAAAATGATTTTTTTGGCTTCATAAGTAGGTCATGATTTTTGTTGTCCCCATTTTGAATATTTAAATTCCTATATATTCATCAATAAATTTTTAGAGTAATATATTTTAAATTAATATTTTAAAACAATGATATCATAAAAAGATGCTAGATTTAAATAGTTATACTAATTATTAAGTAGTAACCTTTGAATTGAACATATCTCTCAAACTTTGCTTTTGCCTCGTTATTTCTTCTAATTGTATGAAATGAGTGGCAAATCGGGTAAGAGCAGGACGAAGTATTTGCTTCCCTTGTGTATATTTTTTCATCAAATTAACAGTTCAAATGTGATTGTATATAAAACAAGTCATTTTCTTTGCATCATCCAAAACTTTTGCCCCATTTTTTTTCTTCCCAATATCTTCAAGGCACAAGTCCAAACAATGAGCTGAACATACTGTCCAATACAAATGTTTTCTCTTCTCCATTAGTCTTTTTTTTACAGCCTTAAATGCTGCCTCGTTATTAGTGACTATTTGAATAATGTATTTTTCTCCAATTTCTTCCACAACTTCATCTAATAATCTATAATAAAAATTTGTATCTTTACTACGAACACTTGAGACATCTATAGATTTCCAAAAAATGGTCCCTTTACTATAGTAAACAAGGAAATTAATGATATGCATTTGTTTAAACTATTGGTCCAACCATCATACACCAAAATGACACCCAATTCATTCTAACAAGCTTTTTAATCCATTAATCTATTCATGAACTTGTTGACACTCAAACCCTAAATACACATCTGAGACCTCATAAGGTGTTGGAAGTCTTACATGTTGGCCAACTTCTGCTGCCACAGAAATCAAATTATGCAACCATGGAGAATTTGCTAATTGAAAAGGAAGTCGATCATATATAAAAAATTTTGATACTGATTCACCCATTTTTCTTCTTAATGTCTTTAGAAATGAATCACTTACTTTTGGTTGTCTTGAACTTTTACTTCTAACCAATTCAGAAATAGCTTCCCTTAATGAAAATTCAGACTCATTTGAAGTTGATTTCCTTATTCTTTCTTCAAAATATTCATCAACTGAACCATGAGAGCTTCGTCCTTCTTCATATATTTTACTCCAATCACTAGTTCTTTGTCTGAATTCTTGTCTTCTGTGCCACTCATGTTGTGATTGGATACTATCTCGCACAGTTTGTCTAGTAGTGATGTCTTCATCAATAAATCCTTCATAATCATCTTCCCCTCTTAACTGTGATAAAAATTCATTTTTTCTCCTTTTGTTGTCAGCTTTTTTTTATTTGCTTTCTTGAAGGAATTTCATCATACTTTCTCTTACTATACCTATTAATAATATAGTTAAAAAAAAAAAGAAAAAATTAGTTGCACATGCTTATGTAATTTTATAATTTTTATTAAGAAATTAACAATAATATTTTTAAAGGAATTAAAAAAAATAACATACCAGTAACGTTGGAGCATGGTGCAACATTGCCAATTTTATGAGCAATGTGTTCTTTGAAACATGTTATTCCTCATTTTACAACTTTACCACAAAATTTGCATGAAACATTTTCACTTGTATTTGGCACAGGTGTTCCAAAATGTCAACCTCTATCATCACTTGGCGTGCCCTCTACTCCTTTACTTGTGAACTCTTCATGTGGTGGCATACTTACTATTTTGTATAAAAACAAAATAAACTTATATTTAGAAATATTAATATTACTTATTACATCATTAAAAATTGATTTTACGCTAAATTTTTTAATTTTTAGTTTTTAATCTTAAGAATATTATTAAATAACTTAATCTTTTTGATACACTAATTGATATTAATTTTTTTTATCACAAATAACTTCAAATAATTATATAATAAATACAATTTTCAATAATTACACAAAATAATAAGAATTAATCTAATATCAAAAAATTGACAACAATATAAATATCAAATAACAAAATTATTAAATTTCATATACAAATTATAAATTAATATCTAACACAATCAAAATATAATATTTAATTTTAATTAATTTCGTCTAACTTATATAAAAAAAATTATCAATAATTTTCATCTACAATCTCTATGTATATCATATTAAATTATTAATCTCTTAATTTTTTTAATTATAAAATCTTCAATCCTTCTAATTAGATTTATCTAAAAAAATTTCAAAAATTAAAAGTTTTCAAACTTATATTTTAATAAAATTTTCAAACCTATATTTTTATTTTTTAGTTTTTAATCTTAATAAGAGTAATAGATCATAAAATGCTAAATTTATTAAGTAACTTAATTTTTTTGATACACTAATTGATACAAATTTTTTTTATTACAAACAACTTTTAATAATTATATAATAAACACAATCTTCAATAATTACACAAAAATAACAAGAATTAATCTAATATCAAAAGAATTGACAATAATATAAATATCAAAACAACACAAAAAATATTAAAATTCAGATACAAAATTATAAATTAATATATAACACAATCAAAATATAATATTTAATTTTAATTATTTTTCATCTAACTTATACAAAAAAATTTATCAAAAATTTTCATTTAAAATCTCTATATATTATATTAAATTATTAATCTCTTTTTTTTAATTATAAATTTTCAAAACCACTAATTAAATTTTATCTAAAAAATTTTTAAAAATTAATTACAAAATTAAATAAAAAAATTCAATCCCACCCTCCAAACACCCCACCATACCCAATCCCTCCCCACCCCTATCCAATCCCTCTTCACCTTCTCCCAACATCCCACCACATCTAATCCCTCCCCACCCCATCCAATCTCTTCCCACGTGCCTAATATCCCAAATTTATTTAATTCTTTCTAACAAATGGCAGACCCTTCTAGAAACGTTAATACTCTCTTCTATTCATCTTCTTCTTCGTGTTGCCTTCCTTGGCTTTCCAGAATTTTTTTCTTATCTCTTTTTTTTTTTCATCTCTCATTTTCTCTCGCATCCCTTTATCACTATCATTTGCTTACTTGTCTAGTATCTACGGATACCTCGTTCGTCTTTCAAACTCTCACAACAGATCATTTTACAAAAATTTTACAAGAAAAAAGGTAATTTAACTTTCTTTTCCTACCTTATTTGATCTTGAATGTTGATTGAAAACTTGAGGCTAATTTGAATTTGAATGTCGAAAATGTCGATTGAATGGTTGAAACTTGAAATAATTGATTTGTTTTCTAGCTCGTTTTTAAATTTATTTTGATGATAAAGATTTGAGATTGTGAGCTTTATTTTTTTCTTTGGCTTTTACTTTTAGTTTTGCAGGTTTATTGTTTTATTCTGCAGACTTAAAATTTTATTTTTTTCTTGAACTATTAGATCCCTGAATAGAAAAACGGAATAGCGGCAATAACGGTTCGTTATTGTCGCTATTGCCCGTTACGCCATTATTTTAAGGCCGTTACTCTCTGTTTTTACTGTGAATGAATTTTTCAATCGCTTTTTATCTAATAACGGTGACGGAGGGTGGCACTACCGTAATTTTACGACCGCATTCCGCTATTAAACCGTTATTTGAATCCCTAGTATATATAACATTTTAGGAGTGAGAGAAGGTAGAGTATAAAATGTTTGATTAATGTGAATAGAGATTGGACAAAACTTATATAAAATTATTTAAGCAGAGTTTATGAATTTAAAAAAAATAATTTAATGAAAATTTTAATAAAAAATTTGAATCTATAAATTGATAGAGTTTAATACAAAAATTAATAATAAGTAAAAAAATTATTAAAATTATTATTTATAATTTAAATTTGATTGATATTTATTCAATAATAAAAATTTTATCAATATTTTTTATAAAAATATCTATTTAATAAATTTATTAAAATTTTACAAATTTTGTACTTTTAATCTATGTGATGAGATCTTTTAATCTATTGGTTATGATTTTAGTTTTTATTTACTCATTTTTAATTAAACATTTTATAAACTTTACCTATAAAATTTCATATAAATTTTTTTCTCATTAAATTTGTATGGTTAGAATATATTTATAAGTTTAGGATTTAAAGTTTAATAATTTCTTCTATTAAGCTATTTGTAAATTTCATATCATTTTTTTTAAACCATCGGTCTGCCTAATTTTAAAAATGAAGAAATCTCCATTTTAAGGTTTTTTTGACCAAAAAATGTTTGATTAAAAGAAGGTTTTTTTTTTGTATTATTACATTCAATTTATTTCAGAAATGTCATTTTGAATTTTTTTATTCTAATATTTAATCATAACAATAAATTAATGGGGACCAAAATTTTAATTTTATTGAATTATTTTTATTAGAAATTGATTTATTATTTTCAATTTTTCAATTTCTTATATTTTTAAATTGTAATAATATTAAACATTTATAGTTATATATTATTATTGAAAAATAAATAGAAATACATACAAATATACATATATATATATATATATATTCAGGTGCAAAACTATATGACAATAAATATTTCTCTACTAAAAATTCTAAAAGTGCATGTGGACATTGGATGAAAAAAATTTAAAATAAAAGTATTTTAAAAGGCATCAACAACTTAATATTTATAATTTTTATTTAAACAACTATTTCTTAAAAAATTTAATTTATTAAAATTTAATTATGAAAGATGAATACTGATATTAGAGATAATACATGTATAAAAATAAACAATATAATTATCATTAAATCTATAAAATAATAGTACAAAAAATTTTAAAAAAATTAAAAATACTATTTTTTTTGTTTAATATTTTTGGCTGACAAGTGAGACCAGAGAATAGGGATTGGGAGGAGTTTCCAAAACATATTTGGAATTGCATTCAAGCACTTTAAAAATCTCATTTCAAATAATTCTTTTTACGGGATGGTTGGTTCAGGGAAAAATAAAAATTTTAGTCAAAATTTTATTTTTCATATTTTAATTTTTTAGTTTGATTCAAAAAATATGACTTTTGAAAAATTTTAAAATTTTTAATAATATCAAAAAAGAGAAAAAAAAAGGAAATAAAAAAATTATCCTCCTCATTTCAAGCACTTTAAAAATCTCATTTCAAATAATTCTTTTTAAAGGATGGTTGGTTCAAGGAAAAATAAAAATTTTAGTCAAAATTTTATTTTTCATATTTTAATTTTTTAGTTTGGTTCAAAAAATATGATTTTTGAAAATTTTTAAAATTTTTAATAATATCAAAAAAGAGAAAAATAAAGGAAATAAAAAAATTATCCTCTCTCTGAAGATTTTTTAATTTTGGAAGGAAAGTGACACTACCAAAAATTGTTTTATTATTGATAGAATTTTACCGATGAAATACTGATAAAAAATGTAAAAAAATCTTAAAATCACTTATAGAATACCTATGAAATTTATCGATAGATTTCATTCCGTTGCTAACCTGTAGGTAAAAATTTGGCAAGAATTAACATAAAAATTATCAACAAAAAATTCTGTTGGTAAAAAAATTTTTGAAAAAACAAAATTTAAGGTGGATGACTACTAACGGAATTTTCATTGGTAATCCGTCAAAAATTATTGTAAAAATTAAAACCCCAATCCCTAAATTGTGAAACCCCAAATTCTTCATTTTGAAATCCCTAAATTCTCTTTCTTTTTTTCTTCACTGCACTTTTTCGCCTGTTCTCCACCATACTTCTAGGTAACTGGCCTTTCTTTACCATCCAGTCCTCTTCCAGACTATGCTCCACTATCAAAGCCTCTCTCTGACCATTCTCCACTGTGGGCGATCTCCACCATTAGTAATCCATTTAATTTTTCAACTTTTTTGTTATCTTGTTTGATTGAGATTGTGAGTTAACTTTTTTCTTATCTTGTTTGAATGGGATTAAGGTTGTAATTTTTGGATTTAATATTTTTGGATTAAGGTTGTGCTATGATTCAAGAAGGATTTAATATTTTAGATAAAGGTTGTAATTTTTGGATTAAGATTGTATTAAGGTTGGATTAAGGTTCTAATTTTTGGATTAAGGTTGGATTAATGTTGTAATTTTTTTTTATTAAGCTTGGATTAAGGTTCTAATTCATTGGTTCCAGAGAGATTTAATATTTTGGATTAAGGTTGTATTTAGATTAAATTAAAGGGAGACATATGTTTAAATTGGCTAAATCTAAATCTAAATCTAAATTAATTGATTTTTAAACTTTTATTATCTTGTTTGATTGAGATTATGGTACACCTTTTTTCTTATCTTGTTTGAATGGGATTAAAGATGTAATTTTTAGATTTAATATTTTTAGATTAAGGTTGTGTTATGATTCAAGAGGGATTTAATATTTTGGATTAAGGTTTTAATTTTTGGATTAAGGTTATATTTAGATTAAATTAAGGTGAGACATGTGTTTAAATTGGCTAAATCTAATTTAAATTAAATTACAGTCTTGACCTTAGTAATTTAAATTAAATCTAAACCCTAATCTAATCTAATTTAAATTAATGTCTTGACCTTATCAATCACATATGGCTAAATCAAATACTTGTGTTTTAGCGAAAGGTTGTAATTAATTAACAATTAACAAATTTATAATTAATTACAATAAGTACTCTTGCAAAATTTTAACATATATATTGCTCATAATGGAAATTGATTTTTTTCTCTGCATACTTAACTTTCGAGTATTGTATAATGAGATTCAGCTACAAAATTCAGTCACAAATTGAAAGTAATGAGAATTTTGCATTTTTATTCTTTGATAATATATGGATTATTAAAATTGTGTTAGTGGTCCATCAAGCTTAATTTGGCAATTGCATCCACACACAACATATATATAATGGAAAGATATCACGGTATTGAATATCCAATATCCTAATCACATGAAAATAAGTGGATCAAATTTAAGAAAGAAGGCTATAAGAAAATAAAAAAGAGGTATTATTGTTCAATTACGTTTATATTGCATTAAGGGGAGTATCAATGTTTCTATTTTTTTTCTTTTTCATAATCTATTTTGTGAATGTGTGTTTTGAATGTGGCTTTAAGGTGGATGTATATTCTGTAATGAATATGTTTTTTTATTCATTTTTATGATACTAACTTTTATTATTTTCCATTCAATTGACTTTGAAAGTAGAACAAGCTCCACACGTAGAAATGCCACAAAAAAAATCTCCTACAACACCTTGAATTGCATTGAGAAGTCTAAAATCTGAGGTGTTCTTTAGTCATTGAAACCAATAATATATTATTGTGAAGGTATTGTATTGTAGTATACATGATGAATTTTTGTAAGATTTTTTATGCCATTGATCGACTATTTGTTAAAGTAGACCAATAATTACCTTATATTATCATTTAGGCCATTTTGTTTAGTATAGCAATAATTGCCATATGTACAACCGATAAAAAGGTTGAACACTTTATAAGACTTAATTGCTAATATTTAGATTTAAGATACTAAGAGTTATATTTTTTGGACCTTTATGATCATCCAATTAGGATTGAAAAAATGGACAAAGATCACTTTTATATATGCTTTGTTTAGATATAAATGGATATATTAATCAAAACTTCTGCGATGGTGTGAAGGAATTTATTGGATACACTTATTCTCAACCATACTTTGTAGCTAATGGGAAGATTAGGTGTCCTTGTGTCGAATGTGAGAATAAAAGGTTTTTAAAAGTGGATGATGTGCATAAACACTTTTATTATAAAAAGGGTTTACTTTTTGGTTATACGAGTTGGGTCTCACATGGGGAGTTAGTAGTAGGATAACTATCAATAAACAGAGATACCTTTGAACCAATGAGTGAAGTAAGAATAGAAAAATCATATACTAAAATGGTTATGGATGCTATATATTCTGATTTTGGGATTGATGGTTCTAATGTCAAAGAAGCAAGAATTGATGAGGAAGATCCAAATATAGACACAACAAGTTTCTATTTTTTGTTGAATGATGTGGATGAACTATTGTGGACAAGCTGTACGAAACACACAATCATTTCTATCATGTTACAACTTTTAAATTGTAAATCAAAGTTTAACATGAGTGAGTCATGTTTTGATCATCTGATGAGAATAAAAAAAGATATGTTACCAGTGGATAATAAATTATCAAAAAACTTCTACAAAATGAAAAAAAAAATGACGAAACTAGGACTTGGTTATAAAAAAAATTCATGTATGCAAAAACAATTGTATGTTGTTTTATAAGGAAGCAAAAAATTTGACATTTTGTTTAGTTTGTGGTCATCTTCGATATATAAGGAATAAGTTTGGTGGTGAGACGAAAAAAAATTCTTTATAAAATCTTACATTATATGCCATTGATACTGAGACTTCAAAGATTTTATATGTCAATCAAAATTGTTGAATATATGACATGATATACTTATAACTAAAATCATGATGGTGTGCTTTGACATCCTATTGATAGTGAAGCTTGGGAACATTTTAATCACAGTCATAAATCATTTGTACTTGAATTTTAAAATGTATGATTAGGATTATGTGTGGATGGTTTTTGTCCATTTGTTCCAAGTACAAAACCATACTCTTGTTATCCAATAATGATAATGGCATACAATTTGCCACCATAGTTATGTATAAAATGAGAATATATCTTGTTAAATATGGTCATTTCAGGAAAGAGTAATCTAGGTCAAAAAATAAATGTTTTCTTGAAACATTTAATAGATGAGTTAAAAATATTATAGTCAATGGTGTTGTGACTTATGATGCTTATAAAAAAATAAAATTTCATTTGAAGGTAGCTTTTTTATAGACAATAAATAATTTTCCTACATATGGTATTTATTTTGGCTTGAGAACTTATGAAATTTTATTGTGTCTTTATTGTATAGGACAAGGAAAGTCTTTTTGATTGGTTCATGATAAGAAGCCTTGCATTTTCGATTGTCATTGTTAAATTTTGCCTCTTAATCATCTTTTTCAAAGGCAAAGAGATAAATTTCAAAAAATAATTGAGTTTGACTCCCTTATTGTTCCATTTTCAGGTGAAAAAATTTGGACTTGGTTAGATAACTTTCCTAATATCACATTTGACACGAAATGTAATTATTAGAAGTTGATGATTTTTGGGAAAGTCATAATTGGGTGAAGAAAAGTATATTTTGAGAATTACCCTATTGGCATGCCTATATGATTTAAGACAATTTTAATGTGATACATATTAAGCGTAATATCTTTGACAATGTCTTTAACATAATAATGGATGCTAAGGGTAAAACCAAAGACAACATAAAGGCTAGACTAGATCTTAAACTATATTGTAAGTGACCCGAGTTGGAATTGGTTGAAATGAATGAGAAAGTTTTTATGCCTAAAGCTTCTTATACTTTAAGCAAATAATAGATAAGAGATGTTTGTGCATGGGTTAAACAATTAAGACTTCTTAATGGTTTTACATTTAATATTACTCGGTGCGTAGACATAGCTAATTACAAGTTTTATAGGATGAAAAGTCATGATTGTCATGTTTTCATACAACAATTGCTTCTAATTACCTTTCGTGATTTAGTGCCTAACTCTATTTGGAATGTAATTACTAAACTATCTCATTTTTTTAGAGATCTATGTTATACTAAAATACATGTAGATCATATGAAAGTATTGGAAAAAATTATTATGGAAACAATTTACAAATTAGAAAAAATTTTCCTCTAGGTTTTTTTGATTTTATGGAGCATTTACCTATTCACTTGTCTAATGAGGTAAAAATTAGTGAACCTGTTCATTATTAATGGATGTATTTTTTTGAAAAGTAATTTATTTTAATTGTTAGACATTAACGTTAACTAATTTAATTTTCCTTCAATAATATTTATGTTATACTATGATGATGAGTAGGTTTTTTCATCATCTCAAGCAAAAATACACTACTTGAGTATTTATTGAAGCATCTATATGTCAGGCATATGTTATTGAAGAGATATTCACTTTTTGCTCATTCTATTTTGATCCAAATGTGTCAACAAAATTGAATTGAGTTTCATGTAATTATGATGGGGGAGTTGTCGAATCTAGAAGATGTTTTTCAGTTTTTAGTCATCCTGGACCAAGCATTGGTCCACAAAATAAGCCTCGATGGCTATTGTAGACACCTAATCTGTCCAGGGTCTTTTTTGGTTTTGTTAATTAATAAAAAAAAATAAAATGAAAATCCAAAAAATGGTGGTTGAATTGGTGTAAAATTGGGTTGAAAAATTTGAAATAAACTGGAAAAGATTGAACAGGATTAAAAGTCCAAAAGAAATTGGGATTCCTATTCAGTTTTGGAGTCTATGGTTTTAAAGCTTGTAAATAGATCCATAGATCAAAGGTAAATATACACGAAAAACACAAAAAAAAAATCAGAAGGAAAAAAAAAGCAAATATGGTGTTTAAAGGAGTAGAGGCGGTGCTAGAATTTTTGGGAAATTTTTTTCGAAATTTTTGACTTTTTTTTGAGAAATTTCTGAAAATTTTCTAGATTGCAAACAATTTTTGACAAGATTTGAATTTTTCGATGACTTTTCAGCGAAATTAAAAGTTTTCGATAAAGCTTTTAGTTTTCTGCAACCATTTTCTAGAAACCAGTGAACTTCTGGTCAGATTTCAGCGACCCCACCCAGATTCTGACGAAAATCCAAAAATTCAATGAAGGATTCAACTGGTGTTCTTGAATCCTAGAGAGAGGGGAAGAAAAGAAAAAGAAGAAAGAGAAGGGAGAGGATAGTTTAGTGAAAGAAAGATCGAATTCAGCTTTTTATAGGGCCCTGAAATGACGTCGTTTTGGGTGTTAATAAGTCCCAGGATTCGTGGGTTTTGCTTAGGGTCAACCTGACCCGATTGCAACCCGCGTCTAACTCGTGTGCCAGCCGTCCCCTGGAGCCGAGCCGTTCACTCCCGAGCCATATTTTTTTAGTCATTTTTCTTTCTCAAGCTGAGCTAAATCCTAGCCGCTGAGCCGAGCCACGCCAAAGATTTTTTTTTCATTAGTTTTATTATTTATTTATTGATTAAATTGAAATAATTTATTAAATTTTTAAAATTTTTAATGATCTCTTCAAAAAAAAAAGTTTTAAAATATATATATTTTTAAAAAAAGTTGAAAGTATCAATTTCCCTTGAAGATAAAGATTTCTAAAAAATATTTTTGACGAAAAAGTTAAAAGCATCAATTTTTCCTTGAAAAATAAAATTGTTAAAAAAAATTCTAAAGAAAAGTTGAAAGTATCAATTTTTCTTAAAAATAAAATTTCTAAAATAAAAATTTTCGAAAATATTTTGAGAAAAAGTTGGAAGTATCAATTTTTCTTGAAATTAAAATTAAAAAAAATATTTTTGAGGAAAGGTTGGAAGTACCAATTTTCCTTAAAAATAAAAATTATCAAGAAAAACCTTTTAAGGAAAAGTTGAAAGTATCAATTTTGCTTGTACGAAAGCAATGAGATTTTTTATAAAATAAAAAGAAAAGGATTTATATCAAAAGTTGAATCATTATTTTTTATTTTATTTTATTTCTTTTTTCCTTTTTTTTTCTTGAAAATTTTTTAATGTTAAATAATTCGATAATGGAGTCTTTGTAAATGAAACAGTAGTTTTCTTGCATACTTTTGAGGTGAAGGGATTTTTCTTAATTTTTTGTCAAAAGTATTAGAGTTAATTAAGAATAATTTCTAATAATTAATTACTTGATAAATTTTTAAGATTTATTAGATAACATGAAATTAAGCTAGTATCATCTTTTGATGGGTGTTGTGAGGGTGCTATTACTTTCCTCACTCGTAACCAAACTCTCGAACCTTGTTCTGGTTAATAGATTTGAACTTATTCTTTTAGGGACCCTTAAGCTTAGGTGTTCTTTAAAAGGATAGATTCCCTATGTGGCCAATCGCACCTAAACAAAAAAGATTGGTGGCGACTCTTAAAGTCAATGCCTAGCGATAAGTCCTCCGATCTAGATGTTATGACAGTTGGTGACTCCACTGGGGACTGTCGAGAGTTAGGCCAGCAAATAAATTTGTGTTATCTAAAAGCCTAATAAAATTGAACCTTTTTGTATAGATTTTTTATTCATTCTATTTATTTACTTCGTTAACTCTGTCATTCATATGCATGTGCATAATATGAGCTCTATACTCGAGCTCCATCCCTCTAGAAGGGAGTAAAGTACCTATTGCTTTTGTGAGGTTTTAATGCCTCTGCAGTGGCTAGCAAAATACTCTCACTCAAATTGAATCTTTTTTGCTTGTAGCCTATAATGGGTGAAGATTGGGGTACCTTACTAGTCTGTAATGGACAATGATGTAAGGAGCAATTTGGGAACCTTTAGACTTTAACCTCGAACCACACATAGTGGACCTCAGAAATGTCTAACCTATAGATAGAGCCATCTCTTTCTTTTTAGAATTGACCAAAAGTATATGATTCATTCTTCTTATTGTGTATGACATTTTAATTTATTTAGTTATTTATTTTTTTATTCCTCTTTATTTAATATACTAACCTATTTTCTTATTCATGTTTGCATGATCCATACTCATATCATAAAGTTACATAAAAAATATTTGCCTGAAAGATGGTCTTTAACAACAAGTTTTTCATGAACTTCATAGAACGACTAGTTTGCTCTTTGTCTGTATCAGCTCATTATGAGTCACCCAACGAAGTAAAATTTCAATAAAAAAGGATTCAACTAAAGAAAAGGGATTGTTTACCAATCGGCCATGCTTCTACCTTGTCTCAAGAGACATCTATCTTCTCAAATAAAATAATTTAGAGGATTTGGTTGATATATGAAAGAAGATGAGTCCATCAAGATAAAAGGAGTTTTGCCAGAGACATGGGCATATAACACACCTTCTTGCAGTAAATGTCGACAATCAACTAATCAGAGCTACAGTACAAATCTGGGATCCTGCATATAAGTGTTTCATCTTCAATGAAGTTGATATGACACCAACCATTAAAGAATATTCAACTTTGTTAGGTCTGCACCTCAAGGCTCCTGACAAGATATATGTCAAAAAACATAAATCAAGATTTTGTATGAATTTGCCCCATCTCATAGGGATATACAAAGAGATTGTGGATTCTCATACAAAGAAGAAACAAGAACATGTTTGCCTACCTTAGAAGTTCTTTCATGATTTTCTAGTGTAACATGTCGACGAAAAATGGGGGTTAGACGTATTTGCCTTAGCCATATACGAAATGGTGATATTTCCAAAAGTTTTTGGGTTATATTGAAATAGTAGTGATTGAATTCTTCAAAAATGTGATCAATGGCTGTAACCCTTTAACAATAATATTAACAGAGATTGTTAGATTTTTGAGTTACTGTCATCGGAATAGAGGGCATCTTATAGGCTGCATACAGTTATTGTATTTATAAATGAAAAACCACTTCGAATGGAGAAAAAGTGCTTTCTCAAGGCTTTATGTATGCAATCGAGCTCCGATAAAAGAATTCTATAAAAGTGGGTGGTCAAAACAAAAGTCTAAAAAAGAGTGGATAGTTTTCTTACAAAAACTGACAAGTGCCAAAGTAAGATAGTTGGTCTCGTAGATGAATCGTGAACTTATGCTATATCAGTGTGGAGATAACACTGTGGTCCCATTTTTGGCTTTATGAGGAGCAACAAGTTATGCGCCACTTCTAGTAAGAAGACAGTTTGAGGTAGAATAGTTCATTCCCAAGACGCATAAGCTTAATTAATCAAAATTTTCTTACAGTAAGCCTAAAACATTTCAAAGGATGAATAAGGTGATTAAAGCATGGAAAAACCCTCGTAAAATGAATCCTGAACCATTCACTGATAAAGTCACTAAGGGGTACTTGGTTTGGAGAGCAAGATAAAGACATGAAATGGTATTCACTTATGAAAGCTTTCAGCCGCCAATAAGAGGAAAGCTTGAAGAGACATTATCAGAATTGAAGCTTACGACAAAAGAATTTGAGTCTAAAAAGGATAAGTTAAAGCAAGAAATTCAGAAGCTTCATGAGGAGAAGGATCCATAGAAAGATAGAGTTGAAAAACATAAAGCTAAAATTTGTAAGATCGTTAGAGAATACGATACAGCTATTGAAGACCTAGCGGAGCTACACCAAGAACATAAAAGGTTATGTGTGAGGGTAAAGGCCAAAGAGAAAATAATTGTTGAGCTGACTAAAGAGAATGAGCAATTGAAGCAAGAATATGTTGAATTAGAGAAAGAAAGTACCTAAGTACAAACAAAAAATAAAATGTTGAACAACTACTTAAGCAAATTGAGACAAAGGTTGAATGAACAAGAAGACTATATTACTGCATTGGTTAGAGAGTATAGAGAGTTATCATACCAAGTATGATGTGGCAAAAGGGAAAACCTGAGAAGACAGAAGTATATTGAGCACTTAACAACCTAAATTTATAAAGGGGTTTGTAAGGAAAAAGAAATGGTTAAAAAAGTAGAGACATTAAAACAAGTGGTAGCTCCATTAGTAGAACATTGACCGCATCTCCTGAACTTCATTAAGGAAGCCAGAGATCAGTATGAGCAGATCAAACGATTTTATGGTTATAACTCTAGGATGATAAATTCTATGTTAATGAAAGTTCTTTGGAATAAATGAAATCTTTTGGTTAAACACTGTCTTAAGGTAAATGTTCTCTTCATGTATGTATTTTCATTCATTACATTCAACAAAGTAACCATGAGATAGTCATATAAACTTGTTAATTCTAAGATATGGTATTTAAGGTTCAAAGATAGCTCCATCCAGCAAGAACCTCATCCATCGATATAACATAAGAATCAGAACTAGACAAATGGAGCAAAACAACTCTCATCGATTTAAAAAATTAAAAAAAGTACAAGAAAAGATTGAGAATGAGTTAAGTAGGATTTTGGATGCTCTCAATAGGTTAAATAAAAGAAAAGAGATAGAAGAGAAAACAAGCCAACAGGGCCCTCCATCACAGGAAGTGGCCGACCCTCTATATCCTTCAGGTTTTGGTTCATAACAAGCCTAGCCCACGTAGGATATACCACCACAACAGTTCACATATCCTATATACCCTGGAATGCCATCAGCTTCGAACTCAGGGCATTACCATAACTATGTGAATCCTATCTTTACTAAAAAAGTAGTAGAATCGATCCAAGTTCTTGATCCAGATGACTTGAAAAAAAAGAAAAAAAGAAAAGACAAAGGTGGTAGAATCTCAAAAAGATTCAAAGATTAGTATGTTTGAACAAAAGCTATGGACTGTAAAAAGAATTGGATTTTATGGTTCTATCGATGCTGCTGAGCTCTATTTAGTTCCAGATGTGGTTATTTCACCAAAGTTTGAAGTATCAAAATTTGAAAAATATGATGGTATAAAGTGCCCAAAGACTCATATCACTAAGTACTGTTGGAAGATGGCAGCCCATACCCATAATGAGAAACTATTAATGCATTTTTTTAATATAGCCTTACGGGCTTCATTGCTAGGTGGTATGTCCAGCTAGATAGAACTTCCATCCATTCTTAAAGTGATATGGCTCATAACATTATCAATTAATATCGACACATCATGGATTTGACTTCTGATCGTTTATCTTTATAGAACATGAAAAAAAGGTAAATAAGTCCTTTAAGGAATATACCCAAAGGTGGAGGGATGTAGCTTCTCAAGTACAGCCTCTTCTAATTGAGAAAGAGATCACAATACTATTTGTCAATACTCTAAAATTTTATTATTATGAAAAGATGATAGGGAATGCAATAAAAAATTTTACCGACTTGGTGATTTCGAGAGAAATTATTGAGAGTGCCATCAAGAATGGCAAGTTGAAAGGAGGAAAAATAAGGAACGCACCCAAGAAGAAAGAGACCAAAACTCAAGCTATGAGTTTTGACAAATAGTTCAAGGGTTATCAATCTTATCCACCACAGGGTCACTCTCCGTACTATCCAATTATGAATAATTCTTCATCCTACCCATACCAACCCATATCACAACCATCTTACCCATCAACATACCAGCCTATTTTTAGCCTTCAAGTTCCCATATATAGCCTTAACATTCATACTCCTACATGACCCTAAATTCATCCTATTAGCCTAGCCAGTGGTTCACGAGAGCAACAAATTACTTAAGAAAAACCCATATTTGATCCAATCTCCATGACTTATACGAAGTTCTACCGAGAGCTCTATAACATCCACTTGATTACCTCCAGCTATGTGGAACCGCTTAAGTCATCCTATCCCAAGTGGTATAATCCTATAGCCCACTGTGACTACCACTATAAAATTACTGGCCATTTCACTAAAAATTACACTGCTTTGAAATATAAGGTGCAACGATTGATCAAGGATGGAATACTAAGTTTTGATCAAGGAGGAACAACAATACCTAATGTTAGTGGCAATTCATTGCCTAATCACAATGTCAATGCTTGAGTGAAAATCAAGAACACGTTGATCAAAAAAGGCCTGGAGAGTTGTAATGAATCAAGGGGCAAGATGTCAATAAAGATCCTTCACTTGATTGCACAAGAGCACAATTTTGAATAATGAAGATAAGGTTAGTTGGAAGTTTCTTGTCATTTTAGGATTTTTTTAGAGTAATGTTAGAATTTTTTTTATGCAATAGGATTTAATTTGTTATCATTTTAATAAAGGTAAGTTAATATATTTCATTATATTTTTTATTTCACTCAACCATTGTTCCATGCTCTGTTACCTTTCATAACTTTTCATTCCTATTCTCAAATTTCAAATGATGAATGTTTAACAATGATAACAATAATTCTGAGATTTAATTTTGAGAACTCATTCACATTGATCTGAGGAGACTATTTAAGCAAAAGAAGTCAGCTACTAACAGATGTGAAATTAATATATCTTAAAGATGTGCAGTCTTTTATACAAATCCATGAGCTTGTTTTTGCTCAATATATGATGTTCAAGGAAAGTATTCATATTTAAGATGAAAAATAGGCAATTTTCTTTTACCATTTGAAAAACCATTCATTTATACCCCTTTTGAGCTTGTTATGATTTTTTTTCTAAAAGAACCTCGACCAAAGATTACCCTCCACACTAGGGGGTAATTTTTTAGAAATAAAAGAGTCTAAAAGGTCTAAAAATAATAAGAAAGAAAAAAAAGAGCAAAGAAAATAGTCACACATGATTTGAGGTAAAA
Organism: Durio zibethinus; assembly: GCF_002303985.1. The sequence continues at coordinate 13,509,603 of NW_019167960.1, read as the reverse complement.
TAATGAGAATCTTTTTGTAAGGAATGAGATAGAAAAGAAAAAAGTAATGAAGTGATGCCAAGCTACATCAAGTGAGGATCCTTTGGTTTTGAATCCTTTAAACACATGTTTTGAGCCTATTATATCTATTTTTTTTCATGACCCCTTCACCATGGCCTACATTACAACCTTTAAAAATCTATTTGGATCAAATGTGAATGCTCAAATCGAATGATCATATGTTGGGCTAAGGCATGCTCATAATGAAATAATAGAATCATGCTTGGTTGCTCTAAAGATTGATGTGAAAGAGATATCAATAATGGGTGAAAGAAAAAAAAAAAGAAAAAAAATGGAAAGAAGAGAAAATGGAGACTCAAGTTAAAAATTCGAAAAGGCGATTTGAGTAGAAAAACCTATAAGTTGAGAGTTGGACAAACAATTCACATGGATGAAAGATCAAAGACATATGAAGATCCCTCAAAGCTATGACAAAGTTTGATGAGCTCAAAATGATTTCAATAGTCAATGAAATGAGTTTTTAAAAAAAATTCCTGAATTAATGTTTAGAATTGCCTAGATATTCATTGTTTGGATATACCATTCATCCCAATGACATGTATCTAATTTGTTTCTTTTCCTATTTGTTTTGCACCAAACTCGTCCTTCATTGATTACCTTGTTTTGCACCAAACTCGTCCTTCATTGATTACCTTTCTCTCAAATCACCCTGTGTTCCCTTTTTGTTGCATCATCAGAATAAATCAAAAAAATATATGAGTGCATTATATTTGTCATGATTTGAAATGATGATGAATGAATGATAATGTGCTTAAAAAAATTCTTGTATTCTTTTGAGAAGAAATCCAGGGTGATAGGATGAATTGAGAAGACACATGGTGTGACCAAATGGAGAATATGATGATGGATTGGTCAACAAAATGAAGATGAGGCAAATTTAAAAAAAAGTGGTATGTCCAAGTAATGAATATGGGAATAAATTGATCGACATAACCTATGAGTTGTGATGAAAAAGTATAGGGCAATAGGTGAAACTGGTGCTAAAAAGCCCATGAATAATGATCAAGTGATGGACGATGAAATTTGCTATGAAATACTGAGAAGCCCATGAACGATGATCAAGTGATGAAGGATGAAATTTATACTGAAAAGTTATGAGTGATGACCAAGTGATAGAAGATAAAATTTATTCTAAGATGGCTAACGCTAAGAAGCTCAAAATGATGGAGTCTTGAGAGCCATATTACCACAGTTATTTAGGATTTCATGACATTATTGACGTCCGTATTACATGCATCATGTAAGCATCTTTATTTAAATAATACATGCACATAATTTGATGAATTAAAACTTTGTCTGGACATGCATGGCATTATGAGAATCTAGGTTGTTGCATTTGCATCTTTGATCATGACATTTATTGTATGCACAATTTTGAGTCACTTGAAAAAGAAATTATGAATCTTTTGAATTTTTGAGTTCTCAAATGAGAATCTTTGAATTTCAAATGAGAATCATTGAGGTGTGAAACCCAAAATTTATCGAATGTGAATCTTCAAAATCAAATAAGAATTTTTGAATTTCAAATGAGAATCTTTGTGGTGTGAAACCCTAAGATCTGTCAAATGTGAGCCTTTAAACTCGAATGAAAAGCTTTAAAATTTTTGGATGTGCATCTCCAAAATTCAAATGAGAATATTTAAATGTTAGATGTGAATCTTGCAATTTACAAATGCGAATCTTGAGATTTTACAAATTTGAATCCTTATGAAACTGAAATTTTGATAATCAAATTTTAGTGAATTCTTACGAAGCTGAAAGGTTCTTGCGAATCTGAACCTTTTATTTTCGAACTCAAATTATGAATCTTTGAGTTTTCATTACAAATTTCATTAAATTTGATCTATGACTCCTCTGGGCATGATTGTCGAGGAGCATTTTATTTTTCAAAGTTATAGTTGCCTCTATTTAGATGAGCAATTTACTTTTCCAAAGTTGTGTTACCTCTATTTAGAGGAGCATTTAATTTTTTTTAAAGTTGTGGTGCTTCTGTTTGGAGGAGCAATTTAATTTTTTTTGAATGCCTCTGTTTAAAAGAGCAATTTATTTTTTCAAATTCGTGGTTGCCTCTGTCTAGAGGAGCTTTATTTATCTTTCCAAAGTTGTTGAGCATCTGATTAGATAAGCTTTATTTATTTTTTAAAAATCATTGAGCCTTTGATTATAAGAGCCTTTGTTTATTTTTTTCAAAGTCGTTGAGCCTTTATTTAGAGGAATTTTGTTTATTCTCCAAAAGTTGTGAATCTTTGCTTAAGGTGTTTTAAGTGTTTTTTTTTTTTAGAAAAAAAGTGAATGTGTCGGTATATGTAGGGTGTCTACATCTTTGCAAAATTCTTGTTACATAGGAAATGTGCAAAGAGAGGTAACTGTAAACATCCAATCTATTTGGGATCTTTTTTTAGTTTTGTTAATTAATAAAAAAATAATAAAAATGAAAAAATGGAAAAGGGTGGTTGAATTGGTGTAAAACTGAGTTGAAGAATTTGAGATAAACTGGAAGAGATTGAACATGATGAAAAGTCCAAAAGAAATTGGGATTCCTATTTAGCTTTGGAGTCTGTGGTTTTAAAGCTTATAAATAGATCCATAGATCAGAGGTAGATATACATGAAAAACACTGAAAAAGAATCAAAGGGAAAAGAAAAGCAAAGACGGTGTTTAGAGGAGTAAAGGCAGTGCTAGAATTTTTAAGAAATTATTTTAAAATTTTTAGCATTTATTTTTAGGAAATTTTTGGAAAATTTCCAAATTCTAACCAATTTTTCGACAAGATTTAAATTTTTTGGTGACTTTTTGGCAAAATTCAAAGTTTTCGATGAAGCTTCTAGTTTTCGACAACCATTTTCCAAAATCGATGAACTTTCGACCAGATTCTGAAAAAAATCTCAGAATTCGACGAAGGATTCAATCGGTATTCTTGAATCCTAGAGAGAAGGGGAGAGAAAAGAATGGGAAAATAGAGAAAAAGGAGGAGCAATCTGGTGAAAGAAAGATCGAATCAGCCTTTTATGGGGCCCTGAAACAATGTTGTTTTGGGCGTTAATAAGTCCCCAGGATCCGCGCATTTTGCTTGGGGTCAACCCGACCCAGTCACAACTTGTGTCTGACCCACGTGCCAGTAGTCCCCTGAAGCCGAGCTGCACACTTTCGAGCATGTTTTTTGAGCCATTTTTCTTCCTCAAGCCGAGCCGAATCCCAGCCGCTGAGCCTAGCCGCGCCAAAGGTATTTTTTTCATTAGTTTTATTATTTATTTATTTATTAAATTGAAATAATGTTTAAAATTTTTAAAATTTTCAATGATCTCTTCAAAAATAAAAATTTTAAAATATATATATTTTTAAAGGAAAGTTGAAAGTATCAATTTCTCTTAAAGATAAAGATTTCTAAAACATATTTTTGAGCAAAAAAGTTGAAAGTATCAATTTTTCCTTGAAAAATAAAATTGTTAAAAAAAATTCTAAGGAAAAGTTGAAAGTATCAATTTTCTTTGAATTAAAATTTTAGAAAAAATAAGTATTTTTAAAGAAAAGTTGGAAGTATCAATTTTCTTTAAAAATAAAAATTATTAAGAAAAACCTTTTAAGGAAAAGTTGAAAGTATCAATTTTCCTTGTACAAAAGCAATGAGTTCTTTTATAAAATGAAAAGAAAAATGATTTATATCAAAAGTTGAATCATTATTTCTTTTTTTTGTTTTATTTTATTTTATTTCTTTTTTCCTTTCTTTTCTTGAAAATTTTTTAATATTAAATAATCCGACAATGGAGTCTCTGTAAGTGAAATAGTAGTTTTCTTACATACTCTTGAGGTGAGAGATTTTTCTTAATTTTCTGCCAAAAGTATTGGAGTTAATTAAGAATAATTTCTAATAATTAATTACTTGGTAAATTTTTAAGATTTGTTGGATAACATGAAATTAAACTGGTATCATTTTTCAATGGGCGTTATGAGGGTGCTATAACCTTACTCACTCGTAACCGAACTCCTGAACCCTGTTATGGTTAATAGACCAGAACCTATTCTTTTAGGGGGTCCTTAAGTTTAGGTGATCCTTGAAAGGATAGATTCTCTAAGTGGTTAATCACACTTAAATTAAAAAGATTGGTGGCGACTTTTAAAGTCAATGTCTAGGGATAGGTCATCGTATCTAGATGTTATGACAGCTATCAGTGGATGAGCATACCATGGCATACTTATATGTTTTATTGAATTGTGAAGAGATAAATCTTTTCATTGAGTAAGTACTATGCCATCTCTATAATTTATATTTCTAGTAAGTTGATAATTTTTCTAATTTGTAATTAAAAATGATAAGATATTTGATAACTTGTTAAGAAGAGAATTTGTAAATATAAGTGATGTGAATTTGGAAAAAGCACGTGATGTAAGATTTTCGCAATGGTTAAAACAATTTGTAAGGATTTAGTGCATAATAGCATATGTGAATAGAAATTATATTTTCATATAATTTAAAGCAATGATCAATTTTTTTTGTCTTACAATTGGATAGGTTAAAGAGAAAAATGGTGATATTGATTATTGTCTAGTTGAGATAGCTTATGGTATTGGATGCATGGTGAGGTGTTCCAAAGTTACTTTGTGAATGATTTTAAGTTTCATATAGTTAACTATGACCAAACTCGAAAGATGATCAATTATGAAATATGTGTGAAAGAAAGTTGTTACAATGATTATGAGTGTGACTTATATGGTATTTCGAAAGATAACATTGGGTTAGAGTACTTTAAAGTAAGGAATAAAGTAATACTTTTTAAATGTCATTAATTCGACATAGAGAAGGGGGTAACAATAGATCCCTGTCATGGTCTTGTTAAAATTAGACACAATTCAATGTTGGCTAGCAATTAACCAATTGTTTTACCTTCAAAAGTATATTAAGTTTTCTATACAAGCTATCCTCATAGAAGAAAAGATCAAAATGATTGGTAGGCATTCTTCAAAACAAAAGCAGAAGTATATATTGGTTAAATAATATTGATTGAGATGAAGAACAAATAATTGATTTAAATGAAAAAGTATCCAAGAAGTTGAAATTTCTATTTCATGAAATGTTACTATTAATAATCCTACAATTTTTGTTTCCAGTGATTATGAAGAGATAGATTTAATAAAAGCAATTCAAGTAGAAGAACAAGAAGATTAAGAGCAAGAAAAAAAAAAGAAAAAGAAGAAGAAAATGATGATAATGCTAATGATAATAGTGATGAAAGACATGAGTTTGCTTTTTCTAGCAGTAATTGACGTATATAATGTGACTTTTAATGCTATATATAATTTTTATTAGATGTAGTTAATATATGTAACATTAAATATAATACTTGATTTTACCTATTTTAATTATAATGTTTTATATGCTTATTTTTATATATTTTGCTCATTTTATTTAATCTTGTAATATTAAAGTAATAATATATATTTGTTTTTTCTTTGTGATTTTGGAATACTTATAGAATATTTTTGTTCTATATGACAGTTATGATAGGATGTCATGCACAAAGTTTTGTTTATTGAGGTGGTTTTAAGGCATAATCGATGAGAGATAATTTATGTATCGGCTCATCATTAGGATCGATACGGCATGATCCATTATTTGGGTTATTTTCAACACAAATACAGTATGATTCACCATATTGGTCACCTTCAGCACTGATGATGGATGATCCATCGACGGAGCATGACATAAATCTAGGATTTGTCAATAAACCACCACTTGGAAAAGAAGAAGGGACAAAGGTAAAGGCAGACGACTAGGGGACAAACAAAGACTTACCAACTTCTACAGATCTAAACAAGTGGGTGTGGATTATTCTGCTAGGAAATAGGTATGATGAAAATTTATTATAAAATTTTTCTTGTTGTTATTTGATTTTAAAACAATTTGTGAAGTTTAACTAATCTTACTAACAAATGGATGTTGCTAATTATTTTCAGCAATCATTGGTTAGTTCAACAATTTCAGGCATAATTCAAAAAAAATTTTACTAGTTTTTGGCCAACATGAGGTAAAGTTCTTACACCAATGAAGTCTTTGATATTTGATAAATTTAAGATAGTAATTGGTTTTTTTTGTATATATTTTTTTAGTTGAATGAAAAGTTAAAATTCTTGTCAAGGACTTATTATATTCCTATTTATTATGTTAAGAAAAATGTTAGTAAACTAAGTCAGATGATGTTTTTGTTCAATGAGATGGAACAATATTTTCAAGAATTAATTGAAAGACTTGTTGTCTGAGAGAGGGAGTTGGCGAAAAAAACTTTAGAGTTGATAACATCATACATTGCAATGGGATGGAGTGGAGGTGGATCACAGCTTCGATTTAGGATGTTTTATTGAGAATGTATGGAGCACTTTGAAATAGCAAAACATATTTGACAAAACCAAACAAAATCCTCGAACATAAAAAGAAGTATTATGAAGCACACTGATGGTTCAATTGCATTTCTTGTTCATAAAATAGAATGGTATAATATTTTTTCACAAGTTATTTTTATCATAAAGTGATCAGTTTTATATAAATTGCATTGTTACATATTTCATTGAATATGTCTCTCAACAAATACACTCATTTGAGTTGCAATGAGAACCCACATTTATAGAAGTTTTCAATCGCACTCATAGATGTTTAGGAAGATATGGTGATTTCATTGACAATAAGTCCAAAGTTGTAAGTGTATGTGACTTTCCAATGACTTTGTAAACACTTTCAAATTATTGCCTTGCTTTTATTTGAATAAATAATATCTTGTGTGTTTTGAGATGCAAAAACTTTGTGAAAAGTGAAAATTGTTGCATAACTTGCTTTATGATTTTGGTTGTGTATTATGATTGTTCATGAACTATCTTTATAGTATACTACGATGAGATTACATTTGTGAAAGGTGAAAACTATTGCGTATATTGCTTTGTAATTCTGATTGTGTATTGTGATTATTAATGAAGTAGTGTAGTAATCAAAGCCTAGTCATTGTAGAAAATTTAGTATTGAACTAAATAGTATTTTATGTGTATTGAGATGAGATCAAATTTGTGAAAGGTGAAAATTATTGAGTATATTGCTTTATGACTCAGGTTGTATATTATAATTGTTGATGAAGTAGATAGTGTAGTAATTGAAAACCTAGTCATTGTAGGAAATTTAGTATTGCATTGGATAGTGTTTTATGTTTATTAAGATGAGATCACATTTGGGAAAGATAAAACTATTGTGTATTTTGCTTTGTGATTTTGGTTGTGTGTTGTGATTGTTGATGAAGTATATAGTATAGTAATTGAAAGACTAGTCATTGTAAAAGTTCAGTATTGAACTTGATAGTGTTTTGTACATATTGAAATGAGATCACATTTATGTAAAATGAAAACTATTGCATATTTTGCTTTATGAATTTGGTTGTATATTATGATTGTTGATAAAGTAGATAATGTAGCAATTGAAAGCCTAAATATTGTAAGAAATTCAATATTGCACTAGATAGTGTTTTGTGCATATTGAAATGCAATGATTTTGTGAAAAGTGAAAATTATTGTGTATTTTGTTTTATGATTTTGGTTGTGCATTATGATTGTTGATAAAAGTAGATAGTGTAGTAATTGAAAGCTTAAACATTGTAAAAAAATTAAGAATTGACTAGATTGTGTTTTGTGCATATTAAAATGCAATGACTTTATAAAAGATGAAAATTATTGCATATTTAATAATCAAATCTTGATGTTGTAAATTGTTTGAAGTTGTCTTATTTTATTGAACTATACAAATAAAATGGAATGATAATTATTTTAAACTTTTTGTAGAAAAACTATGCTATTGCATTATCTCAGAAGTACAATGAAAACTTTTCCAATTATCTAGATTTCGATCCATAAGCATGGACTAAAGCTATTAAAAGGGTTGAACCTACACATGCTCTTGTAAATGGTTTTGGATTTATAGATGGATCTAATGACCTATTTTATTCAATGTAGTCGACTGCTATAGTAAGATTGTTTCATTCAATTTGTGGTCTATATCTATGTTTCCTTAGCCTCAAATACAGTAACAAATTGATGAGTTAAGGATTAAGCTTAAAGTTAAGCTTAAATTTTTCATGGATTAAATGATGTAGTTGATGGGGTCTATATAATTTTTGCCAACACAATTTTCTAGACCTAATGATGGCAATGAAGATTTCGGATGAAGATATGTAACAATAAAGTGACATTTTTCAGGGTTTGTATAAAGTATTTTATGGATGCTATGGGTGTTTTACGGATGTTATGAATATTTTATTTATGTTAACTTTATAATTTGGATTGTTTTTAAATTTATGATGTGGATTTAATACTTTAATTAATAATAATAGACAAATAATAGATTTTTTAAATAATTACACATGTTTAAATTTTATTTACATGTTTCTTAAATAATTATAGATGAAATTAATCAAATTATTGATGAAATTATAATTTTACTAATGTGTTGTTGAAAATGCATGAGAATACATCTTTCTAGTATATTGATTGAGCGTGGTAGCAATAGTTGGTTGGCAATGAGTACAATAGGTACGTTTTTTCTTTTTTGGTGAAAAGTCCTAATAAAAAAAGTGTAACGAATCCATCCCACCAGACCTTTTGGATGGGACCCGTGTTGCTGGCACTAGGGATCAAGGGACCGATCGCCCTGAATTAGATGTTCCTCTATCCAATCCCACGGAGAGAATATTACAATGATTAATTACTACGTAATGAATAAATAAACACTATAAATTGAAATAAAAACTTCAATCAATTATTTTTTTTTTTCAAATAAAAGCAATAAATATTATCAATTATTGGATTTCTTTAAAAAAAATGTAGTAATAAGGTTTGAAGAAAAGCCACATATAGAATAATTATTGCATATTTTTTAAAAAAATGCAATATTAGAATTATGAAAGATAAATCACACAAAGAACAATTATTGCGTTACATTGTAATTGATTTTAAGAAAAATTAATTTCATTGCTAAATGTTGCTTTTCAAAAGGGTAACATAGAAAGAAGTTATTTTTTTTTAGGTCAAATGTGAAACTTAAGTAGCTTTCCACCAGGAATTATAAAATATAATAGGAAGAGATGAGTTTTCTGATTTTGAAACTTTTAAGTACTATTGAAAATCTAACATTTTCCCAAAAAAATTAGATAATTCTGAATCAAATGTGAGAATCAAATATCTACAATCAAGATTTCGAAAATTTTTTTTTAGATTCCTCTAAATCAAATGCCTTCTTAGAGGGCTTTGGTTCGCAAATTCTTAAATTTTAGGAGGGAAGGTGATTTAAAGGGAAAGTGCTATTGAAAGAAAATGCATAATTCATGAGTTTTTGTTAACTTAAGGAATATAAGACTTTTGTGTTTGATTCATAGGAATATAAGATTACTTAATATTTTTTTACCATATTGTTTTTGATAATACGTGAATAATACATGACATTTATAATACTGACATGTGAATAACATGTCTTCGTTAAAACCAAATAATTTTAAAAAATAATTTTTTATATTTTCAACAAATATAATCTTACAATTTTAATGACTATCCCAATGCTGATTGGCCTTACACACAAAAAATATACAGATCGACCTTTATAGTAAGGTCGACTTAAGGGTTGGAAGAGGGTGATAAACCTTTTTCCAAAAGTTTTTGGGGTCAAGCCCCATAAAAACAATTTTTATGTAGAATAATATTAAGTATATACCTATTTAAGATTCGGGTTATTCATCTAAATCTGAAGGTCCATACAAGTTTTAAGAAGGTTTGGATAAAAAATTAAAATTTGTTAAAATGAGTTTGAACATAATTTTAGACTCGTTTAAATTTTGGCTTGAGCCTTGAATAAAAGAATTAAAACTCGAACCTGATTCAACCCATTTTGAATAAAATATATAAGATTAAAGTATTATAATTATATAAATATATATGTGCATTTTTATTTTAATATTTTATTTAAAAATATTTTTAATTTTTTATTATATAAAATAAGTTTAATGAGTGAGTATAAGATTTTTTTTTTTTTTAAAATTTGGGACAACCTTTAAAAAATTTTGAGATTTGAAATATTAGATTAAGTAGGGTTTGGGCAAGCATATAGGCTAATAATACCTAACATGGGCTTGGTCTTAACCTAGCCTAATCCATAAATATCTCTAATTAAGTAAATGTATTCTATATTTTATATATAATAATATTAATTAAAAAAATTTTACTTTTTATTTTTTTTCATATTTTCAACAAAATTATGTTTTTATCTTAAAAAAGTTAGCTTTTCAACAAAAAATTTTTTTATCTTAGAAATATCATTTTTATTGAATTCTGAAAATTATATTTTTTTTTTATGTTTTTAACAAAATTTGTGTTTTTATTTTAGAAACGTCATCTTTATTAAATTTTGAAAAATATATTTTTTTATGTTTTCAACAAAGATTGTGTTTTTATCATAGAAAAGATATATTTTCGATAAAAATTTATATTTTCTATCTTAGAAACGTTATTTTTTGTTGAATTTTGAAAAATATATTTTTTCATATTTATAACAAAGATTGTATTTTTATCTTAAAAACATTATCTTTGTTAAATTCTTAAATTTAATTTTTTTATATTTTTAACAAAGATCACGTTTTTTTTTAATTTTTTCTGATGAATTATGAAAAGTAATTTTTTCATATTTTCAACAGAAATCATATTTTTAATCATAACTTTTGTAAAGATTTCAATAATACTATGTTAAAAACATGATTTTTATTAAAAATATATTAAGATTTAACATATTTTTATAATATTTTATAAAAACTTACTACGTTTTAAGGTAAATAATATTGTTTATATAATCTGAAAATATGATTAAGTAAGGACAAATGAGAAAAAAATTTCACTTTCTTTCTAAAATCTTAAAAAACTTAAGAGAGAGAAAACTTTTTATTTCTCTTACTTTTCTATTTCTTAACATTGTTGAAAATTTAAAAAACCTTAATAATCACGTTCTCATGAACTAAACTAAAAAATCATATTATAAAAACTTAAAATTTCAAGAAGAAAAATTATTTTTCCTATAACCAAATGCCCTTTTAATATAATATAAAACTTTCCTTTGATCTAAAATCTTGATTTCATTCTTACATACAAATATGTTTGAATTAGAGCAGACTAAATCAATTTACTTAAATAATCAAAGGCATGAATTAAAAAAATATTGAATTTAAAATAATTTAAAACTTAAAGAGAATTAAAATACTTATCTTACATTAAATCTAAAAATACCCTAAAATGAGATGAATTAATCTAGATCAAAAAGAATTTTAATGTAAAAAACATGAACTTAAATGACTTAAACCGAAATGATTATATTTTTGAACACTAAAATCTAATTTAGTATTATTGTTGAAAATAATTTTTATATTAAAAAATTATTTTTAATCCAACCCGATGTTAAATATAAATATATATAGATATAATTTTTAAATTTAAAAGCCTGATTTTCAAAAATTTGACTTTTTTGTCCTAAAACATGATTTTCAAATTCAAACAAAAAAATTATTAAAAAAGTATTTTTATAATAAAAATATATTTAAGATAAAAATGTTATTTTATCTTTATTTTTTAATTTTTTAATTATTTATATTTTAAATATTTCAATTATTAGTAATATTTTTTATAATAATATCAAACATTTAAAAATCTTTTTTATTATTTAAAAAATAATAAAAATTTTTACTAATTTGTGACTAATAATGCACATCACCGAAATTCATGATTAATATTTGTTTAAATTATTTTTTAATTAATTTTTATTTTTTATATTTAATTGAAAATCATTATATTTCAGGTACCAAAATTTTTTCAATCCAAGCCAAACATATACACAAAACCCCTAATTCAAAAAAAAAAAAAAGTTTGATCGAGCTCTGCGATCATGGCCTTCTCTACTCGTCTAGTCTCCAAATCTCGCCAGGTTTTTCTTCTTTACTCCAGATCCCCATTTACGATTTCCTTAATTTCTCTTCTCTTGTAATTCTAACCTTTATTTTATCCTTTTTTTTTTTTTTTTATTTCGATCTTTATGATACGAAATGGTCGTTTTCTTTTTCAGTCTATTCGAGTTTTATTTATTTCTTTTTCTTTTGATCTGTGGAAACTGCGTTGATTTTATTTAATTTTTCTTAATATTAAAATTAGTTAAGTGAAACAGAAACTTGATGTTTAGATTAATACTTATGATTTAATTTCAAACTAAAAATCTTATTTTTATTTTTGTCAAAATTACCTATTAAATTCTGGGATTTCACCTAATGTTTCATGAGAAAATGTTGAAATAAAAATTCTTTCTTTTTTCCTGGAAAACTACGTCGTTTTTATTTTTTTGCTTTTATGTTAGTAATCCTATTAACCATCAGTGTGTGATTTTTTGTTTGTCGTTGATGTTTGGCTGAAATGTTTCGTTTTCTTTCTTTCTTTCTTTTTTAAAATAATCTGTGGGTAATTTATACAGCTTTGTGGTAGTCAAGCTATTCCGCGACAGGAGCATGCCATTCCTGTCCGTTTTTATGCCAAAGAGGCTGCTCCCACTGCTCTTAAGGGAGATGGTAAGTGCATATCGAGATGCTTGCTTTGCTTTTGACCTTAATTTTGAGTTTTTTTGTTTTCTCTACATGCTTCTCCTAGCTTGTATGCATATAGTAGCACTGTCATTGTTGCTTGTGTTTCTGTGGACTATACATTTGTATGTTTGTTGCATATTTGTGGCTGTGATTTGATTTTCTGTAAGCTAGAGGTTTTGATGTTTTGATGCATATGTGGAAATAAAATGGGGTGAAATGTTTTCGTCATGTTGATGCTTCTGTTATCTGTTATTAATAGATTATTGTTTGCTGTTTGATTCTCATTAATACTTGATCTTGTGTGTGGTTTACTGATGAGTTCTTTTTGCTTTAATCAAAAAGAGATGTTGAAAAATATCTTTTTGGACGTTAAGAAGAAATTCGAGACAGCATTGGGAATACTTAAGAAGGAGAAGATCACCATTGACCCAGATGACCAGGCTGCTGTCTCTCAGTATGCAAAGGTTCTGAAGACAGTTAGAGAGAAGTAAGCTTTCTCAATAAGTTTTTTTTTTCTCTATCATTGTTGACTTGTTGTACCACTCCTTTCTTTTGAACATTTGGAAATCTGTTTTTCTCTAATGTAGATTAAATTGTACTTACTACTTGCTAGAACCTTGGAAAGGCAATAAATTAGAAAGTAGAAAAAGGGATCAAGAGTGCTTCTTTGCCCATATCCCTGAATTTTTAGGCTACAATAGTTCTTCATCACTGCCCTACAAGGAGTGCTTAGTATTTGCCAACAACCCCCTCTCCCGACCTCAACCACCCACCCATCCAAAAACTGTATTTCTCTCATAAAAGTGCTGGTAATGTGGAAAACATGAGAACGAATTACATAAATATACTCTTAAGAGATTACATCGAATGTTGTTGTTAAGTTTGACTGTAAAAATTTGTTTTAGAAATAACATCAAAATTAACCTTTCTGAGACTTTTTAATTATGCAGCTCTCACATCATGCTTGAAATCTGGTGGATAATGCCCTAAATGGAAAGGGGGATTTTATAAATTGTAACTGCCTGCCCTATCTATTATTTGCCATGCCTTTTGCCAGTGGTTTGTTCTTTGTTAATTTAAGTCAATAAGAAGATAATACAATGAGTCCGTATTGAGTTAATTGCTTTGAAAACTGGTTTGATAAGCCATATTGAGCCAATCTTAATTGGATTCAAATTTAGCTGTTCTTAAACTAGCTTGCCAAAACTGGTTTGAGCTTGTTTTTGAATAAAGTAGCTAATTCCCAGCTTGTTTAATTTGCTCTCTTAATTAAATTGGTTGTTGATAGAACATTCTTTCGACCTTCCCAACCTCTTGAAGGTTTTATAACAAGGTTGCACAACTTCACTATATAAGTTTAAACAATAACTATAAGCAATTATTTAAATGTGTGGCCAATAAGCATTTTCTTATTATGCTTGTTCTATTATTCCATTTTCTTACCTTATGCTATCATTTGTCATTTAAATTGAGTAGATTTAAAACTGAATATATGGAATGTAAGTTTAGTAATCATAGGGAAGCGAGTGGTAGTGTGATTAAGTTAGATGGTGAGGTAGTACCAAAGAGTTATCATTTTCGATATTTGGGATCAATTATTTAGAGTGATGCTAAGATAGAAAGGGATGTAAATCATAAGATTCAAGTAGGATGAGTTAGGTGGTGAAGTGCATTAGGTATGTTGTGTGATCGCAAATTCCTTTAAAGTTAAAAGGCCAAGTTGTATAAAACAACTGTAAGGCTAGTGTTGTTATATGGAACTAAGTGTTGAGCTGTTACGAAACAATATGAGAAGAAAATGAGCATAACTAAGATGAGTATGCTTAAATGGATGTGTGGTAAGACTAGAAGAGACAAAATTAGAAATAAAGAGATTCGAGAAAAATTTGGGGTAGTTCATATTGAGGAAAAGATGAGAGATGGTCGTTTGAGATGGTTTGGATACGTGGAACGTAGGCCTATCTGTGCTCTAGTTAGGAGAAATGAGCTTTTAGATTTTGGAGAGACCAAAACATCTGGAGGTAGATCACGAAATACATGGATGCAAGTAATAAGAAATGGTATGAGGGTTAAGGAAGTAGATGAAAAGGTTTTTTTGATAGAAATGAGTGGCGCAAGAAGATTCAAAATTATGACGTAACATGATTCCTTTTTTGTGTCTTTCATACAGCCAACTCCGGAGTTATGGGATATAAGGCTTAGTTTTTTGTTGTTGTTGTTGTTGTTGTTGTTGTATTCTATTATTAGTCACTGTAAACAAGATGAAATAGTGCAGTGGATCTGACATGCATTTCACTGCTTTATAATGTGTTTACCTCTAATATCTGTTCCTGCAGGGCTGACTTGTTCTCAGAATCTCAGCGGATCCAATACACCATCCAAACACGAACTCAGGACATTCCAGATGCTCGAACATATTTATTGACACTGAAGGAAATAAGGATCAAGTATGTTAATCCCTACTTTTGAGTTAGTTGCATATTGTTTATAAATCCTTAATGTTGTAATGAATACCATATTTCATAGTTTAATTTTGTGCCAGCTATTTCTGCTATGATAGCATGTTTATGTTATTCCTGTTCTTATCAGTTTTTTCTTCCTTTATGCGAAGAATAAAGTATAGCTTTCACCTAATGAAAATACTTGGAGTCTTGTTTTGCATGGATCCTTTTAGCGTTGAGTTGAGCATACATGTTAACAGTAAGAGTTGTTGCTGACTATTTTCATATATTCTTTTCATGAACTCAAGTATTATTTTCAATGACACTAATGTCTATACTTGTTGGATGACTAATCCTTTTATTTTATTTTATAGCATTTTTCTACCTTGTGTAGGAGAGGACTCATTGATGAACTTGGTGCTGAGGCTATGACGATGGATGCTTTGGATAAAGTTGAAAAAGAAATCAAGAAGCCTCTAATGAGGAATGACAAGAAATCAATGGCTCTTCTTACGGCAGAGTTTGAAAAAATTAATAAGAAGTAAGCATTCGGTTCAATAACTAAGTCTTATTCTTCTTACCATTGACTAGGATTTTCTGAAAGTAGAAATGTTAATTTCGAATGCAATTTGAATTCTTAGACTCAGAAGTAGCAAGATTCTTTATGAAATCTCATTGATGGACTTTAAAATTGCTTCTGTCCCTAAAGTGAAGTGGAGAGTAATGTTTTAATATTTGATTATGAGCTGTTGGGGAATTTTACATTTATGCTTGCTTCCGTCCCTAAAATGAAATGGAGAGTAATGTTTATGTCTTTTTTGTCTAATTGTTTGTCTTACTAGGCTTGGAATCCAGAAGGAAGATCTGCCCAAGTATGAGGAACAATTGGAGCTAAAAATCGCCAAGGCACAATTAGAGGAGCTGAAGAAGGATGCTCTTGAAGTAATGGAAACACAAAAGAAGCGGTATGTTAAAGTTCTTATGCTTTGATGTGATGAATCTCTTTCCTTTTTCACATTATTAAAGTTCTTATGCTTTGCTGTGATGAATATCTTTCCTTTTTCACATTATTATTTCTTATGGAGTGGCCCCTGGGACTTGTCAATTGGGTGGGTGGATGAAATTGGGTTAGATCCTAGGGGCATATTTTGTTTATGTTTGTACACACGTGCACATACATATGGGTCATTAAAATGGCCTCCTCCAGACTTGCTCATGTGAAACTTTTAAGCTGTCTTTTCTTTTGAGGTTAATTTGGGAGAGGTACATGCAGCGAGCGGACATTTGCAATTTTACTATTCAGTGTGAAAGAAACATGGTAGTTTGTATAACCAAAAGAGAGAAAGAGAGAAACATGCTATTTTTGCAGCAACCAAATCGTACATCTAAACAGTTTAGACAACCAAATCATTGTCTAGTATGTGCGGCAAAATGTTGGATGGATGTTTGATTTATATGTATGGCATCATTTATGAATGTTTTAATCTTTGTTGTGTTAGAAATTGATGCACTTTTCTTTTTCCTGTTAATAAATTTCTATCTTCAGGGAGGAATTCAGGGATGAGGCTATGCCTGATGTAAAGTCATTGGACATCCGGAACTTCCTCTGAAACTCAAAGTTGTTTTTGGTGTTCCAAATTGGTGGTTAATTTAAGAGATGAACAAGAGTAACTGTTCCAAAATTTGGGAATACCTTTTTTCATTTTGCTATAACAATAATGATAAGGTTAACTGTTCATTTGAAATTGCATAACCATCTCATCTGAATGAGGTAAATGTTGTTTTGCGTTTATGATTTGATTACATTCTACAACCAGGCACAGTGGTGTAAATCTTTTGTTAATGCACAGCACAAGCTATGGGGTTCTGTTGAGCGAGTTCGTTGTTTCTTTCAACTGATATTATGGATTTGGTTCTTTGCATCTGTTAATCATTGTAAATGGATCAGACATTGTTGCATCTTTGAGCTAGAAAAATCGTTTACTTCCAATCTGAATGTCGCCACCCACCGTCCCTCTTGCAGGCGTGCGCTCGAAACTAACCTCCCTGGGGCAGCTTCATTATTTTAGTGAGCCTGGAATTCATCCCAAATTTGGTCCAAACAATTTGGTCTCTATCTGCCCACTGAAAAAGTGATGGTACTTTTATTTCAAAGGTGAATGTATAGGAAACAAATCAGCTCTAATATTTAATACATATATAAACAAAATCATTCTACTTGTAAGGATCAAAATCCTTGTTTTTCGGTAGCATGTGATAATCTCGTAAATAATATACAGCTGAGAACTAAGTTGCTATTTGTTTTTCTTTTCTTCACCTTCTTTTACTTTTTGAAAAAAAAAAATCACTGTAAAGAATTAATACTTGTCCAAAATTTTAGAAACAAAAAAAATCAAATATGATAATTAAGAATTAAGGTTACTCAAGAATCTAATATGGAGCGGTTGATTAGGAGACGAAGATAGGTGGAGTAGGGGTACTTGTTAGAGACTGGGAGGGTAACGTTATTGGTGCTTACCGCAACAGTCTACCTGGGGTGAAACTCTTTTTCTGTTGAAGCCCATGCAGCAGTACACGCATTGGACTCTGCCAAGGAACTGGGACTACGTGCAATTATACTGGAGGGGACTCATTAACAGTGACTGACCAATTGCACAGAAGGAACGAAGACTTTTCTCCAATTGGAAATTTGGTAGCTGAAGCTAGAGCAAAAATGGAGAGGTTTGAGCATTGTAAGGTAACACATGTTACAAGATCTGGGATTATGGGGGCTCATTGTTTAGCAAAAAAAAGTCTGTTAGCAGATGATGGGCGTTACTGGGTAGAGGAATCTCCTATCTTCTTGAAACATATTGTAGACAATGACATGCATCCTCAGACAGTTAGAAATGATGAAATCTCTTTTCTATTTTAAAAGAAAAAAAAAAGAATTAAGGTTACAATAACTGAAGGCTCCTTGCCTATTCTACCCAAAATTGTGCATATCCTTGATATGGTGCTGCTGGCCAGGCCCGGCAATAAGTTATCAATGCAGTGAAACACCATGATCACAACTTTCTCTCACTAGAACAAATTTGACAATTTGTGATGTTTTTTTTAAGTGACACATTATTTTTTGTAACGCCAATATGTAATTGGTGACAAAAAATATATTTCGTTACTTTTTTATATTGTTTTGATATTTTATATGACGATATATAAAATCATCATATGATAATGCCACAAAAATTTTTTCGCTAAATTTTACCTCCAAATTTATTTGGTAGGAAATATTTTTGTAACCTTTTTAATTTTAGGTGACATTATAAATTTTTTATCAATTTAAAATTTTATTTGTGACCAATTTTTTGATAAATTTTAGGTAACATTATTAATTTTTTTCATAAATTAAACATTTTAGTTAACTATTAATAACATTGTAATTTCGTCACGTCAATGTATAGTGGTATATGATGATAATATAAATGTCATAAACTTTTAACGTCAAATTTAATTGGTGTGAAATTTTTTTGCTACATTTTTTTTTTATTTTAGGTGACGTTTAAATTTTGTCACTAATTTAAAATTTTATTTGTAATGAATTTTTTCTAATAGATTTTAGGTGACGTTATCAATTTTTGTCATAAATGAAATGCTTTAGTTAACTATTAATGAAATTATAATTTCGTCACCTTTTATTTTATGGTATTATATTATGATAACATAAATGTCACAAATTTTTACTGTTAATTTTATTTGGTGAAAAATTTTTTGTGACATTTTGTATTTTAATTGACGTTATAATTTTGTCACTAATTTAAAATTTTATCTGTGATGAATTTTTTCTAATAGATTTTAGGTGATGTTATTAATTTTTGTCATAAATTGAATACTTTAGTTAATTATTAATGACATTGCAACTTTGTCATGTCAATATATAGTGTTATATGATGATAACTTAAATGTCACAAATTTTTACCGTCAAATTTATTTGATGAGAAAATTTTTTATGATATTTTTTTTATTTTAGATGATGTTATAATTTTGTCACCAATTTAAAATTTTATCTATGATGAATTTTTTTGATAAATTTTAAGGTGACATTATAAATTTTTGTCACAAATTGAACACTTTAGTTAACTATTAGTGACATCGTAATTTCATCACATTTGATGTTATATGACAATAATATAAATGTGACAAACTTTTATCGTCAAATTAATTTGATGAGATTTTTTTTTGTAACATTTTGGATTTTAGGTGACATTATTTATCCATCACTAATAAGTTCAAATTAATGTATAATTTATAAGTGACGATTTGACTTAGCTTATATATACCTATTTAAGAATATAATTTTTTTTAATGAGTATAATCTATTTATGTATATATGAAAATTTTATAATTAAAGAAAATGAATTAAATATTACTTATAATAAAAATTTTAAAATACACATTTTGTTTATAATTTTAAAAGAAATTTTAAAAATTTAAAAATTTTGTTAAATTTTTTTTAAAGTAAGAAATTATTTTTAAATATATATGTATAAAATTTTTTTCAAAATATTTTTGAGGGTCATGGCCCCTTAAGCTCCAAAGAGACATTGCCTTTAAGAATGGATGATACTCTACTCATCCATATCTTGCCCATTAACATCTATACTTAGACATTGATGCTATTGAGATTAAATATTGTCAATAAACAAGTTCATATAATTTTATAATGTATAATTTATTTAGTTAACATTAACATAAAAAATTTATCGCAACAGAAATTTTTAAATTTCAACACACCATTGTATATAAGATGATAATTGACTATTTTATTAGAATTCTTATTACTACTAGCAAGGTTGTAATAATGAGATCATAAGTTGAATCGGATGTAGATTTAATTGGTCGATTAATTACTAAGCTAATGTCTTTTAAGACTAGAAGGAAATTAAATACTTCCTTGACGTGTAAAACTTTTAAGAAACGAAAGGAAATCAAATACTTCTTTAAGATCAAATATGACAAATTGTAACTTTTATATTAAAAATTTTAGGAAATCAAATATTTCTTTGGCATATGACTCCTGAACCACAAATTATAACTTTTATATAAAAATTAACTTTAATTCAAGTTTCCCCTAAACTCCTAAACTACACCATTTTATATTTTTTTTATTAGGTTTTTCACATTCCTTCCAAAACGTATGCTAACTTCCTCATGAATAGACAGTATGCCAAACACCCGATTAATGCTCTTCTTTGTTGTCTTTTGCTAAACTCTCTTCTGCTCTCCTTTGTTGTCCTTAGTGGTTAATGCTCCCTTATGCTCTTCTCAAGCCATTGTTAACCATAGACAGTTTTGTCTTCATCTCTTTTACACATTGATTGAAGCAAAATTTAGTTAATATTTTGTTTTAGGCTTTTTTTTTTAATGTAATGAATTTGTGTTTTCTAATTTTTATTGAAAATCGAAATAAGGGATAAATTTTGATGTTGAGTTCAGGAAATTTTAAGTTGTAGGATTTTTAGGTATTATGGTTGTAAATTATTTCTTGGCAAAGATCAATGTTGTATGTGTTGATTTTTTCATTTTTTTTATTTTTTTGTTTGGCTATTTGGCATTTAAGATTTTTTGGCTGTTGTTTTTGATTGAATTGAAAGTAACGTAAATTTAACGAGGTACACTTCAAGCATTTGTTTAGAATGCTTGAAATAATTAGTAATAGAAGTTTGATTTCTATTTTGTTTGGTTTCTATTCTGTTATGCTCTCTATTGACAATGGTAGAGACAAAGAATTTATGTTCTGCTGTCTTTTCTATTTTGCTCTCTATCAAGTCTCAGTAATTTCATAATTTCAAGGAGCTGAATGAAATGAGTTTCATGGGGATATGATGATAATGATATCTAAAAGTATGGTTTTGCTTTAACATTAGATGTAGGAAAAATTTTAGCATTTGATCCCTTCAATTCAGTTTGGTTTTATATTTGTGCATATGGTGTGGCTTGTTATTGAAAATGCCTTGTTATTGTGTATATAATATATGTCTAGCATATATAACAGTGAGTAGGTAGTGTGTAAAGAATTGAAAACAGTGTGCTTATGTAAGTGCTGTAGGAAATTTTCCTTAGCATTAAGACCAGTGCTTATGTAGTGTGGTTTGTGTGAAACTTGCTCTATGATATAGAAATGCAGAGCGGAAAGTAAAGCTATACTTTAAATAGAATGACAATTCATTTTTTTTATTGGCCAGTAAATCCATCAGTTCAATAATAGAAAGGTAGCTTGAAAATTTTGAAAGGTTGATTGGAACAAGTCTTAATCAAATATTATGGTAGAGTATGATCAGAAAAGGCGATAAAAATAAAATGTAGTTAACTTTGGGTTACTAATTTCTATCTAATTTGTCATTGCATGTCTATACAAATATTTTTTTCTTAGACTCTACTAGAGTGTGTTGATTTGCAAAGTGGAGACTTGGATAATCATGAACTAATTACCAACCAAATATTTATACTCTTAGATCCTATGACATCCATATTGCACTGTACGAGAGTAGAGCACATTGAAACGTAACTATCATAACGTCTAGATCCGGAGATCTATCGCTAGACATTGATTTTAGGGAGTCGCCACCAATCTTTTTTATCTAGGTGCGATTGGTCACCTAAAGAATCTGTCCTTTTAGGGAACGCCTAAGTTTAAGGACCCCTAAAAGAATAGGTTCAAGTCTACTAACCAGAACAGGGTTCGGGAGTTCGATTACGTGTGAGGAAGGTTATAACACCCTCACAACGCCCATCAAAAGATGTACCAGCTTAAATTTGTGTTATCCAAAAGCCTTAAAATTTTACCAAGTAATTAATTATTAAAAATTTTTCTCAATTGACTCTAATACTTTTAGTAGAAAATTGAAAAAATTCCCTCACCTCAAGAGTATGCAAGAAAAACTATTGTTTCACTTGCAGAGGCTCCGTCGTCGGATTAGTTAAAGAAAAATCAAAATCAAAATCAAAATAGAAAGGAAGGAAATGATGGTTGTTCTTGTGTAGGGAAAATTGATACTTTCAACTTTTCCCCAAAATTTTTTTTTTTTGGAAACTTTGATTTTCAAGAAAAATTGATACTTTCGACTTTTCCTCAAAATATTTTTTGAAAACTTTGATTTTCAAGGAAAATTGATACTTTCAACTTTTCCTCAAAAACCTTTTTTTTGAAATTTTATTTTTAAAGAAAATTGATACTTTCAACTTTTCCTCAAAAATATTTTTTGAAAACTTTGATTTTCAAGGAAAATTGATACTTTCAACTTTTTCCTAAAAATATTTTTTTGGACATTTTGATTTTTAAGGAAAATTGATACTTTCAACTTTTTCTCAAAAATATTTTTTGATTTTTATTTAAAGAAAATAAAATAAAATAAAAGTGAAAATAAATAAAGATAAAAAAAATAAAGAAAAGTAAAACAAAAATAAAGATAAAATAAAGATAAAAAATATTAAATAAATCTAATTTAATAAAAATAAATAAATAAATAAAACAAATAAATAAAAAAATTTCAAAAAAAAAAAAAAACCTGGAGCGGCTAGGCTATCGGCTCAGCTCAAGGAAGAGAAACGACTCGGGGAGGCGGCTTGGGAAGCTCGGCTAGGCTCGGCTTGGCTCGGAGTGGGGGCACGCGCGGGTCAGGAAGCGGGTCGACGCTCGGGTTGGGTCGGATCTCGGCAAAACGCGCAGATCCTCTGGGTCACTTAAGGCCAAAACGACGTCGTTTTGGAAGGGTATATAAAGTCCTTCCCTCTGTTTTTTGGCAGAAAGCTCTTTTCCTCTCTATCTCTTCTTTCCTTTTTCTCTCTCTTCTCTCTAAAGGCTGAAGAACTCCGGTTGAATTTTGCCGGATTCTGGAAAATGTCGTCAGAATCTGGAAAATTTCGTCGAAAATTCATTGAAAGTTGGCTGAAAGGTTGTCGGTTTCTGGAATTCTTCGTCAGAAACTGGGCAGCTCGCCGGAAACTTCAAATTTGGCCAAAATCTTCTTCGAAAAATTCAAACTTCGTCGGAAAATTCAACCGGAATCTGGAATTTTTCAGAAATTCCAAAAAAAAAATCGCCAAAAAAATCTCCAAAAAATTTTGCTAACTCCCAGAACACTCATAAACCTTTTCTTAGCTTTCTATAGGCCTCATTTTCTCTCAAATCAATAGCTTTGCTCACTGTTTTTTCTGTGTCTTGCATATGTTCCAAAAGATCCCTTTTATAGGGATTGATCAGGAGTTCCTGATCAATCCCAATTCCTCTTGAACGGGGATTCAATTTTTGAATCCAATCTGGACTCTTCTGATTGAATTCCCATTCATAATGAGATTCTTCAACTTTCAATCACAGCCATCAAAAAAAGAAAATAAATAATAATAATAATAATAATATAATAATCAGATAAACAAAAATCATATAAACGGAACAAGAAAAGAAAAAAAAATTATTAACAGATAATTAGAAATACAATAAGATAAATCCAAAAAAATATTACAAGAAAAAAAGAATAATAAATAAATTATAATATAATAATAAATATATAACTATATAAATAAAATACATATAAATATTAACAAAAATAAATAAATAAATAAAGATATACATATATTAATACATAATAATAATAATAAATAATAAAATACATAAAATACAAAAGAAAAAAATAAAAATAAAAATAATATAAAATAAAAATTGAATTGGGCTTACCCATTTGAGCCAGGCCTAATTGATCTGGGCTTGGACCTAATTGGGTGTCTACAACAACAAGGGTGGTTTTTGAAAATAGCGTGCTTATGTAAGTGCTGCAGGGAATTTTCCCTCGCATTAAGACCAGTGTTTGTTTGCGCATAAGGTAATATTTGCCTAGTGTTTGCTAAAATGTAGGTCGAGGTTATTAGGAGGCTTAGGCATGATAAGGATAAGAATAAACTAAGAGATGCATTGCTAATTACTATAAATGGAATTGCTACTGGGATGAGGAACACTAGCTAGGTTAAATCTCTTTCGGCAAAAATAAATGTACAACTTATTGAATGGAAATTATGCCTTTACAAATAGATATATATTTTGGTCTTAGTGCTATCATTTGGTAGCTAACTTAATAACAGTACTTGAAAGTTGGGACAATGTTCTTGTGAAAACAAAATTTAGATAGACTATATGTTTGAATCTCTATAGTGTGGTTTGTGTGAAACTTGCTCTATGATATAGAAATGTAGAGTGGTAAGTAAAGCTATTCTTTATATAGAATGATAATTCAGATAGTTTTTTTTATTGGCCAATAAATACATCAGTTCAACAATAGAAAGATAGCTTGAAAATTTTGAAAAGCTGATTGGAATAGGGCTTAATCAAATATTATGGTAGAGTATGATCAGAAAAGGTGATAGAAATTAAATGTAGTTAATTCTGGGTTACTAATTTCTAGCTAATTTGCCCTTGCATGTCTATACAAATATTTTTTTCCTGGACTCTGCTAGAGTATATTGATCTACAAAATGAAGATTTGGATAATATGAACTGATTACCGACCAAAAATTTATACTCTCTAGATGATATAACATCTATATTGAAATGTACGAGAGCATAGCACATTGAAATGCAACAAGGGTGGTTTTTGAAAATAATGTGCTTATGTAAGTGTTGCAGGGAATTTTTCCTAGCATTAAGACTAGTGTTTGTTTGCACACAAGACAGTATCTGCCTAGTGTTTGCTAAAATCCAGGTGGAAGTTCTTAAGAAGCTTAGGCGTGATGAAGATAACAATAAACTAAGAGATGCATTGCTAATTACTATAAATGAAATTATTGCTAGGATGAGGAACACCGACTAGGTTAAATCTCTTTCAGTAAAAATAAATGTACAACCTATTGAATGGAAATTATGCCTTTATATATAGATATATATTTTGGTCTTAGTGTTATCATTTGGTAGCTAACTTATTAACAGTGCTTGGGAGTTGAGACAATGTTCTCATGAAAATAGTGTGCTTATGTAAGTGCTGCAGGGAAATTTTTTCCTGTTAAAAAGTGAAAAATCTTGTTTCAATGAAGTTTGCCATGCTCCTTCTAAAGTTTACTGCATTAATGACAAACAAATACTTGGTGAAGCAACAAAAAGTGTAAAAACTTTAGCTTAGCTAGAAGAATAAAAAATTATTGAAAAGTCCTTTTAAGAGGCAAGACAACTACTTGTAACCTTAACTAAATGACTATATTTTTATGGCCCTATGTACAACTAATGTTAGCCTATAATTTCTAGCTATGTACGACATATGATAATTTATGCATCTATTTCTGACCATCTTTGAGCTCTAAGTTTTTTAAGATTTTTATGATATAAAAAAGTTACCAACAACTTTGATTGAATCAACGTTGCAAAATTTTTAGTTCTAGCTTTAGGTAGAATTAACTATTGCGAATATGGTTTAAATTTGACTGCTATATAATTATGTAACTATATACCATATTCATCTCATTGGAAAATTGAATAAGCTTTCTTTTTTTGACATTAACCTTCGAGATCATAGCTTTTGAAATGATTTAATATTATCCCGTAGGTTTATCTAGATTCAACAATTTATATATTTATATTATATTTATTTTATATTAAATATATATAAAATATAAAAATTATTATGTTAAATTAGTATTAATACATTAAATATGAAATATAATTTTTAATTTTATTAAAATTTTAAATTATATTATTTTTAAATTATATTATTTTACCATATTAAAAATTATTTAAACGTAATCTAATCTCATATAAAAAGATTGATATTAACAATAACTTGATTTGATTTCTTCCTTGTGTACTATCGTACATGTTTCTATTATTTAGATAGACAAATCTCTTATTGAAGATTAATATATATGAAAGTTCTGCAATTGAAATGTTTTTTTTTTTTTCAAAGAAAATAAAATGGTGCTTGATCTAGGAGTAATGGTACTTGTTTTTTATATTAAATTTCTATCAGTTGTTTTGGCAATGTAGCCTTTATTTGTTGTTTCATATCTAAAGGCAATCAAGGCCTGAAGGCTCACTGTATCAAGTTGATATGCATTGAAATTGAAGTCAAACAAGGGCTGGTGGGTAGACCATTGGTACTTGGGAAAACTACTAAAGAAAAAAAGTAACTATAGAATTTTTACTTTAGGGTTAAAAGTTTCTTCTCTTTGGGTGGGGATGGAGGTAACTTGCATTGCTGCAATATATATTCACACTTTTATCTTTACATGTCTTTTATGGATCAATATGTCTCACTAATTCTCTTGTCAGTGTGTACGTATGTAACATCATTGAGTTTATCATTTTTAGCTTCCATTTTCTTTTGAATATATATATATATGTATATATATATGATTTTGTTTGGTGTTTAATTTCATAAAGTAATTTTGTTTGGTGTTCAAATTCTTTAGGAACATATGATTAACATAGATAAAAGTTAGATGATGGAGTCTAAGTATTTTAACAAGTATGTTGTTGGAGTTTTAACTTTTATGAAATTTGTACGTACCAATATGGGAGTTGAATGTAAATTCATTGTCCTTGTCGAGTTTGCTTAAATATATTTACTGGAAGTTAAGACGAGGTAGAAGATCATTTGCTTTTGAAAAGTATATCAAAGAGCTACACTAAGTGGATTTATCATAGTGAGTAATTTGATTTCACAATGCCACTTTTAGTAATCAATCTCTCGGGAGTACTAGTTTCTACAAAAGAACAATTGTTAATTATGAACATTCGAAAAATGTTATGAATGATATGTTAGAAGATGTATTTCCTAGAGTGGATGCAAATGATCATAGTTTTAATTCTAATTTGGGTGAGGAAGATGCCAAAAAATTCAGCAAACTTTTGAATGAGGCACAATGTGGACTATTGCCAGAATACATCAACATGTCTAGATTAGAGTTTATTGTAAAATTATTGCACATAAAGGTTTATTGCCAAATCAGCAACAAGGCAATAAATATGATATTACTATTGAGGGAAGCTTTTCCTACTAGTATAATTCTTTTGTCGTACTATAAGGCAATAAGAACTTTAAGAGACCTAAAACTTAATTATGTTCCAATTCATGTATGCAAATATGATTGTGCTCTATTTTGGGCGAGTTTGAAGATAAATAAAGTTGTCCTACTTGTGGGACGTTAAGGTGGAAGGTTGTTGATAAGCAAATTCCTTAGAAAGTCTTGTGTTATTTTCTTAAGAAATTAAGACTCCAAAGATTATTTATGTCTAAAAAAATAGCAGAGGATATGCGATGGCATGAGGAGAAGTGTGTTAATGATGATACATTAAGACATCCAGCAAATGGGGATGTTTAGAAAGAATTTAACAAAAAGAATAATTAGTTTGCACATGATGCACGAAATGTTAGATTTGGCCTAGCAACTAATGGCTTTAACCCTTTTGGGCTCATGAGCTCTACCTATAGCATGTCGTCTGTTATGGTTATGCCATATAATCTTACACCTTGAAAGTGTATGAATGAGCCTTTCATGATAATGTCATTACTTATTCCTAGATGAAATTCATTAGGAAAAGACATTGATATATACTTGAAACCATTGATAGATGAGTTGAAAGATTTACGAAAAAATGGATTGAGGACTTATGATGCTTATAAGAAAGAATATTTTCAAATGCATGCTGTAGTTTTATAGACTATAAAAGACTTTTCGACTTATGGGGATCTGTCAGGTTAGAGTACAAAAGGGTATTTGACATGTCCAATTTGTATTCATGATGCTCTTTCGTGAAAGTTGAGAAGTAAAATTTGTTATATGTATCACCATCACTATTTGCCTTTTGATCATATTTAAAGAAAAAGTAAAATGTTTGACGGTAAGATAAAAAATAAGCCAAAGCCTAAGGAGTTATCCGAGAATGAGTTATTAGAATAGTTAGAGGTTGTGAAAGATCTTAATTTGGGAAAGTATCTAAACAAAAGAAAGAGAAAACGAACTCTCAAAGAATTGAATTAGACTAAAAATAGTATCTTCTTTGAGTTGCTTTATTGGAAAATACTGAAGCTACAACATAATCTTGATGTCATGCACATTGAAAAAAACATTTGTGATATGTTTTAGCAATACTGTTGAATATCGAAGGAAAGACAAATGATACAATAAGTACTAGGTTAGATTTACAGGATATGAAAATGAAGAAAGAATTACACTTGAAAAAGCTCTCAGATGGTTCTTACTTGATGCCTTAGGCATGCTACACTTTATCAAAAGATGAAAGAAAAACATTTTGCGATGTTTTGAAATCAGTGAAGTTTCTAGATGGATATGCTTCAAACATCTCATGATATGCCAATGTAAGTGATGGTAAGATTTTAGGATTGAAAAGTCACGCTTGTCATATTCTTTTACAAAGACTACTTCCGGTTACTATCAGGTAGTTTCTACCAAAAAATATCTTTAAAGCATTGGATAGTCTTAGCAATTTCTTTCTAAGATTGTGCTATAAGACATTGAAGAAGAAGGATGTGGAAGATTTACAAGTAGACATTGTCTTCATTTTGTGTAAGTTGAAAAAAAATTTTCCTTCAACATTTTTTGATGTGATGGTGCATTTGGTTGTACACTTGCCACACGAGATCATGCTTGAAGGACCTATGCATTATCAATGGTGTATCCCATTGAAAAGTAGACAAAATTTTTACAAATTTAATTTTCAAAGTGTTTAAAGTGATAATAAAATCTAATAAAATTTCTTTTGTTTACTAATAGGTTCTTAGGTAAACTCAAGATGTATGCATAAAATAAAGCTCATCCAGAAAGATGTATAGTTGAGGCATATACTTCTAGTGAATTTTATTCTATGTATCTTTTTAGGATTGAGATAAAATTTAATCGAGAAGAGAAAAAGTATGAGAGAGGTAATCAAGGGAATGAGAATGGGCTAGTTATTTTTTTTTTTCACATAAAAGAAAATTTGGAATACATAATAAAAAACATACTGATCATCAAACCTACGTAGCTATTTATGCAAACCAAACAATGCAAATGCCAACAACAATATGAAAAAGAAGTTGGGAAGGAGAGGGAGAAGATGCAACCGAATCTGAAGAATTCGAAGACCCCGATGTCCCAGAAGTAGCTTGGAACTTTTTAATCATAATCGGGAACTCACAAGTCCCATTGGATGGATTCTGCGTGACAAGCTTAGCTAAACCCTGGAAATCACACGCTGCTTTAGCTTGATCTTGCATTTGGTAGTACATGTTGAAAGCAACCGAGGCGTTCATGTCAAGTCCCATACCAGAACATGAAGCTCCGGGGACTAAGGTAGTGCAGTCGGTATTATTGCATGCCCATTCAACCGTTATAGCCAAATCTGTTTGGTTTTGAGCATCCTTGTTATGCACGCACCACTGCTTTTCCAGGTATGGGACATCTTTTGCACCAACAAGCGACTTGTTCTGTCCTTTCCCTGAAAGATCCATTGGAAACTTAGGTTGTCCATCGAAGGAGAAAATTCCCCAATGCCTCTCGAACATACCTGGATCAATGCTCTTAAAATCCTCATCCAACCAAGCAAACATATACACAACAGGGTACTGCTTTGGTCGAAGTGGAGTTCCTTCGTTGCTAGCCATTTTCTTTAACAGCCCATTATAGAATCTCTGAGCATTTTGTTTTGTGGCGTAAACATTACCATCCGTCGGCCATCCAACTTCCCCTACAATGATTGGTAAATCCGGGGTTTTAGCTGTTTTCAGTGCCGCAACAAGAGTGTCAATATTGGCATCAAAAACATTGTGATATTTAACACCATCGTCATCAAAATCACTCGAGTTAGAGTGGTCGAAGAATGCGTATTCTTTGGGGAAGCCAGGATTCTGGTAGAGATTAAAGAAAGGATAGATGTTGATGATAAAAGGGGCATCATTTTCCTTGAGAAATTCACATATTTGGCCCATGAGATCTGCTATGTCGCCTCGAAATATACCATCCGATGGTTTGTATGTAGGCGTCATGTAAACATCACCATTAAGTGGTGTTGATACTTTAATGTCTTTTCCAACACCAGCCTCATTCAGTGCCTTGAGAATGTTTTTCATCGCTGGCAATGTCGAGTTGGTATACGTGCCATTATAACTTGCCAAAAGTGGTTCATTCCCTACGGCCACGTACCTGTAAAATAGTGGAAAACATTCAACAATTCCATTAAAAAGATTAAACTAATTCTTTTTTTTTTTCTTTGGTTGATTAAGAACCCTTGTTTTCAAATAAAAGAGGCAACCTTATTTTTTATTATGTACTATTTTATTGTCATACAAACAATTTCTTTTACAAAGAAGACAGTAAATTATAAAAATATATTGAATGTCATATCTGATATATACTATTTCATTTATACTTTAAACAATATCTTTCAATTCTATAAACTTTATTACCTTATTTTATGATCTTA
Source organism: Durio zibethinus (assembly GCF_002303985.1). Next base: position 13,479,034 of record NW_019167960.1, on the reverse strand, counting down.
ATATTTCTTTAATTATGTGTATCAATGGTACCTTTAAATTTTCAAGCGAATATGTGAAATAAAAAAAAATACACTACAAAGTTGGATGAGATGGTAGAAACCCAAAAAATGGAATCTCCGAAGAAACTATGGTTATCAACTTACTTGATATTGACACCCCCCTTACCCAGATGCGCAGTGATGTTTTCTTTGACCCAAGCCTGGGCTGTACTGTATTTCTCAGCCAAATCTGCCAAATGAAGATTGGGTATGCCTATCATGACCTCAATGTCGGTTCCAGCCAGGGCATTTAGAATGTTGGAATCAGCATCGAAAAGCTTAACCTTTTTTATGCCATTGTCTTTGAACATATTAACAACTTTTTTTGGGTCCAAAGGGTGTGATGCGATCGCACCCCAATTGGCACCAAGGTCTTGAGCTACAACACTGGCGGAGACCAACACCAATGCACAGGCCCATAAGAGGACAGTGGCTCGAACCATTGTTGGAGTTTAGTCAGAAAAGGAAACTATGGCAACACTTTGTCTTTCTTTCTTTTATTTTTTGTCTGTCTGAAGGTGAGGAATAAGACAAATTAATTTTGATATTTATAATGGTTCATAACATGTGGTTTGATGTAGATTTCATGGCTGTGCGAAAAATTAGAGAAAGTGACAGCTTTACTTGGTGGTTTTTCGTTGTAGGAAGATTTCATACATAAAACTTGGCGGATTTGGTTAGTAACCAGACTGGTTTTCTAATATTAGTTTAGTTTAGTTTGTGTAGAAATCTTGAACAATAAAGCTACCAGCTGCAGCAGCTAGCACAGTGCAAATTCCGAAGAAAACGTTAGTATTTACAGTTGTTTCTCCACAATTTTTTTACTTTCTGACACGTTTTGCATCAAAATAATTTGCAATAATCTGACACTTTTTTATTTTGATTTTTGTCTTTATCTTTTCTTTCTTTCTTTTTCTTTTTCGTTTTTCTTTTTTACATTAGTTATTCACATAAAATTTTGATACAGTTCCACTTTATTAATATAAATAATTGAGTGAAAATAATAAGTTGTAATAATAGATTTATAAATTCAATTGAATTAATAACTGCTTAAATAAACAAATGTAATAACTATATAAGTATTAGTTTCAATCGATGATTTATGGGAATAAGTACTTTTTTGTATTGTAAAATTAGGATTGTTCATGTGACTACAAATACTAAATTTATTTTTAGTAAACTTATGGTTGATAAGTTCATTTTATTTGATTAAATTAAGATTGAAATAAATATATTTATTAGTTATTTTTATGGATATAACTCATGTAAAAATTAAAATTGCTTTTTTTTAGTAATTTGGATTTCATATATATATTTAAAATTTCATTAATATTTTTAATTTTACATATCTTACACTGCAGCCTCGCGTGGGTTGTGTTTTTTTTTTTTTTTTTTCTAATTAATGTGGAAAAGAAGTCACATTTTTTTTTATTTTATCTTTTTGAGGTATGTATATGTTTGGAATTCATAAAATGATACATTAATTAATAAATATATACATTTATTTATTAATTTAATAGAATTATATAAACCATTTTTATTTGATTTTTATTTAATCACAATATGTTGGGGAAAAAAAGAAAAAAATAATAGTGAATATCACAAAATAAAATAACCTATAATTCAAAAAAAAAAAAAGAAAAAATAGGTAAAACTTTGATAAAAGGGTTACTTGTAATCTGTTAAAACATTGAAATAAAAATATCAATCAATCATCTTTCTTACGAAATAAATTTCACCCTGGATGACATAAATATCAATCCCAAACATGCAACATCACCATCGATAACATAAGCTTCAATCCTGGTTGCAGCAAGGGCTACAAGAATATCAACTCCATCAAAGCATGCTGATGATTTGTAGAAATGGTGCGAAAGAATAAGAAGCTCAACCTGATAACATAATTTTCCAGTGAATGAAAGGCTCACCCATCAAAAACACAACCCTCTAAAGCAAGAAGTAAAACAGAAAATTTTGACTTGACTATCTTGTACTTTTATTGAAATAACAAGTTAGAAAGCAAAAAAAATGCACAAGTGATACAACTATAGAAGAAATAATAGAATGAGAGTTATTGATCATCCTACAACGAAAAGAACAGAGCCTTTTCTCACTAGACTCTCATGCCTAATCACAACTACAAATCTATAAGGATTGGCCTTCAAAATATAACTTCTCTAAAAAAATGATGGGATTCAAAACGTCATATTATACCGGCTATAGTTTCACATATTTCTTAACAAAGTTTCTACATATGATGCACATTTGCATATCCTTAACAAGCATGATACTTTTATCCCCAGAATAATTGTTATCATAAGAAAATACCTCACAGGCATGTAGTATTTCTTTTCCAGTAATCACTAAACATATTAATGCATAGCCAATTTCTGGTTCAGAAGGACACAGTTCAGACCTCTTCAAGAAATCTGAAAATCTTCGCAATAGAGGAGCCAGTCCTTTCTCTTTCTGAGAATCCATATATCCCCCATGATGAGCAGCCAATAAACCCTAATGCATATTGAATATGCGAGGTCAACAATTTATATAGAAATACAAATATAAGTAATACCCAACTGTCAGACAAATATACATTTCTCTCGGTGATTTTACATGCAGTGCAAAGATATGACTGAAGCAGAAATATAAAGGCTTCTTATCCCAATAAAATCGAGATATCAAAAGCAATGAGCATTCATATGAGCATCAACACTCAAGTGAACATAAAGTGCACCCAAAAAATCACCTTTAGAAAGGATTCTGCGAGAATTTGAGTAAAACTAGTATCTGGCATAACATGAGTTTGTACAAGGAGATTTGATTCCTTAAGAGACTCTTGTGCTTTTGGAGAAAGTAGCTGTTGCAATTCAACAGGCTGCCTGCCGAATGCCTCTGAAACTGAAAGACCCAAGACATTTGCAGTTTTGACAACTTCTATTATTCTCTTACATAACCCCCGTCCACTAGCTTCAGTGAAAACAGTTACTGAAAGTCTCCAAGACCTTTGATATTCAAAATATAGGAGTCAGGTAGGAATCAAAAGAACAAGTAACCAGGAAGTTAAAGAAGAACAAGGGAAACTCTGATTGAACTTTAACTGCTCAAAACCTAGATCAACTATTAGAGATAAACAAAATTGGAGATATGAAAAACCACCAAGATAACAAGTACCTTTAGTGGGTAGATAAGATGATCAGTTGCTATATTGTATGATTGAATAACAGAAAAAGTTCCTCATCAAGCATTGCTATTGGTCTCGCTGGTAGGAGTGGACGTTGCAGAAAGTTTCAAAGCAGTATCCGTGAGAATGAATTCAGAAGGCATCTGTCTTGGAGGCACCTTCTGTTGGAGTTGCTTGGTAGCCCAATAAGGATAGGACAGCCCTTTCAAGTTCTCCTGGGCCAACCCTCTCCTCCCACTTAGAAAAATGATATTTCAATTTTTAAGTTTTCATCTCGCAACTGGACGTCATTTCTAAGGTTGGAAGGATTGGAACTATCTTCAGGCTCAGGGCCTTTATCTACTGTATCCACCAATAGCCTTCTTGACATCACATAGCCTTTGGCTCTCAGTTTTGTCTTTGAACTCCAATTGTCACAGTAGAAGAGCTGGAGTCTAATGCTCGGTTTCTGTGTTGTGCTTCCCTTGCATCATATTTCTCCGTGGTTCTATTCTTCATTGAATTAATATGATTTGTCCATCTTTGTTATTATGCTAGCAGTTCAGTCGATAATGTCGGAACTATTCCCCGGGAGAGGGTTCTGGCTAGAAGCCGTGAAACTGATAATTTTTTACTTGAGCTTCAGATTCCATGGCCAAAACCCGTACTCTAGTCTCAATTTCTCACAGCAGATGTAAAGGATAAACTCTGATATATTTAACACAGAGGTTACAGAAGAGGCCTGAAAATTTGGATGCAAAGAAGCAATTCAATTTGGATAAATGACCTATGGGTTGGATTGGGTTATCATCCCACATAACGATTGGAGAGAAAGCAGCAACATTTCATGAAGCTCTCTTGCTGAAAGATCTTTCTCCACTGCTTCTGCATCCTAAAGGAAAAACAATTATGCCTGCAAGCCATATAGCAGCAAAATCGCATCAAGAATAAATGAGCAAGCCGCCAAAAACCTTGATTCTGTAGATATCTGTCACATGTATGATCAAAGCATACCTGTAAAGCAGGATAGGAATATCAGACAAATAGTGTCTGGCAGTGACATCTAAAGCAACTCTCTCTTCAGGAACATCCCAAAGGAATTCTTTCCATCCAACTACCATGGATTCAGCCTAAAGGACAAAGAGGGTTGATTTTCAGAACTTCAAGAGGCTACTTCTAGAAAAGAACATTCATTGAAGAAGGTACGTAGCATATTAGAAGTCAAAATAAACAGCATTAGACCATTAAATTTCCTCCAGGCATGGCCTCATTTGGAACTCAGCTTCACAATCATGTGTTGAGCATACTTGGAATATCCAGTCTCATTAAGTAACAATCCTTAATTGAAGGACAACTCTATCTTAGGTTTACTCTTAGAACCTGGAGGATTCTCCAGCGAAGTTCTCATCAACTTCCTATCCATGGAAATCCCATTTTCATTAAAATACTGGGTATCCATGAAAATGGTCTACTACATCTAGGCATTGTAAAAAATATCCTTATTTTACGCTCTTCCACATTTTGTTTTTTTTCCAAAGTACGTATAACTCCAGATCAAATATACTATTCCCAAACCAGGAACATAACATCAAAGTATGGCACACTCCTTAAAACCCTTAGATTTTCAATTTGACAGCCATCAGTCATCCTTTCCGTATGGGATTTATATGTGTGTGTGTGTGTGCCTATCTGAGTTTGCTCCTTTAATATATCCATGACCATTTCCACTACTCTTTCCTTTTCTCTTCTTGAAACCTAGTAAACAACCTAACCATCTTCAGATGTCCTTCAGGGGCAATCTTGAAGTCAGATGAGGAATGCACTCTTCACACACCAATTATACCATCATCAAATTCCTAAGGAGGGAAAAGCTACTAATTATTTTTTTCTCTGTGCATTTAAATCTAAACAATTAAAATTTTGACAACATAATGCGTCATCATTTTTTTTCCCAAGGACAGGTTCAATAATGCTAAACAGAGTAAAGTGATAATCACAGGAAAGGGATAAGGGTATATAGCGAAAGCACAAAGTTCAAATGAATGCAGAAAGATCTTCAAGAGCAAAATAAGGTTACTAAGACCAGCAAAGTGCATAGGCTCAACATGAAGTAGTCAAAACATTTTCCAAACTTAATGTTGGAAGGATAAGGGCATAAGGGTGGAACAAATCCAGTTGCCAGAAGAGTTAAATGACCCCTCACAACAAAAGCACTACAAACAGAAATGATTCAAATTCCACGTAAACATGTGACTGGGAAAGCATAGAAAGCCCCTAAAATTTCTTCGCAAGTTTCTAAGGAATGATTATTAAACTAATTTAGAGAGCCAACAAGATACCGCATAAAAAGGCAACAAAATGGTTGATGTGCTTGTGCAGATATGATACTTCTGAAACCCAAATTAGTATTTTTCTCACAAGTTAAATACTAGATAAGTAATCTAATTCAAATGGTCAAATGCACAATTTAATAATCTCAGTAAATTGCATTGCGCCAAAGAAGGAATATATTGCGACAGTTTACCTGAGTTTCAGTTACTTGATGAACGGTAGATTTCCAAGGTCCACTAGTAGCCTTCGTTAATATTTTGAAATGATGCGGATGAAACCAACGCCTGTTGGTCCGAGTGGCAAGGAACTCAGTTCCCCTAAGCAATGTCTCAGTTTCGAATCTCCTGAATAGAGAAAACAGGCTTGGGAGAGCTGCCCCTTTTATGGGGTCCGACTAGGCTCGACTCCATATTAGTCGGGGGCCCAAAGTGGCTACCGGACATCGGGAGGGTCCCAGGCCGAAAAAAAGAAATGATAAGGATCAAGGCCCCCACTCGACCAATGTCCCTTCCCTAAACTCACCCTTTAAGGTTGCTCCAGGCACACTGGCTACTAGCAGGCCAGACAAAATGCATGCACCATCACTCCTCGATTGCCAGACCAAAAAAGCTCTCTAAACAAACAATCCTTATGCTGATTATATGTATCCCCACACACCCCAAGCCAATTAGTTTACATCACAATGAAAAGGGTAACTATTAGATCTTGAAAATCTACATTCAAGAGAAATACTGTCATCATAATCCATTGCACAGATCCAGAAGTGCATGGAATATCATCCTTTAAATTAGACTTACAAGCTAATAAATCTGAATTTTAAGGACTCCCATTATAACAACTTTCTAAAAATCAGCATCTACAAAGTCCCCTGCAAACCAAAAGGTTAAACTGAATAAATGTAAAAATAAATCAGAATATGCATGCAATTGAAACTAAGTGCACAGCAATAACAAGTAAATGACTAAATGAAGCCCCTGGATGAGCACCCTCCAACCCACACAAAAATACAATAAATTTTAGCAGTCTAGAAACACAACAATAAAAGAAAAAGGTGAGGTATTAATCTGTAATCAGAGGAAGTAGCAAAGCCGCGCATTGGTATGAAAGCAATAACAATAACTCACTTGTTGGTGATATAAAAGCTTCAAAACACTCCGGCATGTTGAGTGGCAACTCTGAGGGACCCCATTTATGTAACTGCAGTATAGCAGGACCCTCTCCATCAGCGCAATGACCCATCCTGTTCATAAGCAGAATCAAAGAAGCAGACCAAAATTATTTCTCATACCAAAACCTGGCAGTTCTAACTCCAGAAATGAATTTTAAGATTAAACACTGCCTCGCACAACCAGCCTCAAATATGCATTTGAATATGAATATACCCATCTAATTGGGAAAGAGACACATCCTTAAAATAATCATCGCAATAAAATTCATAAAATAGTGCAATTCGTTAAAATGCACAAGTTGCAATTGCCATTAAATAATCCGAAATTTAAAGTAATCGAACTCATAAGACAAAATTTTGGCCAAAAAATAAAACCTCTTAAGATAAGACAGTCACATTTCTGATCGCCTTTTCCTCTCAGTTCACAGGCTGAGAATTTTAATTTTTTTTTTTTTTTGTAAGGGGACAGCGTAGCACTTATAAAAAGAAAAAAAAAAAAAAAAGAAGAAATCTTAGATTCGAAATTATGGTTTTTGTATTCTCATAAAATTTCTTTAGTTACTAGATCAAGAGCTGGAGAACAATTTTAATTAAATTTCACTCACAAGCACTCACACCGGGGAAAAAAAGTTTTTTGTGCTTGAAGTTTTTAGTTACTATGTGGACTTAAGCTACACTATTTATTAGTAAATTAACAGCATTTACTGTAGCATTTAAAAATCACTCCATTTTTCCTTTTGATATCACCAAAGTTAATTAATATCACGCCCACGTATAAACATAGAAATTGAGAAAATTTGATAAAGAAATAAAAAAATGAAAAATGAATCAAACATTAAATTACATGATCAAAATGAGATGAAAAGATAAAATATCAAACATTAAAAACAAAAAAAGAAATTACAAAAAGTGCAATCAGGAAAACCCTTAAAAATCAAAGATTAGAAAGCAAAAATAATAAGATTAGATTGGAGAAGGAACCTGAAGACGTTAAAAGAGTTAATTTAATTGATTAACGGCATCTCCGCAAATCCCAAGAGCGTGAACTTTTCTCAGCAAAGATATTGATTCTTTTTCATTTGTTTGTTTTTTCTTTTTCTTAGAGGTTTTGAGAGAACTTTTTTTTTTTTTCGATGGAAGACGCTGGTACATTGAACTATGAAGGTTCGGGGTGTCCGTTTGCGGCATGGGAGAAAGAAGCTAATGGAAAGTGCCGCTTCGTATATTTTCTCTTTTTTAATTTTACAACGCGTGGTCTGAGAGCTGCTTTAGGAGTTGGGACAAATTTTGTTTACATGATTAATCTGGATTTTCTGGGGATTAAAGTAACTTGCAATTTTCTTTTTAATTTTAAAAAATATTTTTTATTCATAATATATGCTTCCTTCTATTTAAAAAAATACATAATGTATACTTCCTTCAATTTCAGAAAAAGGGAAAATAAAAGGGTACTTATATATAAAACTATTGTTAATGCATTTTTGAAATAATATTATTTCTCTAGAAATTATAGTAACAAATTTGGGTTGTATAACAATTGAATTTTTTTTCCTTTTCTTCGTAAATTTCACATGTTTAAAAATATAATAGAATTAGGACACCCATTATGTGGATGTTTTGAAAAAAAAAAATTGTATTTCAAAACAGTTTAACAAAAAAGTGTTAGATATAAATTTAAGACGAATAATCAAAAGAAAATGAACATTGTTGTATAAGGAAGAATAGTCTCAATTTAAATATTTTATCATTTTATTTAAATAAATTATTATATTTTTATTGTATTTAAATATATTTTTTATTTGTATCAAATAATATTTAATTTTTAATTTATATTCAAATAATCTCTTAACTTTAATTTTGTATTTAAATAATCCCTTAATATGAGCTAACTTTTGATTTGAAGGAAGGATTTAAAAAATTTGAAATAATTTAGTCGTTTTTTTTTAATATTTTGGCCAAAAATATTATGTTATTAAAACTGTGATGATTTTTAAAATAAATGAATAAGTTTTTTTAAAAAAATGTGTCTCTATAAAAAGTTTATAATGATATATATTTTTAATTTTATCTATATTACTTATAGATATAGATAAAATGTGTCTCTAACTTAAGCAAGTGTCATTAATCGAGAGAACCCAACTCACTTAAAAAAATAAATCAAATGAAATAAAATCACTATATCAAATAACAAAATATTAATGTTCATGTTTTATCATTTATTTAATATTTTTAAAAAATACCTACTATTCTTTAAAAAATTTACCTATGTTTTCTTTATTTTTTATATAATACATTTTAATAATTTTCACGCATTAACATAAATTCCTTTTTGTTATTTTAAAAAATAAATTGAAAAATTTTATATTTTATGACTTATCTGTACAAATCATATTGAATTATAATTAATTTTTCAAAAGAAAGAATTTAAGAAAAAATAAATAAATAAATAAAGAAGGAAAAAAACCTAAAATAAAAGAGAAAAATATAATGGTGTAGGTCCTTGTTTCATACTTTTTTTATTATTATATCCTTGTCCCTATCTTTCTTTTACAAAAGAAATATATAAAAACTTGATTATAACTCGTACGATGCAATGAATAATTTTATTTATTTAATATAAATATATATAAATTAGTTTTTTTAAATTATATTTAAATATTTAAAAATCATAATATATATAAAATTTATATATATTGACTTGTTATTAAAAAAGAAAATTTTTGAAAACATAAAAAAAAAATTATGTCTTTTTTTGGATATTTTTATTTACAATAATATTTATACACCTGTAAAATTTTATCAAATAAAAGAAAATTATGACTTTTCAAAAAATAAAAATATATATTATTGTATGATAAACTAAATAATAAAAGAAATATTAACACACTTTCACTTTAGTAATCTTGACTAAATTATCATACAAAATATGAAAAATATTAGAAAATATGTGACAAAAGGAAAATATTGAAAAAAATTATTTTTCATGAGAATGAAATTGTAATAATAATAAATATATATATTAGAAAAAAATTTATATAAAAAAAAACACAATGCAATAGTAATAGAATATACCTTAGAAAAAAGATACAAAAAAAAAAAGTGATATATAACACCTTATATTTGTAGTTTTAAATTTGTAAAAAAAATTCTTTAGTGGCAATTAGGATTAACTAGATAATTTTAAATTAATTTTTTAAATTTTAAAATGGATATAATAAGTGATAAAGATAATATTAAATTTTTTACATTTATTTGAAATATAAATTTGATAATTGGAGTTTAATGGATATAATCATTTTGATAATCTTATTATTTAAAGATTTAAGATAAAAATTTTATGAATTTTCAAAATTTTACATAAAATTGCTTGAATTTTTAATATCTTATGTAAATTTTTTAAAAAGATAATTTTTTGAATACAAAATTTTAAATCAAGATAAAAAAGATTGTTGAAAGATTCAGATAAACTTAATGTTTGTAATTTTTAAATATGTTTAAAAGATTTTGATAATTAAATAATTTTTTAAATAAAGTTATTTGATAAACAACTAAAATTATTTATTAAAAAATAAAATCCATATTTCATATTTTTAATTTTAGAATATATATATATATATTTACATTGATTTGATTTTAATTATAATTTGAATAATTTTGATATTTGAATAAATTTAAAATTATCTAATTTGTAATTAAAAGAAACTATTATCTAATTTGTAATTAAAAGAAACTATCTTATTTTTTAAAAAAACTATCCTATGTGTTATTTAAGAGAATTATCCATATAAATGCTTATGTGGTGAACTTGTTTATGTATGTTGTTATATAATATATAGATATATATATATATATATATATTAGATTTTTACTCAAGTTTAAATTAAAAAATATATAGAATTAAGAAAACATAAGAAAATAACAAAACAAAAGTCCGAATTAAACATTTTTAAAAATCTAAATCCATGAAAAATTAAAAATTATATATATGTAATTTTTAAAATTTTAAAATATCCAAATTTATTCAGAAACCTTTTTCTATTAATATTCTTCAAAATTATATTTTGTAGAAAAAAAATCTAAAATAAATAAAAGGTAAAGAAATTAATGAACCATGAAACATGAAAAAAAAAAAAAGAATAATAGAATAAATTTATATTTTCATAAACTTTTTTTCATTTTAAAAAGTATACATTCTTTTTCTTTTTTCCTGTATATTTATAAAAAAAGAATTCAAATTATACTTAGCTCAATTTTGTTTTAAATTTCATTGACTAAATATACAGGTTTAATAATTTTTTCTTACATCATTCTAAATTATATTATTCTTATTTTAATTATATATTCTTAAATTTTCTTAGAAAAGGAGGAGAATAAACAAAAGTGCAACAAAATAATTAACTTAAAAGATGCTACAAATTTTGTTATTTAAAGTGCTTCCATGAAGATATCTGAAGCCATGACACAACTAGCTAGTATTAAGAAACCATATAACAATAGACTGAAAGTGAACTGCTTGAAGATAAAACAAACGCAGAAGACACATAAGACAAACCAATGAGCACCCTCAAAATTTCTTCTAAAGATCTATCCATCTGATATTTTATTCTTTGCTTATTACAGAAAGATAGTTTATTTTTTTTCATTGCATGCGGCAGGATGCCTGTATTGGTGCTGGAGTAACCTGGGTTTTAACTACTAAAAGGGTTTTTGGTCACGACAATTCAAGTTGCCCCCATAGTTGATACCGAGTAAGTCACAGTATCTTTTATAGAAACCAATTCTGTCACCAGAGCTGGGATGAGGACCCCGGCCGCACGCGATCCCACCATTGATTATATTCGTGATGGCACCGTAGCCTGGGACGCGACCGGCTGCCCGGTCGGCAGCTGATGGTGTCCAGCGTCCGAGGATGACATTATGGCTCGACGGCTTGTTTCCTTGTGGAGTCATCCAAAACCAAATGGCTGTCTTGAAAGATATGGTTGCATCAGTAGCTACAAGCTCGGGATTGTTAATGAGATCTCTTCTAATGGCGCCATTATCACCTGCTTGCTTATAATTGTAGTTGCTGCACCGGTTATCAAACTTATAAAATTATGACACAATAAAACAAATTAATGTTCCTTTAGATTAAAAAAGTAAAAAGAAATAATATTTTATGTATTAATTAATTTGAATATAAATTTGTATTAATAATTGATTTGATGATTGATTTATTAGCTTACAATGTGTGACAATACAAGAGAGAGAGCTTGTTTTGACAATATTTTGATAATGCCTACAGTATTAACGTTTAAGAAAAGTATCTAATATCTATAATCAATTAACAATAAAACTTGTAATATAGCTCAATTGATTCATATACGACTACTTATAAGAATTAATATCCAATAAATCTGAATTTAACAATAAAAAAATTTGATTGCTTTATGTTAAGAACTTCTTTACACAAAAAAAAGAAAAATCGATTAACAATAGAAATTTTTCATATATATTCTAGAAGAGATCAACTTATAAAATAAAAAAAAAAATTTACACAATATAAATTGATTGCTTCTCTATCTATTTATTTATATATATTTACATATATATATATATATATTTATGTACTCAAATTATCTCAAACTTAATTCATCCAAGAGTAATAATTATATATATTAATCACTTTTAATAAAAAAATTAAGGAGAAACAATATATTAAAGATAACATATATATTTATTTGGAAACAATAAAATTTTGAATCTCAATTCATGGAATTAAAGATATGTACGCTTATTATTGAGTAAAACTAAAATGAAAATAATCGAAAATTAAGCGCTTACTGAGAAAGCTGGATGGGTCCTCGGCCATAGTATTTTTTACCAGAAGCGCACGGCCAGCCGGGGTCACAATATGCTGGCGGGTTGTCTTGCTCCTCAATGAAGTAATATCCCCATGCATAACGACCGTCAGGTGCATTATCCCATCCTCCTGCATGCACCAACTACGTACAATTAACTTATAAAGTTCCCTCAAAATAAAATACTAATTAATTAATCTTAACTATGAATTAAAGTTACTAATCAACCAGTTGTTTCATGAGAGGTTTGGCCAAAGAAAGCCGCGAGTTCCCTCTTTCGGGTAATAAGATCACCAGTTGTGCCGAAACCATCAAAAGATCGAGCGGCCGCAACGAAAGCATCGTAAGAATAGAATCGGTTGCGATGTTTAAGCATGGTTTCGTAAAGATCTCGACTGATTATTTCAGTAACATCTTGAGCAATTGCCGATCCTAGCAAGAATGCTAGAGTGAACAACACTGCGGCATACAATTTCATTTTGCCAGCTTAATTTGAGTATGGTTTCTTATTTAGAACTGAGGGTATTTAACTATATATACATATATATATATATATATATAGATGGATATATTGTTTCGATTTTCAAAAAAGGTTAGCGGACTTCTTTATTGGACCATTTCATATAAAGACAATTGCAGAAATTGCAATGGGTAATGATAGTTGGTGCACAAGATTAAACACCATAATGTTCTTTTGAAAGGTAAAAAAGATTAATGTTTAAAGAAAAAAAGAGCCATTAAACACCGTAATACACGCCCAGACAGATTGACAAATGACAATTCCAAGATCGAAAGAAGACTCACCCAGAAGTTCAAAGATATAGTCAAGAGCTAATAAATTGTGATTTGGGAAATTAGGAGGCTAAACAAATTAAATATGAATAAATTTTATTATGCTTATAATTTGTTAGTTTGTTTTTAGGATTTTTCAGGATCGGTTCAAGTTTGATAAAATTTTTATATTATGTTCAAATTTGGTTTGTTTAGTTATTAAAATATTGAAAATTAGTTTGAGATATGTTTGTTTAAACTAAACAAGTTTGTTTCTAAACATTAAACGAAATGTCCATGAATATATGAATGAATATGTTTACAAATATTTAAAAATGTGTTCATTAATAATAAACAAATCATAGTCAAATAAATTTAAACAAAATAAATTTATAAATTTATAACAAGCAAACAGATTTAATTTTATATCAGAAATATATATATATATATATGAAAATTAAAAATAGGGCTATTTGATTATTTTTTTCATTATCAATAATTAAATGGGTAATATTAGGATAAAATATGAGTGTGTGAGTGAGTGATGATAATGTGAGGTTAGTTAGGTTTAGGATAATATCACTACAAAAAAAAACGTTTATTATTGATGAATTTTTATTGATGAAAATTTTTTATCACTAATTATTGACAGAATACCGACAGAATTTTTAAAACACTTTTATCGATGAAATAAAATCCGTAAGTAATCTGTCGCTAAAAGTCTGGCATGAATTGTCTCCAATTTTATTGAAGGATTTACTTGTCTCTAAAAAAAATTCAAGGAAAAAAATTTTGTTGACATTATCGATGGAAATTCAGTCGATAAAACTGTTAGTAATAGTGTTTCAAATTTTTTTTATTACTGATGGAATTTTTGTCAGTAAAACCCTCGTTAAAATTAAAAATTTCAAAACCTCCCATTGTTAGCCCTCTCACTTGTCCTCAAAATTTCCTAATCCTTAATCCCCTTTCCCTTTCCCTCCCTTCTCCCATTCTCGCCCTCTCCCCCTCCCTCTTTAGTGCCACCTCGTCGCGGTGCTGCGACCTTGTCCCCTAGCTCTAGTCATTTTTTTAATGAGTTTATTTTTTATTTGTTTTTTGTCGAGTTTATTTGTTAAGTTTAGGGTTTAATTTTTTGTTATAAATTTGTTTGGGTTTTGGTTAGTAATGTGTTGAGTTTTTGTTAGTTAATTATTTGTTGAAATTTATTTCAGTTTTAGTTACTAATTTGTTGAGTTTTTGTTGGTTTTATATTTGTTGAAATTTTTTTAGATTTTGGTTATATATTTGTTAAAATTTGTTGGTGATATATTTTTATAAGATTCTTTGTTGAGTATTAATGTTAAGTATTGTTAATTTTTGTTTGGATTTATTTTTAGTATTGGTTTTAGGGGTTTTTTTTTATATGTTGAGTTATTTATTTTTTTATTTGTGAAAGTTTTGTTGACATTTGTTGAGTTTTGTTATATATTTATTAACTTTTAGATGTGTAAGATTTAGGGTTGCTTAATTTGTGTTCGATGTGTATTAATATATATATTTGTATGGATGTTTTATATTTAATATTTTTTAGATTTTAATAATAATTATAAAAATTAAAATTATTTATATTAATTTAATGTTATAATTTATATATTACTAATAGCTAATTCATTTGGAAGTTAGTTATATATTATTAAGATTTATATTCTTTTGAAACAGTTTATATATTTGATAGTTTAGTGAAATTTGTATATTACTAATTATTAAAATATTGTGGTTTTATTGTATTAATCAAACTTAATATAAATAAATTAAATTGTTCTATCTTATTCTTCTTTTCCATAATCTATCCATGAATGTGTGTTATAAAAGTGGTTTTAGGTAAATATATATTCTGTAATGAATATGATTTTTTATTCATTTTCATTATATTAACTTGTTTAATTTTTTCATTTCAACTACTTTGACCAGAGAAAATCTTTGCAAAATTGATGGAATTGCATTAAGAATGCCAAGATCAAAAGTAAAATTCTGTCATTACAACTAATAATATTTTTCTATGAATGTGTTGTCTTGTAGTATGTATGATAAATTTTCGTAAGCACTTTTATTATAAAAGGTTTACAATATGTTATACAAGTTGGGTCTCATGTAAAGAGTTAGAAGTAGGACAACCTTTTTCAATAAACAAAGATACTTTTAAAGTAGGAAAACATTCTTCAATAAATAGAGATACCATTGAACTGACAAAAGAAATGAGAATAGAAAATTTCTATAGTAAAATGGTTATGGATGATATATATCCTGATTTTGGGGTGGATGTGGTAAGAGAATTGGGTATGGATGCCAATGAGGCAAGCGAACCATTTGAAAAAGAGCCAAGTTTAGATATGGCAAGCTTTTATTTTTTTATTGAATCATGCAGATGATATGTTATGGTTAGGTTGTATGAAACACACAATTCTATTTGCTATGTCCTAACTTTGAAATTGTAAATCAGAGTTTAATATTAGTGAGTCATGTTTTGATCGTCTGTTGAGCATAGTGAAATATATGTTGCCAGTGGATGATATATTACTAGAAAACTTTTACAAAATGAAAAAAAAAAAAAAGATGACAAAACTAAGACTTCAAAGATGTGCAACATAGCCTTACTATAGGATATGATTTACATTTTCAAGTGTACCAAGCATAATAGAAAGAATAATCATGACTTATTCTCACCATAAAAGAAATTTCATGTTTGTGAAAATAATTGCATGTTGTTTTATAAAGAAGTAGCAAAAATGACATATTGTTCAATTTATGGTTATCTTCGATATATAAGGAATAAGTTTGGTAGTGAGATAAAAAAAATATTCCTTATAAAATCTTATGTTATATTCCACTAATACCTAGACTTCAAAGACTTTATATGTCAATTAAAACTACTGAATATATAACATGGCTTGCCTATAACCAAAGTCATGATGGTATGCTTCGACATCCTATTGATGGTGATTTTTGAAAACATTTCAATCACAATAATGAATCATTTGTACTTGATGTGAGAAATGTACGATTAGGATTATATGCTAATGGCTTTTATCCATTTGGTCCAAGTTCAAAACCATACTCTTATTGGTCAGCAATGATAGTAGTATACAATATGCCACAATGGTTGTGTATGAAACAAGAATATATCTTCTTAAATATGGTTATTCCAAGAAAGATAGTCTGGGTCAAAATATAGATTTTTTTTTTTTATACCTTTAATATATTAGTTACAAATATTATGGTCGAAGGTGTTGTGATATATGATGCTTATAAAAAATAAAATTTTCATTTGATGGCAGCTCTTTTATGGATAATTAATGATTTTCTTATATATGATATGTTGTCTAGTTGGAACACTCATGGAAACTTATCATGTCTTTATTAAATGGGACGAGAATAGTCATTTCAATTGACTTATGGTAGGAAGCCTTACTTTTTCAATTGTCATTGTCAGTTTTTACCTCTTGATCATTCTTTTCGAAGGTAAAGAGATAAATTTCAAAAAAAAGTTGAGCATGACTCCTTTATTATTCCACTATCAGGTGAAAAATTTTTGACTTAGTTAGATAGCTTTCTTAATATCACATTTAGCATGAAATGTAGTGATCAAAAGTTACATAGCTTTGTGGAAAGTCATAAGTAGGTGAAAAAAGTATATTTTGAGAGTTACCTTGTTGGTCAACCAATCTGATTTGGCATAATCTTGATGTTATGCATATTAAGCATAATGTCTTTGACAATGTATTTAACACAATGATGGATGTTAAGGGTAAAACTAAAGACAACATAAAGGCAAGATTAGATCTTAAAGTGTATTACAAGTGATCAGAGTTAGAATTGGTTGAATTGAATGGAAAAGTTTTCATGCTTAAAGTTTCATATACGTTAAGCAAAGAATAGAGAAGAGATGTTTGTGCATTTGTTAAATAATTAAAACTTCCTAATTGGTTTTGCATCTAACATTACTCGATGCGTAAACATAGCTTATTGTAAGTTTTATGGGATGAAAAATCATTATTGTCATGTCTTCATGCAACTATTACTCCTAATTACATTTCATGGTTTGGTACCTACTTTTATTTGGGATGCAATTACTAAGCTATTTTTTTTTAGATCTGTGTTCCACAAAAATATATGTAGATCATATAGAAGTGTTAGAAACAAAGATTGTAGAAATAATATGCAAATTAGAAAAGATTTTTCCTTTAGGTTTTGTTTGATTCTATGGAGCATTTGTCCTTTCATTTGCCCAGTCTTTGATTTTATGGACCTATTCAATATTGCTGGACGTATCCATTTAAAAGGTAATATATTTAAATTGTTAGACATTAACACTGATTAATTTAATTTTTCTTCAATAACATATGTGTTATGACATCATGATGAGTAGGTTTTTCCATCATATCAAGAAAAAATGCACCAATTGAGCATTTGTTGAAGTATTTATATGTGAGGTATATGTTATTGAAGAGATTTTCTCCTTTTACTTGTTCTATTTTGATCCAAATGTATTAACAAGATTGAATCGAGTTCAACGTAATGATGATGGGAGAGTCATGGATTTAGATAGACATTTTTCTAGTTTTAGTCATCCTAGCCAAGCATTTGGTCTATAAAATAAGTCTCGATGACTTTCAACGGATGAGCATAGCAAGGTGCACTTATATGTTTTGTTGAATTATAAAAAGATAAATCCTTACATTGAGTAAGTAATACATGAAGCCTATAATTTATGTTTCTAATAAGTTTATAATTTTTCTAATTGTAATTAACAATGATAGGATATTTGATGAATAAATGAAAAGAGACTTTGTGAATATAAGTGATGCAGAATCAGGGAAAAAACATGATGCTAGACTCTTGCAATAGTTTAGACAATTTGTAAGGGTTTAGCACATATTAGCATATAATTCAATATAAAATTTAATGCTATTGTGTATTAATAATAATGATCAAAAATTTTTTTTGTTTTAAGATTGATAGGTTGATGAGCAAAATTTTAATATTGATCATCGTGTACTTGAGATAGCTTTGGCCTTGGACGCGTGGTTAGGTACTTTAAAGGTTACTTTGTCAATGGTTTTAAGTTTAATACTATTAATTATGGCCAAAATTGAAAAATGATGAATTATGGGATATTTATGAAAAAAAGTTATTACAATGATTATGAACGTGAGTTTTATGGTATCTTGGAAAATATTATTGAATTAGAGTACTTTAGAGTAGGGAATAAGATTATACTTTTTAAATGTCATTGGTTTGACACAGAGATAGGGGTAAGGGTATAATCCCGTCAAGGTCTTGTTGAAATTAAATATAATTCAATGCTTACTAGTAATTATCGTTTATCTTAACTTTGCAAGTACATTAAGTTTTCTATACAAGCTATCATTCTAGAAGAAGAGATCGAAATGATTGGTGGGTAGTCTTTAAAACAAAGGCCAGAAGTATGTATCGAGTAAATAATATTGATGGAGATAAAGAACAGACAACTAATTTAAATGAAGACATGTTCTAAAAAATTAAAGTTGAAGTTTCTATTCCACAAAATGTTACTATCTTAGAAGAACTTGATAATCCTACACTTGTTGTTGTCAATTAATATGAAGAGTTAAATTTAATAGAAGCGATTCGAAGAACAAGAAGATGATGAGGATGATGATAATCATAATAATGATGATTTTATGATGATGATGATGAAACACATGAGTTTGCTTATTTAATAATGATTGATGTATACAGTGTTACTTTTAATGCTAAATATAATGTTTATTCGATGTTCACAATATATCTCAAGTAAATATAAAACTTTATTACTTGTTTTATCTAAAATTAAATATATTTGCTAATTTCATTTAATCTTATATTACTAGAGTACTATTATATATGTTCATTTTTTCTTGGTGTTATTGGAATACTAATGGAATGTTCTTGTTCTATATAGATAAAATGATAGGACATAATGCAAAAAGTATTGTCCATCGAGGTGGTTTTAAGGGAAGATCTGGTAAAGGTGTTATATATATTAGGTTATCATCAAAATCGATACAGCATGATCCACCATATAGGTCAGTTTCACCATGTGAGTCAAGTTCAACCCAAATACAGTTTAATCAACCGTATTGGTCACCTCTAGCACCGATGATGGGTGATCCATTGATAGAGCAGTACATCAATCCAAGATTAGCTAATGATCTACCAGTTGGAAAAGAAAAAAAGAAAGACAACTAGTCAAAGAACTAAGGGGCAAACAAATGGTTACTGATTCATTCAGATCTAGATAAGTGGGTATGGATTACCTCACTTAGGGATAGGTATTAATTATTTTCTTATTATTATTTGCTTGTTAATGAATTTATTCAGTTCAACTAATCTTACCAACAAATGGATGTTGGCAGTTGTTTTGAGTAATTGTCGGTTAGCACAATAATTTCAGAAATAATTCAAGCGAATTATACTAGTTCTTGGCTGACATAGGGTAAAGTACCTGCGTCAATTAAATTTATGATGTTTGATAAATTTAAGGTAATAAATGGATATTTACTTTTTTTGTATATATTTTTATTTCATTTTTAAAAATTCAAATTATTGTTAACGACTTATTGTATTCCTATTTATTATGTTAGGAAAAATGTCAATGGGTTGAGTTAGATGATGATTTTGTCAACGAGCCTGGAATAACATTTTAAAGAATCGATTGAAAAACTTATTATCTAACGAAAGAGACTTGGTAATGAAAGAACGTGAATCATAGAGTGCAGAGGTACAGAGTGGACGTGAATCACAACTTTGATTTGAGATGCTCTTATTGATAATGTATGGAGCACTCCCCAATGGCAAAATATCTTTGCTAAAGCTAAACAAAATCATTGAAAACAAAAAAGAATGAAGCATTACAAAGCATACTAGCGGCTAGTTGCTTTTTTTGTTTATAAAAAAAAAATGGTAAATGCAATCACTTTAGTTGAAATGAGAATTCACCTTTACAAAGGTTTTCAATTGCACTTACAGATGTTTAGGAAGATGTGGTGACATCGTTGACAACAAATCCAAAGTTGTTAGTGTAAGTGACTTTCTTAAATGACTTAATAATGATGAAATTGCTACCGTGCTTTATAGAAATAGATAATATCTTGTGTATTTTGTCATACAAAGACTTTGTGAAACCATGAAAACTCTTACATAATTTGCTTTGTACTTTTGGTTATGTATTATTATGACGATTGTGTGTTGTAATTGTTAATCAAGTATTGCATTTTTTGCATTGTAATTATGGTTGTGTATTTTGATTATTGATGAACTATACGTGTTAATACTATATAATGATAACTACTTATTTGTTAAAGGTTTTTACATATTATTTAGATGAGATCATATTTGTGAAAGGTGAAAATTATTGCGTATTTTCGTTTGTGATTCTGTTTGTGTATTGTAATTATTGATGAAGTATATAGTAAAGTAATTGAAAGCAAAGACATTGTAAGAAATCCTATATTGAAGTAGATAGTTTGTTGTATATTGAAATGCAATGAATTTATAAAATGTGAAAATTATGCTTGAAGTTATGAATTGTTTGAAGTTATAAATCGTTTGAAGCTATGATACTTTAGTAACCTATACAGATTCTATAATAATGATTATTTTTTAAAACTTTTTGTAAGAAAACTATGCTACTGCATTATCTCAGAAATATGGTGAAGATTGTTCCAATCATCCAAATTTTGATCCATAAGCATGGACTGAAGCTATTAGAAGGGTTGAATCTACACACTCATATGTATGACTTTGGATCAGCAAATAGATCTAAGGGCTTCCTTTACTCAACTCAATCCATTATTGTAGCTAGATCATCCAACTCTATTTGTGGTTCGTCATCTGTGCCTCTTCAAACTCATCAGCCTCAAATAAAAGATCAAATTGATAAATTGAAGATTTAGCTGAGAGTTGAATTAAAGTCATTCATGGAGCAAATGATACAATTGATAGGGTCTAGACAGACTCCACCATCATAATATTTTACACTTAATGATGGCATCGAAGATTTTGGATTAAAAAATGCAACAGCAACGCAATGACATTTTCTATTGGATTTGTATGAGGTATTGGATGGATGGATGCTATGGATGTTTTATGAATTGATATTTTATGATGTTTTATGGATTTTATAGAGATTTGATGAATGTTACCTAGATTTGATATTTTAATTAATAATAATAGCATATTTAAACAACTACACATGTTTAAATTGTAATTTATAGAGTTTGAAAATAATTTCTATTTTTTTAATAATTATAAATATTTTTATTTAAATTATATAATATGAATTTGTACTTTTACCAATGAAACTTTACTATTTCTGTTGGAATTTTTATTGTTATCGACAGAAAAAATTCTTTTATGATCATTTTTGTGATTATTATCGACGGATTACCGAAAAAAATTTTATTATTACTAACATAATTTTAATCATTATTAATAGATTTACTGACAAATTTTTTTATTATCGATGAAATTTTATTATTACCAATGGATTGATCGATAGAACAAAGCCTATTATCAATGGATTTTTTTATGGTTTTACCAACGAAAAATTTTACAACTAAATACCGATGAAATTTTTCATAGATAAAATCGTCACTAGTAAATTTATCAGTAATTATCGATAAATTTTAAGCATTATAGACAAAATAATATTACCGACATAACTAGTATCGACGAAATTTTTTCGTTGGTAAAACTATTACTAAAAGTATTATCGATAAATTTTAAGCTTTTACTGATGAAAAATTATGTTGGTAAAACCTATTTTTTTGGTAGTGTATTTAAAGTATATGTGTAATATTATTATTTTTTATTATCAAAGAATAAATGAATAAACACTTTATACACGACCAAACTTTAAACAATTAATTTTATGAATATAAAAAAATTAAACATACTTCTGTCCGGAATCAATTCATTTAGTAATTAAATCTTAAAATTTTGGTTGTGATAATTTATTAAATTTAATAAACAAACATAAATTAAATCTTTTAAAAAACTGTTCATCAAGAATTATATTCATTTACACCATAAAAACATACGCCACTACATATATAAGACCATGGAAATTTGAGACTTACTGGCTGCTGCAAGCGCACACAGTTTATACTAATTTTTTTATGACTGGTAAAATATTTGAATTATAGACTCGTTTATGGTCTTCAAGTAATTTGACTGAGACGTAAACTTTCAAAGTCAAGTTGTTTGTACTTTCAAAGTCTATTTTTCTTATCATTGACCTTTAGTTTTACATTTTTGATTTATCAAATTTTCAAAATATAATCTATAAAAAATGAATATAATATACATAATTCAGATTTTTTATTAGTTACAGTAATTCAATTTCAATAAAATAAATTTCATCTATATCACGTATGCATAGATGGAATAAATCCAATGAATAAACCAACATAAAGTTGGACTAAATTAGTCCACATAAGGTAAAATTTGAATTTGAGATTTAAAAATTTTAAAACTTCCTCCTTACTTATAATGAATTATACATTAGATAAAATTATACCATATTTCTGATATGGTTTTATGAATATAATGAAATTTCTGTCTGAGCAAAAAAAAAAATTATACCATTAAATAATTTAATAATAATGATTTATCTGACTTTTTAGGAAATTCCTTCTGCTAAACAAGTTGGAAAAAAAATTAAATCACGAATTTCATACAATTAAACTAGAATATAATTAAATTAGAATTTTGAACCTAATAATTACTTTTGGTCAAATGAATAGAAGATTGGATTTTTTTTTCTTTGATGAGAGAAGATTGGAATTTAGCCCATCTCCACTAATGAAATTAACAATCTTAGTATAAGATAAGCTTTATAAGTTGATTAATTATGTCATTACAGGAAAATACCACTACTATTTATTAATTAATGGATCTGCATTAGAACTATCCCTTTCATTCATGCCCGAAAGAAAGATAAAGATCATTATTACATGATTTGATTATAATGATAAATTAAGATTGTTAAATAAAAAAAAATTGGTAGGATGCTTCCTCGTAATTTTCTTTGATGCATAAAAGCGTTTGAATTTATCATTAAAATTTAAAATCTTTCACTTTAGCAATCCAACACGCAATCAATGCTGCTTCCTGGATACTACCAAATTGCAGCAATATCCAAATGGGACAATTTGAATCCACCCCTTCCTCTATAGTCATCCATCCCCCAATTCTTTCAATGATCCAATATTAGACTATGCATTTCTTTGCTTGCAATGAAAACTATAGTTTCTTTCCTCCTTAGTGATTTTTTTTTTTATTATTTTCATTTTAGAATATTTGTGAATTTACGTTGAGGTAATAAATTTCATCATATTTTTATAATTGTAAATTAAAATGCATGAATTTAAAAAAATTTTAAAAAAATTTTAAAAAAATTATAAATGTAAAAATTAATTTTAAAAACTTTGATGAAAATAAAATATTATATAAAAATTATGGAAGTATGATGTAATTTATTCAAATATTTGCAGTTTAAACATGAACAATCATCGCTAAAAAATGTTTTGGCAACAGGAATTGCACTGCATTTTCTTGTGATGGCAAAAGAGGCATTTGTAGCAATAAGTTATGCATTGCTAGTGCTTGAGAATTAAGGGTGATTACCGTTGCTTCTGTTATTTCAGTTAATACATAGTGTTATAAATTTTTTAAAATCAATTTGAATTAAGTTTTTTTTTTTTTTAAAAAGTCTATCTAAATTAAATTTTATCAATTCGATTTAGTGAAATATTTTAATATTATTTTTAATATATTTAAATAAATTTGAATATAAAATAATTATTTTATTTTATAAATTTTAAAATATATAAAAATTAATAAAAATATATAATTTAATTTAATTTGAATATTTTTAAAATTTTCACTTTTTTACTCAAAAATTGATCATAACTAAATTAAAACAAAAGTATCCAAATCAAATAAAAAATCAATTCAAACTGATATAAACACTACAAGTTTTATTTAATTTTTTATTTTTTTTGAAATTTTTTTCTGCATCCATGCCACTAGTGTTGACTTTGGAATAAACTATAATAGGCTTCTCAGATTATTAGATCATGGTGATGGAGCTTTGCTCAAAGTTTGGACTCTAAACCTTAAGCCATAATATATATATATATATATATATATAATAATAATAATAATAATTGTATATGAATTCGAAGACTCAATCGCTATATATAAAAATTTAAAGTTGTGAAAAACATTTGGAGCTATTACCAATATTTTTTAAGTTGTAATTGATCACTCAAAAATGTTATCTTTTTAATAAAACAATAAAACAGATTTAAAGTTTATTAAAAAGATAATTTTGATCTAAAAAACAAGATTGAGTTCGAGATTCGGTTACGCATGAGAAATGATTAACATTTTCACAACACTCATAAAATTAGTACTAGTTAATCATACACTATCTATAATTTTGAATAAAAAGGGTTTTTATTTTGAAATTTAATAGTAATTTCTTTTATTTTTTAGAAAGAAAATTAATTAAAAATCTTCATTTAAAAATACTATGAAAATCTCTTAATTAAACAAAATGTATTAAAACTTTCCAAATATAAAGGCAGAATTCAAAAATAATATTTTCCTTATAAGATTTACTACAACATTTCTTTAAAAATAAAAATAAAAATATTTTTTTAAAAAAAATGATAATTATTGGTATTTCTCCAATGTCTAAGCAGAATACAAAAAAAAATATTTTTTAGAATATTATTTTAAATTTGTTTTTTTTTTAAATTAAAATTTTTAATAATAATTAAATAATTAAATAGTTATCCACAAACATCAATAGTTAAAAATAAACATATATATAAGCAATAAATGCAAATATTGATGTAAATGTATGTCCTAATTAACAAATACAAATACAAAAAAAAAAAAAACCCTATGCTTTCCTCCAACCAGAAGGAAAGGACATGCTAAGGTCTTAAACTTCATTAAACACCCTACGTAACAAGCAGATGAGTCACGCAACGAGAATTTTTCTAAGCCATGAAACTGTTTTCTAAACATACAAGGGAAAAATTAGAAGCGCAGGACAGGTTGAAGCCTTGAATTTCTGTAAACTCACAAGGTACCAGGCATGCAAATAAAAAAGAAAAAAAATTATTTCTTTAGAACCTTTCCATCTTGTTTCCTTACGAACTCCTATGCTTCTTCTCCTCTCTTTTTTTTTTTTTTTAAAGTACACATGCAAGCTGTATATTAAAACATGACACGCAAGCTGTATATTATGACATGATCGAGAGCTAACAAGAAATAACGAGCCTTTTTTTTCTGGTTTATTGCTTTCTTCCTGCTTGGTTTTTCTGCACCGAATGCTTTCCTATTTTAAACCGTGCTCTCTTTTTTCGATTTTTCTGCTGAGTTTCTCCTCCCTTTTTAGTGTTTCAACTTTGCCCCTTTTTTGCTGCTGCCTGCTTCCTTTTTTCTACTGGATTTTTCAGTTTCTGATTTGCCTTTTTCCCTTGGCTGTTCTGCACTTCTCCTTACGTATTTTCTTCCGCTGGTTTGCACTTCCAGTGTTTTTCTCGTTTGCTGCCACCTTCAGTTATTTTTCTGGTTGTAGTTTCTTTTCTTTTCTTTGCGCTTTTTCAACTTTTTTTTTTTCTGCGTTCTTCCTCTGCTTTCTGTTCATGTTTTTTGCTTGTTTCTTCACCTGTTTCTTTCTTTTTCTGCCGTTTGTTCCTTTCTTCGCTGCTGCCCATGTTTGCTGCAGGTTTTATTTTTTCTGCTTCTTTTTTTTGCCGTAGCTTCCCTCCTTTGCTGCCATTTTTTTTGCTCTTCACTGCTTGCCGTTTTTCACCAACTTCTGCTGGTTATATCTTTTCCGTATCTGGTTTCGCCTCTTGCTGCCACTGGTTCCTTTTCTCTCTTCCTAGCAGCCCTTCTCACGTAAAAATCTCCCCTCTCAGGCTCTTACGAAAAAGCCTCCTCTATTTTTCTTCCCCTCTTCGCCTACTTCTGCTTTCTCCTGCTACAGCTTGCTACGGGTACTGCCCAGTTTTTCACGTTTCTCTCTCTTTTTTTTTTTTTTTGTTTGCTTGTTTTTGCTAGTTCTTCTTCTCCCTCCCTTTTTCTGCTACCGGTTTTTCACTTTACTCCTTTTTCCTTTTCTGCTGAATATGCCCATATTTGCTGCCTTAACCGGCCACTTCTTTACCTTTTCTTCTATTACCGTTTTTTTTTCTTTCCTATCTTTTGCTTTAGTTTCCGCCGCACGTTCTTCACATCTTTAAGTCATGCTCCTTGCACATCCTCATGCATGCCTTCTTCATGCATAATGGCTTTTCATGCCTTTTTTTTTTTTTTGGTTTGTTTCTTTTGTTTTTGGTTTGTTGCTTTTGTTTTTCCACGTGAAGCTTGCTTCCATCAGCTTCCTTTTATGCTTTCACGTCCCATGTATGCATGTTTCTAAACCGAGTGGGCCAAGCTTTTTTTTATTTTATATATATATATATATTATTTTCATTATATATTTTTAATATTTCTTTACATCTTTTATATACATATATTTTTATATTTTTCGCTTTTCATTTTTTTTCGATATTTAATGGCCAATAACGGACTATTGATGGGCTTTAAGGATAATTCTTTTATCGGGCTTTTTATTGGGCTATGTTAGATATTATTCGGGCTAGTGGCATGAGCTTCACTATAGGGCTCATATTTGACCTTATCCTTGAACATTTAAAAATATATTATGTAACAGGCAAAAAAAATTATAGTTAGGGTCTAACTACAAAACTGTGTCTGGATTAAATTGATAAAATATTCTGAACAAAATTAGATGTCTATATAGGGGACTTAATTGCTAGACTTGAAAAAAACTTATGGAGTCACCAATAATTTTTTTTGTAGGAGTGTGATTGATCATCTAAAAGATCATTTTTTAATAAAATCTCAAAATTAATTGAGATTTACTAAAAAATGTTTTGATCTACTAAATCAGGAGTGGATTTAGGAGTATAATTATGAGTGGATAAGGTATTAGCACCCTCACATCGTCTGTTTGAAGAATGATGGGCTTTAAGGATAATTCTTTTATCGAGCTTTTTATTGGGCTATGTTAGATATTATTCGGGCTAGTGGCATGAGCTTCACTATAGGGCCCATATTTGACCTTATCCTTGAACATTTAAAAATAAATTATGTAACAAGCGAAAAAAATTTTGGTTAGGGTCTAATTACAAAACCATGCCTGGATTAATTGATAAAATATCCCAAACAAAATTATGGTCTACATAGGGGACTTAATTGCTAGACTTGAAAAAAACTTATGGAGTTACCAACAAATTTTTTTATAGGGATGTGATTGGTCATCTAAAAGATCATTTTTTAATAAAATCTCAAAATTAATTAAGATTTACAAAAAAATGTTTTGATCTACTAAATCAGGAGTGGATAAGGTATAGCACCCTCACATCATCTATTTGAAGAATGATACCAATTAAACATGTGTCATCCATTTACTTTGATATTATGGTTTTCTTTATATTTAATTTTCTAAAATTTATTTATGAAAATATTTTTAATTGTAAAATTATTATTATTTTCGCATTCTATAATCTAACGCTTTAGCAGAATTTATAGAAAATGTCTTTATTTAGAAAATTTTCAAAACAGTTGACCATTCACAAAATTTTTGAAATTTTGTCATAAGATATTTTATTTATTTAATAGAGCTAATTTTAGGATTATCCTAACTATTTGGTGAAAATCCAAAAAAAAATTTTCTTAAATTGATTTTTAGAATCATCACAACTATTTAACGAAATCCAAAAATCATTTCTTGAATTGATTTTAGAATTATTCTGACTATTTGATGAAATCCTAAAAAAATCATTTCTTTTGATAATAATTAAGAAAAACAAGATTCTTCCAATTTTTTCTTGAAATTCCTACTCAAGAGATTTAACTAAATATTTAAATAAATTTTATTGTTATTTATTTTTTTTATTCTTTTTACAATTATTTTCTACTATTATTTCATCATTTTTATTATTTTTCAAATAAATTTTTATTAGATAAAAATCATTTTCTAGATTATCCCAACTCTTTAGTAAAAGCCAAAAAATATTTTTACTTGCAATACTTAAAGAAAACCAAATTCTTTTATTTTTCTTGAAAGATTACATTAAAAGATTTATTTAAACAATTCATTTTTTTATTTTTAGTAAAATTATTTCTTAAATTATCCTAACGCTTTGGTTAAATTTAAGCAATATTTTACTTGTAACAAAATTTCAATTTTCCTTAATAATTATATTTTGAAGATTTATGCACATTTTTTAATTTTACCAAACTTACATTTTATTTTAATTCTTTTTTTTTTTACTTATTTCTAAAAGGATGAATAATAATAATAACATAAAATAATAATAATAATAACAGTAACAATAATATCATAAAAATGACATTAAAAATCAATAAAAAATTAAAATCAAAATCAAAACAAAAAATTAAAAAAACAGAGAAAACTCACCAAATAGTTCAAGTCTGTACAGTGGTCACTTCACAAGTCTAGACGTCCTAAAACGACATCATTTTAGTAGCCTATAAAAGGCACTTTATTCTTTTTTTTTTTTCCTTTCTTCTCTTCTCTCTAAAAAATATAGAGCTTTTCTCTCTAAAAACCAACCCCCTCACTAGTTACTATAAAACCCAAATTTGGCTAGTTTTAGCCGTGCACTGGTGGCTAGAATCTTCAATGGTGCTAGAAATTTCAAAAAATCCTAGTTTCCACCCTATTCCCCAGATTTTGATGGCTAGGAAATTCAACCGATCCAAAAAAAATTTATATTTCCCAGATTCCAACAACCAAAGAAAATTTCAAATAATCCTAAAAATTCCTGAAACAATCTTTACAGCCTCCTAAACACTTCCCCCAACTTAGATTTCCCAAAAAAAAAAAATCTCAATTCTTTTAGGTCAAGGTTTTCAATTTTGGTTTTTTTTCTTTAAAAATTTTTTTTTTATTGATGGCTCCTCTTATGAGGATGTAGTGTTTTTGATTTTTTTTGTTTGGTGCTATGTGTGTGTTTCTTTCTTTTGCAGAACAACTATAAGCTCCTTCTATTCGTGTTTTTTTCGATGAAAAATTTTCTTAATTTAAAAGATTGATTTGAGATCAAATCCTAGATATTCAAGGATACAAACCCATGTTTTTTTGCTGTCAAGCTAGGCAAAGGCAATGAGCTTTCGATACATTAAATGCACCGACTTTGGGGAAAAAAAATTTTTGACAACTTAATTTCAACTGTCAGATTTGAAACAATTTTTTTATTCTTTTTATTAATCAGTAAAATAATAATAATAATAATAATAATAATAATAAAGAAAATTAAAGGTAAAAATTAATAGATAAAAATTTAAAAGTTTAATACAATTTAAAGTGATCTGGTACAAAGATACATGATATATCTAATTCAAGACTCAAACAGATTTGAATAAATCAAAAATTAGCTCAGACTAGTCTTGATACAACATCCAATTTTTCAGACAAAATATGTGTCTACAACTGCCCCCATCTTTGCACATTATTGAGAATCAGGAATAAAACAAAGACTAAAATATGACTATTTTGTCTGGTCCACACATTCTGAACATGAAGTTTTTTTTATTTATTTAATATTCTTAGAAAAATAATTCCTTGAATTATCCCTATACTTAGATGAAATTCAAGAAATATATTTTTATTTTTGTTTTTATTTTGTAAGAATTAAAGAACAATACATGTATTTTTTAGATTTTATGATTAAATTTTACTAAACCTAATCAGAGGTAATTGAAATTTAAGAAGTTCCTCTAACTAGAGACTGTGATACTTTGAATTTAAAATTTCATAGGTCTTACATATTATGCCTTAGAGATCTTATAAATCAAGCTTGATTTTGAAAAAGTCCTATATTTAGAGGTTCTTAAAATTAAAAAGCTGCTCTAATCAGAGGTTATGAAATTTTAAATAACTCCTTTAACTAGAGGTAATGAGACTTGAAATTAAAAATTTGATAGGTCTCATAGATTAAGCTCGTTGATCTTACAAATCATGCCTAATTTTGAAAGAGTCCTTTATCCAGAAGCTCTTAAAATTAAAAAGCTCTTCCATCCAGAAGTTATAAAACTTTGAGAAACTTCTCTAATCAGAGGCTATGGCACTTGAAATAAAACTCCTCTAACCAAAGGCTATAACACTTTAAAACAAACTTCCCTAACCAAAGGCTATAAAACTTAAATAACTCTTTTAACCAGAAGTAATGATACTTGAAATTAAAAATTTAAGAGGTCTTATAGATTATTCTTTTGGTCTTACAAATCATTGCTAATTTTGAAAAAGTCATCTATTAAAAGGCTTTTAAAATTAAAAGGCTCTTCTAACCAAAAACTATGAAACTTTGAAAAACTCCTCTAACTAAGACTTGGCACTTAAAAAAACTCCTTTAACCAAAAGTTATGACATTTTAAAGCAAACTTCTCTAACCAAAGGCTATGAAACTTTAAATAATTCCTCTAACCAGAGGCTATGTAACTTTAAAAAACTCCTCTAACCAAAGTCTATGACACTTGAAAAAACTCCTTTAACTAGAGGCCATGACACTTTAAAAACAAAAAACAAAACTCATTTAACTAAAGGCTATAAGACTTTAAATAACTCTTCTAACTATAAGCTATGTAACTTTAAAAGAACACATTTAACTAGAGGTGATGATTCTTGGAAGATTCCTTTAACTAGAGGCAATAGTATTTGAATGATTCCTCTAAATAGAGGTGATGGTATTTGAAGAATTCTTCTAATTAGAGGACTTACATCTTTTTTTATCTTTATTTTTTCCCTTTTGCTGGTCTTGGATTGTCCTATACTCATGTATTTGTTATGTCATATGTATGCATAAATGGCATTTTCATGCTCTTGCAATGTGATGCAACAAGTGATGATTCTAATGCAAATGCAGTTATAAGGCAAATGAAGAGACCATCTTCTTTCTTTTTCATTTTATGTCACTTTTCTTTAATTCTCAAATTTTTCAATGTTTATTTCCCATTTTTATATTCCAACATCTAAAAGAATTCAGGCAAGGTTTCTCTTAACCAATGATCATAATTTCTCCTACTCGATGTTTATAACCTTTTATGACCTTGTAAGTCCTTTTGTCATTGACTTTTACTTCTTACTATTTTGTTCATCATTTTTAATTTTTTTCAAATAATGTGTGTGTCTTTCATGGTCATTGTCACTCACTCATCATCTCTTGAATTTCATGACAATTACAACACATCACATTTTTTTTCAATGAAAAAGGTAAAAGAAAAGGATAAATAAAGATGTATTTTATAATAGGTAAAAAAATTCATGTATAATTCAAAAAAATGTAACAAGGGAAACAAGTAATTGCCTAATGAATATTCAGATTATCGTAAACCAATTCATCTGGAATTCCTCTCTGAAAACCCTTAATTTATGCCATTGACATTCCAAAAATGCAACAAACCAAGCTTACCTAAAACCAATGAAATCTTTCAATAAATATTGAGAGTCATCCTATTCCATTCAATGCCTCTTTATCTAAGTCATTCTTTTGAGTTTTTAACTTATATACCTTTTTGGCTCATCTTGCTTTTTCTAGGTTTTCAGCATGTGCTTCTTTTCATTTTTTTAAAGCGTAATACTTTTTTACTTCATTCGCATTAATTGGATTTTGCAAATCATCCCCATCCAGTCTTGCTAGGATTAATGCCCCACTAGTGAAGGTTTTCTTTTTCATATATGGGCCTTTCCAATTAAAAATCCATTTTTACGAGAATCTTATTAGTTGGGATGAGCTCGTATCATTCTTCTTTGATATAGTTGACCATAAAAAAGTGTAGTTAATCTCTTTTCTTTAATGAGATTCAACTATTCATACCGAGCATAAACCCACTTAGCTTTTTCAACTTGACTTCCATGAAAATAATGAAGAAATTTCAACCTTAATAGGCAACACTGCTTTTATCTCATAAATTAATAAAAATGGTGTAACTCATGTAGATATGCGAATCAAAGTTTGATAAGCATGTAATGTAAATGGTAGCTTTTTATACTAGTTTTATGCACATCTTTCATCTATTCAATAATTTTTTTTATATTTTTATTAGCTATCTTGATTGCCTTATTCATCTTCGAATGATAACAGCTGATTTATGGTGTTTGATTTTGAACTAAGCACAAAACTCATTCATCATTTTGTTGTTCAAATTAAAAGCATTATTCAAAATAAACCTTTTTGAAATTCCATATCGACATATGATCTTTTTTTTTATAAACTTGTAGACCACCATTCTTGTCACATTTTGTGTAATCAATTACTACCAAAATATATCGATGTTCATTTGAAGCTTTTAGTGTAATAGGCCCTATCATATCCATTTTCTATATAAAAAAAGGTTAAGGTGTTGATATAACATATAAGGATATTTGAGGAACTTGTATCTTGTCTGCATAAATTTGACATTTGTGAGATTTTCTAACATAGCCGATGCAATCCTTTTTCATTGTCAACCAATAGTATCCTACTCTCATGAGTTGCCTAGTCATCATGTGACCATTTGCATGAGTTTCACAAACACCTCTGTGGATTCTTTTCAAGTAGCTTTTTAGCTTTAATAGCATTTATATATCTCAAAAGTGTTTGATCTTGACTTCTTTTATATAAAACTTCATCATCAAGAAAGAGACATATTGCCAATCTTTTTAAAGTTTTTTTATTATTTATTGATATATGATTTACATATTGTTGATACTTGACATATCGTAATATGTCAAAATACCATAGTTTCCCATCAACTTCTTTTTTAACATTCAAACAGTGAGCCTATGACTCCTGCAAGCTCAACTTAATGGGGTATTTTTATTTAACCTGAACATTGTCGCCAACGTAGCCAAAGTATCAACCATCGGATTCTCTTATAGAGGCAAATGATGAAACCAAATATTCTCAAATTCTTTGATCAATTTTGATATGTAATTTTGTTATAAAACCAATTTTGAATCTTTCGTTTTCATTCTTCTCATAATTGGTATATGACCAAGGTAAAGTCTCTATAAACTTTCAATGTATAAACTTTTATTTCATGAACAGCTTGACGACCCATAACGCATACTTCATATTCTATCACATTATTGGTGCAATCAAAACTTAGTATTACAACGATTGGGTAGTAATCTTCTTTGGAAGATATCATAACCACTCATATACCATACGTTAAAGCATTCAATGTACCATCGAAAAACATTTTTCATGCATTTTCATTTGACTCTTCCTCACTATGTGCAATATAGACATTAATTTTTCATATGAAAAATTGAATGTCATAGACACATAATCTTCCTAAATCGTTTTGCAAGAAATTCAGCAATAGCACTTTCTTTAATTACCGTCTAGGACACATATACAATATCATACTCAAAAAGTAGCATTTAATATCTTGCTATTCTTCCTGATAATGAAGACTTTTTAAAGATGTATTTGATTGGATCCAACTTTGTAATAAACTAAGTGGTATGGTATAACATGTATTATTTGAATCGACTAGCTATCTAAGCTAACGTACAACTCATTTTTTATGATGGTGAATACTTAAACTCATAGTTGGTGAATTTTTTGGTCAAGTAATAAATGGCTTATTTTTTCCTTCCTATTTCATCATATTACCCAACATGTATCCTATGGATTTTTCATGCATCATTAGGCACAAGATGAAGGGTTTTCCAGAGACAGGTGACATTAATACTAATGGGTTTGATAAGTACTCATTAACTTTTCAAATACCATTTGACAATTTCCATCCCATTTTTCTGACCCATGTTTTCGAAGAATCTTGAATATAGGGTCCTATTTGGCTATAACTTGAAAAATGAAACAAGCAATATAATTCAACCTTCTTAAAAATCCCCTAACTTCTTTTTTGAGTACGTAGAGGTGGTAGCTCTTGAATAGTAAATATCTTATTTAGATCCACCTTAATTTTTTTTTTTTACTAATGATGAATCCTAATAATTTTCTCGAGATCGTGCCAAAAGTGCATTTAGCTAGATTAAGTTTAAGTTGAAATTTTTTTAATCTTTCAAATAACTTTCTGAGATTAGCCATATGATCTTTTTTTCCTAGGATTTGGCAATCGTATCATCCACATACACTTCTATTTCTTTGTGCAACATATCACAGAATAGGTTACCATGGCTCTTTGATAAATTGCTTTAGCATTTTTCAAACCAAATGGCATGACTTTTAAATAGAATGTTATTTACAATGTCACAAAAGTAATCTTCTCCATATCTTCTTATGTCATCTTGATTTGATTGTAACCTAAAAACCCATTCATAAATGAAAACAGAAAGTGCATAGTGATATTATCCACTAAAATGTCAATATAAAGCAATAAGAAGTTGTCTTTCAGACTAGCTTTATTTAGATCTCAATAATCAACACACATTCTCATTTTACTATTTTTCTTAGGTATTGAAACTATATTTGCCAACCATTCAAGATATTTAGTCACTTCTAAGAATCTCGTATCAAATTGCTTATTTGTTTCTTCTTTTATCTTCAACAACATTTATGGCTTCATCCTTTTCAACTTCTGTTTAATTGGTTTACACTTGGGCTTTAGAGGTAGCTTATGTACTACAATTTTAATATCCAATTCTAGCATATCTTGATACAACCAAGCAAATATATCCATGTATTCATGGAGTAACTTTATCAGTTCTTGCTTTATTGGCAATGGCATTGAAGTACTGATCTTAACCTCTTTGTTAGTTTTTTCATCTCTAAAATTCATAATTTCAATGATCTTTCGGTGAGGCATGATTTGCTTCTCTTTATGTTCATTTAATGTCAATAGTTATAAGGATATTACATTGTCTTTTACATTTTGTTCATCATCATGTTCACCAATATAAATAGAATTTTCAAAATCAAATCCTGAAATATTGTCATTATGATATTCACATTTATTATTTGAGTACTTGAAAATAAGTAAAATGGATAAAATATAAAGGGATGTATAGCAATGTGAGGAATTGAAAAGAAAAAGGCAAAAAAAATGTGACAAATGCACTATGCTTGTCATTTATTCAAACAAAAATAAGAAAACAAACACACATACATGTAAGACATTTAATACTCTTTAACAAAAGCACTTAGATTTAGTTCAACACATTACTTTGAAGAAAATTTAAAACAATAAGCAGATCCTCAACGTGCTAATTCTTTAGCTCTATACCAAGAAAAGTAAGACACACTCATAGATAACTTGGATTTTCATTCATCTTTTTTTCACCTAACATCTATATAAAAAATTCAACAAATATATCTTCCAATGATGGTGTAGGCCTCTTCTCTATGTTTTCTGCTATATCTAGATTGATATAGCCCATCGAGATAAAAGTTTTGTAAAAAGGAGGAAAAAAACATGCCTTTAATTTCTACATCTTATCCTAAAAATTGAGCCAACCTTTTTTCTTTTCCTTCTTCTATAAACTTTACCCTTCACTTTCACATTGGCCTATACCTCAATCCAAACCAATCATCCTTCTTAGGTATCATCCATGGCCATTCCATTCCTTGCAAGTTAGCCCACACTTATTACCATTTTTTTACTACTTCATTAAAGGCCATCTTAGAAGCTTTAGATAGGTATGGAGTATGCATCTTTGATTCTTCACCCACATAAGTTGTATTAACAAATTCAAAGGATTTCAAGGAACATTCTAGGGCTTCTTTAGCTACTTCAACATATAATATTGTTGATGATTTAGTCACTAGCAAATTTTTTTTACCAACAACAATGACCACCTTTTTATTAATTATCAATTTCTCTTTTTGATGCAAAATGGAAAGGACAGCTCCTGTCATGTGAATCTATAGTCTTCCTAAAATATAATAATAGGATGGAACGATATTCACGACTTAGAAGACTATATCAAAAGGACATAGCCAATTAGAATTAGTAGCTCAATATCACCTATCACCTCATGATAAGTCTCATCAAAAGCCCTTACTATTATATGACTCATCCTCATGTAAAACATGTCAACTAGCAATCTAACTAGCATAGTCATAGGCATGACATTCAACGAGGATCCATTATCAACAAGCACTTTGGCTAATGTATGATCCTTGTATCTTATAGAGATATGTAAGGTCTTAGCATCACCCCTATCAATAGGCAAAATTTTATTATCATTGAATGATACAAACTTTTTCACTATGATGTTTTTCATTATGCAATCAAGTTTCTCCACAAATATGTTATGAGCAATACAAGCCTCATTAAGTATTTTGAGCAAAGTATTTCTATAAGGCTCAAAATTCAATAACAATGAAAAAATAGAGATCTATGCTGGTAAGCAATTCAATTGCTCCACTACAGTATACTTTTTGTGCTTGATAAGTTTCAAGAACATATTTTTTTTTTTGTAATTAGATTCTTACATTCTCAATCTAAGATTAGGATCGGTGAGTCTCTTGATTGTTGGATGGTCTATTTTCTTTTTCTAAGCTTGTTTCCCTTTCCTTTGTTTTTTTTTTTTATGCTTTCTCAAGTGCTTATAAGGTATAGCACTATCCACTTTGAGTTATGCCCCTCACACTAGTTATGTTTGCTGCACTTTTATCACACGAGCTGTATTAAAAGGACCCATTGTCCAAACCTTGTGATATGATATTACAATCATATTTTCAAGGGATCACTATATCAGTTTTGTATGAAAATGGATCGGGGACCTTAATTGTCACCTTTTGCATAGTCATAGGAATTGGTTTATCATTTTAATGCTTGACTTCTCTTCATAAATGATAGTGATAGGCTTAAAATTCATACAAACTAACTTATCAATCTTAACGCTTAACTTTTCTTCATAAAACTGGTAATAAGCTCAAAATTTATTTGGTAAGGCCTACTCTTAGACGAATCTCTAATCATAACATTTATTGAATTCTCTTCATATTCATCATAAAATTTAACCAAAAAAACATCTATCATCTTTTACAACTACCCTCATATGAAATTTATCCGGTAAGGTCTACTCTTTATATTCATCACAACATTCACATTATCTTCACAATCTGAAGAGAATGACCAACTGGCCCCATATGGAATTCACAATTGTGGTTAGGATTATATGCGAAATCTTCATTATTTAAGTTCTCAAGTTTTGGACAAATCATGTTAGCTTTCATTAATGCAACAAATATTTTATCCGTAGGGGTTCTAATCTTATTTACTTCTCTTTTGATGTTTCAAGTTGTCTCATTACTTAAATCTTTTATTGATCCCCTACCATAATTGGGTAACAGATTGGCATCAACACTTACTTTGGCCTTTATTGTGAAATTCAAAATCCTGGCACCAATCATGCCCTACACCTTATGTTTAAAGGTTATGCAATTTTTTAGAAAATGACCCTAAACCTTATAATGGTAGTCATAGTAGGCTTTAGGATCATACCATTTTGGATAAATAGGTTTTAAAGGCTCTATGGGTAGTCGGGCCATCAAACATTTTTAGAATAGTTAAAGGAATAGCTCCTTGTAAGTTATAAGAATTAGATCAAATCATGGTTACTCTCGATTGTTTTTATGTTTTCTTTTATTTAAGTCTATGGTATTTGGCTGGGTGAAAAGTCATGGTGGAGGCACTCGATAACAAAAATTAGTTTGGAAAGTAGATATTTAGGTATGTATTGAATGGTAAAGGTATGGATTTTGGGAAATATTCGAAATGGTTAGGTG
This sequence comes from Durio zibethinus, assembly GCF_002303985.1. The sequence goes on along the minus strand of NW_019167960.1, from coordinate 13,440,865 downwards.
GGTAGGTTAGTATGTGGGATATGAGTGGTATGGAGTATAAGGTCTTCGTTTTGGTTTTTCAGTGGTGATAACTTTCACTTTTACTTTTTTTTTCTTAAGTGGACCTTCTCATTTTTATCCAAAAACATCATCCTATTTTATCTTTTCATTTTTAATGGTATTTTTTTATTATTTTAGCCTTAATCACCATACCAACAAAGTTTTTGTGGCATGTCCAGTTAGCTTGCCATAGTACCAGGCTAGAAGGGTATTGATGAACAAAATAATTATTTTTTTCTTAGTAAAAAGAGGTTGAATTTGGGTAACAACATCTCACCATCTTTGGGCATACTCTTTAAAGCTTTCATTAGCCTTCTTTTCCATGTTTTGTACAGATAGTCTATTTAAAGCCATATCTATAACATGTTTGTATTAAGCAACAAATGCTCTGACCAAATTTTTTTATGAAAGAATCTGATTTTTATCTAATTGAATATACCATCTGAAAGCTGATCTAGTAAGGCTATTCTGAAAACAATGGATGAGCAACTTGTCGCTATCAATATGCTTAGTCATTTTTTGTAAAACATGGTGATATACGCCATAAGGCATTTAGTTTCATCGTATTTTTCAAATTTTGGCACTTTAAATTTTAGTGGGATTACCAAATCTAGAATCAAATCGAGTTCACTTGCTTCAATTATGCCAAAAATATTCTCACCTTCAAAACTCATAGCTTTTCTTTTAAGAGATCAAATTTTTGCTACGCCTTTATATTCTCATATTGTTTATATGTGCTTTTCTTTAGTTTCTCTTATTCTTTTGGATCATCTAAATTTAGAAACATAATGGGATCAACATGACTTGTTCCAATATTTAGCCAATGTGTCCTTGACTCTATGGTTGGATTATGAATGGAAGTAAACTAAACTGAATATGTGGTTGCTTTTCAGGCTGTGTCATTTATGAATGCACTTTATGAAAGGCTTAAGCATAAGGTAGAGTAAACCTTAGTAGATATAATGGATCATCCCTATCATTGGTGTTTTTTTTAGCTTAGGGCTCTTTCTCGGTGATCACTTCTTCAGCTACCTTTTTCTTTTAGTTATTTTTCTTATCATGTCCATCACTACAACCATTTCTTTTTAAGTCTCTTCTTGGGATTTTGTCATTTATTTTATCAATTTCTATTGAGATATAATTATCTGCTTTTACATCTCAAATTAAGTATTTTCTATCCTTTTCATTCTAGATGCTTACTCATTTTTCATGTTTTTGACTTGTAAGCGAGTGTTGTAACAATAACGAGTGGGCCAATCTATGTTTTTTTATAGCCTAACTATTTTTACACCTGATCGAGTTAAGGGTAAGTCTTTGAGATTCATTATTTTGAGGTGATTGTTGCTTTTTGTATAGAAGTTGCAAGTACATAGATCAAGTAATAAAGTGGAGTATTTCAAGTATCGTTTGCTCAAAGATTATAGAATGTAATGTTGGGTAGTAGGGTACTAGGGATGTGTCACCACAGAATAAGCTTGAAAAAGACTCAAACAGTTCAAAAAACTGCCTAGATCATCTCTTAAGTCAAATACAGTTTAAAATTTTACCTTAAGGGTTGAGTAGGTGAATTCTAGAACACTTATTCAAATCCTAAATTTCTTGCAAATCCATATTTCACATTCCTTTGGCTAGGTGCAAGTAACATTCCCAAGTAAGTGTAGCCAGTTGAAAATGTAAACTGTTATGATGGAAAGCTTGATATAGATTGGGCCTGATATGGGCTATAACCCAAAAGAATAGAGGGTCAGCAACATCATGTAAAACTTCTTCTTCTACTATATTTCCCTTATTCAACTTGCCTAACATTTCAAGGATTTTTCTTAGTTCTTCCTTGATTTCCTCTTAAGCTTTTTTCAATTTCTCAATATGGCTTGCATTATCTTACACCATTCTTCTGGCTTGGACTTAGGTGTTATACTTGTGGTAAGTTGGTCGAGCTATCATTAAACCTTGATTTACCATAATTACGGTGCATGTTTAGAATGGTGTTCATGAAACTATCAAATTATGCATGAGAATTGATACAGGAATGCATGAATGTAATAAAGAGAATTTACCACATAACAATCATTAACAAAGAAAATCTCTATTGAAGTATAAGTTATTTCTAACCAAATCCAATATTACATCCATGAAAAGTTTATAATTTATCGAAGAAAGAAATCTTTAATAGTTCTTAGCCATGTACTCCCACTGGTGGCACCTTTCTCTTCCATTCTTCAACCTTTTCTACCATGTCTTTGGCCTTGTAAGCAGCCATAGTGATTTGGTCAAGCAAGGACTCCAATTGGTCATGCTTTCTCACATATGCTTCCTTTATTTGCTCACATTCTTCATTCATAGTCCCTATTTGTGTTTCAATTTCATCCATCACTCTATTCAGCATTTGGATGTGCCTTTGCACCTTGGAGTATACCTCATCACTTTCTTACAACTTTGCTTGTAACTATCATTTTCTTTTAAAAATTGGGCCAATTATAGATTGGTAGTTGACTGCGTTGTGTTAATGTCAACAAACAAACCTTTTCATTCATCATTTTCTTGTTCAAGTACTTGAACTTCCCTTTTTAGCCTTTTTTTGTAAGTTTTAACTCTTCAAACTCCTTTTTAAAGCCTGTATAGGACTTTGCTAAGCTTTCAATAGATGTAACCAAGGTTTTTTTTTTTTTTAAATTATTTTATGGCAATTACTTCTTATGATAAACCTAATGATATGCATGTATGCATAGTCAAAGAAAAAGGTTAATAGGCATAGAAAAATATATAAATACAAAGAACAACATAAAAGGGTTAGTATGCAAATCATATATACAAAAAAAAAATACATAAATTTACAAACAGAATAAATTTCCCATCATATGTCCTATTTAGGAATTTCTAACATAAGGGAAGGCATGGCTCTAACTTAGGTTCAAATCGTTAGGGTTTATTTACATGCTAGGTTCAAAGGTTTGACAGTCTAAGGGTTCCCATATTGTTTCTTACGACATTGTCCATTATAGATTAGTAAGATACCCCAATCTTCACCCATTATATGCTATAAGCAGAAAATGTTCAATTTGAGTAAGAGTTTGTCACTAGCCTATACGGAGACATGAAATCTTATTAAGACGTAAGTGCTTTACTCCTTCCTAAGGGATAGAATTTTGGTGTAGAGCTTATATTATACATGTGCAAATGAATGACAGATATATAAAATAAATAAATAAATAAAATACAAACAAAGAAAAAATGCTTAAATTTATTAGATTAGGTTTGAATAACAAGAAATCATTTATTAGCTTGACTCTCAATGTCTTCAGCGAAGTTGCCAAATTGTCATAACATATAAACTATAGACCTTTCATTAGACATGGATTAAAGAAGTTATCACCAATCTTTTTTGTTTAGGTGCAATTAGCCACTTAAATAAATTTATCTCATTTTAAAGAAGAGTCCTCAAACTTGATTGAGTATCTTTAAAAGGTAGATTCTAATCTACGAAAATAAATTTTAGGTTTGTGAGTGCAATTAGGGGGGAAAAAAGTTATAGCAGCATCACAATGCCCATCCAAAAGATGGTACTAGTTGATTTCAAATCATCCAAGCCATAAAGTCTCTTTGTAATTTACCAAATAATTTAATTATTGAAAATTGATCTTAAAATTACTCCAATAGTTTGGTAGCAATTTAAGATAATTTTCTCACTTCAGGAGTATTCATGGAGACTAGTATCTTACTTTAAAAAGGTTCCGTCGTCAGATTCATTTAATCTTTTTTTATTGTTATAAAAAAACTTTTATTTGTAAAAACAATTATTCTCATAAATATCTTTTAATATGTTGATAAAATTTTTTGTCAAAAATTATCCTCCAATATATTAATACGATTTGAAATTTTATTTTTTTATGAAAATAATTTATTTTCAAAAATATCTTCCAATATGTTGGTACGATTTTTTATCAAGAATTATCCTTCAATATACTAGTAAAATTTTAAAAAATATTTTTTTCAAAAAAATTCATTAAGTCTTCCAATAATTTGGTAAGACTTAATTCAATATTTAAATTCTCTAATAGTTTAGTAAGATTAAAAAGCATTTTTTAAAACCTTTCTTTTAATTTGAAATAGAAGAAAATCAATTAAAATAAAAAATATCATGCAAATAATACCATGTAATAATAATATAATATATCATACAATAATATAATATATAAATTATCATCCAATTAATATATTAAACTCATGCCAAAATAAAAACTAAAAGTAAATTAACAAAGACATCATGCAAAAATAAACTTTTCTTTATCACATTAACTCAATCAACCATTTGAAATAATAAATATTAAAAAATAAATAAAAAAAATCAAAGCAACCAATAAAAAATAAAAAAGGAAAACCTGCACTGCGGGTTGGGTTTGAAGATAGATTACTCACAGATCTTCATGGGTTCACATGAGTCAAAGGGTTTTCTCCAAAATAGTGCCATTTTGGTACTACAATAAAAGTCAAAATTTTTAATTTTTCTTATATGGCATTGGTTCCTTCTCTCTCTACAAAATTTTCCTTTGACCTCTTTCAAACTATTCAAATGGGAAATTCAACCAATAGACTAAATTCCCATATTCCAATGTTAAAAAATTCAACCGACAACTAAAATGTTCAAACTTTTCCAAAACATTGGATAAACCCAGAAAGCGCCTATTGTCTTCTCCTTCGGTCATCATGAACTTCACCAAAAAGTTCAAAGATTCATCAAAATCTTCATACCCAACCCAAAAAAAACCCAATTTTTTCTAGAAAATTCAAAAAACCCAAAAAGGTTTCCAGATTCTTGAAAACCCAACAAAAATCCCAAAACCAAAAAGAATATTAAATCAAACTCAAAAATTAAAACCTAAATTCAAAAAACCCAATAGCAAATCAAATCAAACCCAAAATGAAACAAAATCACAAAACCTAAAAAAAAGCTATAATCTCAGAATTTGTTTTAATGATTCCTCTCTAAAATTAAAAACCCAAAAAACTTTTTCTTCCCTATATGATTTTCTTTCCCCTGATTTTTGTTCATGTGTGCCATTTATAGGGATTGAATCCCTAACTCAAATATGGGATTATGATTTGATTTGATTTCATGCATGTGATTTTATTTGATTGATTCCTATAATCAAATTCATGGTTTCTCATTTTTTGATTTTTCTCTTTTTTTTTCTTTAAATTTTTTCCTTTGACCCTTTTTTTAATCGAACTTTTTTTCCTTTTTTTCAACCAAAATAAATCACAAAATCAAAATGAAATCTAAAAAAAAATCAAAATTAAAATAAAAAATCAAGATCAAATTAAAAATTTTAGGCTCTATCCTATTGGGCCCAAAGCTTCCCAGTTAGGTCTAAAGTTTTCCAGTCAGGCCTAAAGCTTCTCAGTCAAGCCTAATTAATGGTTAAAAGCCCGTTTTTTATCCCAAAAAAATTTTCAGACAAAATGGGGTGTCTACAATGGGTCAACTAGCTTTAGGTCACGGGTCAAGCCCTATTTTTTTTCTCTTTTTCCCTCATCGAAACTACGCTGTTTGTTTATAATATATAGCCTAAAATAACCTTTAAATTTTCATTTTTCTTTCTAGCATTATTTCTCTCTAACGAAGCATATCTCTATAAAATACGCCAACCGCCAAAAATTAAAACAAGCCTAAGATTTGGTCGACGGCCACTAACCGCTATTTAGCACTAAAATTTCAATCCAAGCTCTCTTTGATCTCTTTATCTTTGTTTCAAGCTCTAATTTTCCAAACTCAACCTCCAAAGTACTAGATCTAAGCTAAAAGCCTAAAACTTCAAATCGTCGAAAAACATTTTCCCGCTATCCGATCTTTCTACACTTTTAGTATGTTATCCTCCTTTTCATAATTTACCTTTACACTATTCAGATCTCCGAAAAGCCTTTTGCCACAATTAGCCACCATCGACACCGTCACCATCATAGTGTTTTCTTCAAAAAAAAATTCATTTCCCTTGCGATTTCTTTCTCCAAACTAACCTAAGCAAAACTTGTCTCAAAACACTCTTAATGCCTAGAAAAATCCCATACTCGAAACTAACACTTTTCCATTACTATGTATGATTGCTTTAGTTTCACTATTTTATCTTTGACTAGGTTTTTCTAAGAGAATTTTTTTAATTTTTCGGTGCTTTTATATCTTGGATGAGGGTTGTGGAAAGTTGATTATGATACAATGGTGATAAGTGGTTTGGCTAAGGTGGTTCTAACAAGGAAGGGTAAGTGGGTTCTTAGGATGGTTTGGATCAAAGGCTTTGATGGTGTTGATAAACCTAACTTGGTAGTTTCTTAGTGATGGATATTTTTGTTTGGTGACAAGGGGTCTTTGTTAGTTGTTGCTGGGTTGATTATGGGTAGGTCATTAATGGTAGTTTTTGGTAAGTAGTCGGTAGGGGTTTTAGTGTGTTCGGTTGATGATAAGCTATAATGATGGAGACAAAAGCAGTAAGGGTGGGATTTTTTTTTCATTTGGGACTAGCCCTCATCCATCTTTATGAATTCTAAATTGTGGGATTTTTGTCCCTACAATCCCTGTTTCATGCTACCATTTTTTGATTTGGAAAGTGGATTTGGGTATAAAGATGTAATTAAGAATTTTGGATTCTTATGGTGAAATCAGGTGGTATATATGTGAGGTGAAAGCAAAAGGGACTTTAAAGGTCTACTGGTTTCGGGGGCAAAAGGCCTTTGATAAGTTTAGCTAGGGTGACTTAAGGTAATATAGTAGAGAAAACAGAGAGTTGGGAACGATGTAGCAAAATGGATTAGCGGGGAAATGAACACGGGGAAAAGGAAAAGTGAATTTGGGGATTAAAAGATTGTCATGATTGACTGAGCTTTAATTTTCTTTTTTTTTTTTATTTTAATTAAAGTAATTAATTCTAAATAAATAAAATTTGGGCCTTTAAAATTAAACTGAGCTCGTATTAAACTTTGGGCCTTTAAAACTAAAATGTGGACCTCAAGTTTCCTCTAAGCCCATATAAGATTAGCCCAAAATTGACTTAGAGTGGGCTTTAATCCAAGCAAAATGGCCAAAAACAATTCATTCAAAACAAAGTTTGAATGAACCCAATTTGGTAAATCCAATTAAAAAACATAAGTTGGCCTTAAATTGAAATATTCAAATTAAGCATAAAAATCAAATAAACTTGAATTATCCCAGATAAAATTCGATGTGTATAGCTATCCCTTTTTATACATTACTAAGAATTAAGAATAGGGTAAGGACAGAGACAATAATTTTCTAAAGTCAATAATTCAAGGATTTTCCAAAAGGTTTTTTTACTGTTTTTATTTTCTAAAATTTTTTAAGATTTTTAAATTTTTTTTCTCTTTTTATCATTTTTGGTTTTTTTGGAACAATATCAATAACTAATGTTACAAACTTAGAAATTAATCGGAAAACTTTTCTCATCAAAGGCTTCATAACTTTAACAATAAATATAAAAACTCCTCTCATTAGAGGCTTAACATCTTTGAGAATTAATCTAAAAATCTCCTCTCATCAGAGGCTCTATAACTTTTGGAAACATAACACGATAACTTAGAAATTTTACCTAGAGGTTTTACAAATCATTCTTATCCTTGTTTAAAGGTCATAGAGTTTATACCCACAAGTCTTACAAATCATGATGCTAAAGTGAACTCTACTTAGAAGACTTACAAATCTTGCTTGAAGGACTTAGAGACTATGCTTGGAGGTATTTAAAATTTTCATATCTTAAGAAAACTTAAAAATTCTCAACATTTTCCTTTCTTAAAAAAGTGCTTCTAACTAATATCATATTTGCTTTCCATCTTCTTTAACAACTTTCTCGAGATTGAGTCCGAAGGTCTTATAAATCCCAATGGATTTTGCTTGGAAGACTTACTAATCTTTCTCAGATGACTAAGAGACTATGCTCAAAAGTCTTTTAAAGCTCAACACTAAAATAGATTTAACTTGAAAACTTATAAATCTTATTCGTAGGACTTAAAGACTATGCTTTAAGGTCTTATAAGTCTCGACATTAAAAAAAGATTTTACTTAGAAAACTTACAAACCTTGCCCAAAAGATTTAGAAATTATATCCAAAAGTCTTACAAATCTCGACATCTATAAATGACCTTTTAAATAAAGGCTCTATAACTTTAAAAAAATCTTATCTGAAAACACTTTTCCTAAATAGAGGTTAAACAACTTTAAAAATCTCATCATTTTTCATTTGCCAAATCATCTCTTTATCACAATCAAAATCATTTTAAAAAAATGATTCTGATTTAAGTTTGAAACTCTTTCCACTTCAAATTTCCAAACTTTCTGTCTTAAAGGCTATCACTTCTTATCTTAGGAAATATTCTTTCAAATCTTTTGATCATCTCAATATTTCATTTTCTAAATCTCATTTTCATCTTTTCTTGACAATCCCTTTCTTTCATAAATTTCTTTTCACAAAAATTTTAAATTTCAAAGAGGCATTTTCTAATTTTCATCTTTTCTTGAAGTTTGCAAATCGATGACTATAGTGATCGATCACAGTGATGCAAATGCAAATCTAAAAATGTCTACCTCAATGATGTAAATGCAAATGACCTTACCAAGATACAATGCAATGCAAGTGCACTATATAAAGATGTAAATCTAACCATTAAATTTTATGCAAATTCTTACTAGATGATGCGAATACATAAACTAAAGATGATGTAGATGCCCTTTTAATTATGCAAACATAAATATCATTACTAATGATGAAATTGTTTTTTTCTTATGATTCAAATGCCCCTTGTGAATGCAAGTGCAAAACTCCTTACCATGGGTACAAATGCTTAACAAAAATCTTTCTTTTTCTTTACAAAATTCATTTCTTTTCAATTTCAAATCATTTGAATATTCTTTTTTTATCATTCTTCAACCTTTTTCCAAAAAAGTTTCCTCTCTATTCCATCCTATCTTTCTCTTCGATCTCCTTTCATGTTCACTTTTATTCACTTTTTCATACCTAATCACGTAACATACATACGATCAACCCCCACTTTATATCCCATAGCAAATTCAAGAAAACAAACCATCATGTTCTTACTACTCTTTTAGTGCATCTCGATCGAACATATCTTTTAATTTTAGAAAGAAACATTTTTTTCACATTTCTTTTTGCCCTAATATTATATGCACTTATTGGAAAATGATCTCATTTACATGCTTCAAATTTTATTTTTCTCTTTCTTTTTCTTCAGATAAAAATCTTATTTTTTCAAAAAACTTGTTTGTAACGAAAAACATTGTATTCTATGAATTGAAACTCACCTTGTATTAATGAAATTTTCACCAAGTGTAATTTTCTTTCTACACTAAAATTGATTGTTTTACCTTTTACAAAAATGCCTAACAAATAACTCAAAACTAACTAATAAAATTACCCCACATAACTAAATTCCATGACCAAAAATAATGAAATATTCCAAAAATGTGATTTTCAAGTCTCTTAAAAATTGCTATTCATTATTATAGATAAAAGAGGTGACAATTTACCCTTTTCAAATGATTGAATGATTTATCACATCAAAATTTTGGTTATCAGGGAATGCCTCACAACCTAATAAGAAAGATAAATAATCTTTCATTTAGGCTCACAACTTAAACATAAATTTTTTAAAGTTATGAAATCCTCAAAAATCAAACTTTTGAAATCATTTTGAAGTACAATCGAACTTTAAAATTCTCTTAGTCTCAATTGTAGCATTTTAATAGATGTCAACACCAGCCATGATAGGTTCAAGAATTTGGAAAGAAAATTTGGATGGGAAAAAGGCTCAAAATTTCAATGTCAACCTCTTTAGTGGATTTCACACTTTTAAGGCATTAACACTTTTAGACTTCTTAAAGCTCATGGTTGCTTCAACATGACTCTGCTCATTTCATTAAGCAATATTAAGAGTGGCTCAAAAGTCTTTAAGTTTGCTCTAAACTATCCTTTTTTAGAGTTTTCACTATAGAGCTTCATTCTTCTTTTCTTTTTTTTATTCTTCTTTATTGTTCTATCATGCATTTAAGAATTCAAAATTTATTCAAAATGGACCTATGGCTCAAAAAGGATAATTTTCATAAGGAAGAAAAGGCAAAAACCTCATCGGTTATGATAATGTCCCAAGGAAAATACTCTTCAATTTAAATACTTATGCTTGATCAAAATGGACTTTTCGTAGCTTGTAATGTAAGTTAAGGTTGGGGTTTTTTTTTTTTTAAAAAAAAAAAGAGAGATAAGCCCAAAGTATGTGTTTAAGGGTGATCAAATCAAGGATCATTTCCTATGAAGAGTTTTTTTTTTACATCTATCATTTCTCTTTTTAAATATTGCCATTCCATCACGTTATTTATATTTTTTTCCTTCACTCTTTTTTTGTTTTTCTATTTTTTTGTTTTTTTCATTTTTCACTTTTTCTTTTAACTTGTGATGAAACAAGTTCAAAACCTTTAAAACTCAATTTATTTAACATTTATCCCTCAATATAAGATATTCTTTTTTTTTTTTAAATTAGGCTTTATATATGTTATTCTTGAATAGATCATTTCCTACATTTGCCCCTTGATATGGAAAGTGATCTTTGGTAAAGGTTCATTTAGAAAAATTCATTTGGCCTAAAGGGGTAACAAAAATGGATAATTTTTATATTTGAGAAAAAGATGATGAAAGATGGTTATTTGTCATCTCAAACATGATTACTTAAATTGGAAAGCAATTCTTTTTTAGAAAAATGGGTTCAAAGAAAGGCTTATTGAAAATATTTGGTGAATTTTGATGTTTTGTCTTTTATTTCAAGTTTTTTGGTTTCCTCTTCTTGGTTCTTTTTCAAATTTTTTTTTGTATTTTTCTTTGAATTTATTCAAATATCCCAAAGGTATGATGTCACAATCAATTTTGCTTTTTATTTTTTATTTTGTTCTTACATGATGTCACATACGATGATGTCATATATAATGATGGGAATCATGTTGAAAAGGTTTTCAAATTGTTCATGTCATCCCATTAAAAGAAATAGTTATGGCATAAGCCAGGTTATCTTAAAAGGCAATGAGTGGTCTTGCTCTTTTGATTAATGTGCCCTAAAACATTGAACAATGATCACTTTAGGAAGGGAATTAAAATATCATGTGTTTATGGCCATCTGATGGGACTTCAGTGATTGGCTTTCATGTTTGAAGAGCTAGCATAACCTTGATACATATAAAATTACCAACATCTAGAGCCTAAACAATGTCAAGTTTGCTTATTTTTCAAGAAATCTAAGAAAAATATATCTCAAATTAACTATTTCATTGATCATTGCCTAGGAAAATATTATAATCTTTTATATGTCATGGTACTATCAGGTGAAGATGGGATTTGCCTCTTGAAACATCAAGTCTCTAAGTGGTTTTCATACAGTGGTTTGGGACATGAAAGTGTTTGCAAAAAAGGTAATTTTTGGAGTAAGTTCATTCTAAATAGTGATCACCAATTCTTTGAGATTTGTCATGATGATTTTGAAAACCATTTTCCTTTTTAGCTTCTCATTTTTCCTTAATCTGGAATGTATGTTATATGAGTTTGTTTTTCAACAATTGCTTGAAAAATTTTTAAAAAAATCAAATTACATAAAAAAAAAAACTATAAAGCACTTATTCAAAAATTTAAAAACTTTGATTCCATGCAACAGATACAACTTAGCGATATCATATGCATGCCATGCCTATGTATAGAAAATAAAACTCCAAAAGCTTAAGAATTACCCTTTCTTAATTGTCTAAGACCTAAAATTCCCTTTCGTATCTTAATTTCTCAAATTTTGTAATTGGATTCAAGACAAAGTAAATTTTCATTACTCTAAAAGCTCCAAAGTCAAATGCCACCATTGATAAAATCTTCAATCTTTTCTTTCAATTACTTGTATTTTTTCATCGAATAAGTAATCACCTCATATGATAATTGCATTTGCTATTTAGATCAAAACTCATTGTCTATAAATCTAGAGTTATTCTCGAAGTTATAAAAGTGAGGTATGATTTTCTACTAGCAAAGACAAAAGATTATAAATAGAGATTAGGAGTTTTTCTTAATGATGTTTTAGTCTTTTTTAACTTCTCATTGGTTGGGTGATAAACCCAATGCTAAGATAAGATCACAAGTAGTTATTTAAAGATGGAGGTTTTTCTAAAACCTAATTATGGGGTTGGTTGATAAAAATAAGGACTTTAGGATATGTTGCTTGTGATCGAGTAATAAGGTTGGCATGTGGTAGGGGTAATAAAGAATGTAATTCTTAGGTGTTTGGGTTTCATACGTGTTTGCCTACATCTTTTCTTCATTTTCCTTATTTTTCCTAACTTTTATTAAGTTGAATGCCTTACCTTTAGCAATCTTTCCATTTTTAATGACATTTTCTATCAACTCTCCAAAAGTCACTATATCTACAAAGTCTTTCATGGCATTATTGACAAGTTTTTCATAGCAAGGTGCTTGAAAAGTATTAAAGAACAACATCATGGTCTCTTTGTTAGTCAAATGTGGTTATACTTGACCAGCAAGAACTTTCAACCTCTAGGCATACTTCTTCAAACTTTCATCATTTTTTTTTATGTTTTGTAAAAACAATCTATTGAGGGCTATGTCTATTAATTACATGCTTATACTAAGTCATGAAAGCTCTTACGAGATATTTTCATGAGTGTATACAACTCTCATCTAATTGGATATACCACTTAACTATAGATCTAATGAGGCTATCTTAGAAACAATAGATCAGTAACTTATCATTGTAAGTGTGGCCCATCATCCTTTGAAAGAACATTGTGATGTATGCGAATGGACACTTAGTCTCATCATAATTTTTGAAATCAAGGACTTTGAACTTTGATGAAATCATGAGATCAAGGACTAGACTAAGCTCATTTGCCTCAATACTGTTAAAAACATCATTTCTCTTCATGACTCAGAGCTTTTTCTCTAATGAGTCATACTTTTATCGTATTCTCATCTTCTCAACCTGCTCTGATATTCTCTTCAACTTTTCTTACTCTTTGAGGTCATCTAGCTTTGGGATAAAAAATAGAGTGGCAAGGCTACATTCTTAATTTAGCCCAAATTGTCTTTGATTTTGTTGCTAACTTGCTAGCAGATTTGTATTAATGAAAGCATAAGATTGCCCACCTATTAGTTATGGGTACTTTCCTTAAGAGGTCTAAGCATAAGGTAGGGTAAAATCGGGTAAGTAAAGTGGCACATCCCTATTATTATTTTCTTGGGGTATGGGTGATAACGGTTCAGATCAAATCCAATTCAATTTGATTTTTTTAGATAATGCATAAAATTATAAATTTTTAAAATTTGAACTGAATTCGAACTGAACTTTCATATGATCAGAACTGAATCGAACTTAATTATACCGATTCGATTCAGTGATTTTTTAAATTTAATTTTTTATATATTATTTTAATATAATCTTTAATATACTTAAATAAATTTAGGTACAAAATATTTATTTTTATTTTTTAAAATTTAAAAAATATATAAAAGCTAATAAAAATATATAATTTAGTTCAATTCAATTTTTTTTCACTTTCATGATCTGAAATTTGATCCAAACCTAATATATACATTTAATATCCAAACTTAATTCAACCGAATAAGAAAAAAATTAATCTGAACTGAACCAAACACTATGGTTTCGAATCAAATTTTGGTTTTCTCAATTTTTTCTCACTCTTTCATTTCAACCATTTGTTTCCTCATCTCTTCCTAATTTTGACTATTCATTCCCTCATTACTCTTGAGCCTTCTCTATCTTTTCCATCTTAGCTGGCTGTTTGTGTTCCATAATTCTTGCTCTTGATGCAAATAAGCTATATAAAATTAGACTACTTTGCTATTCTGGTATCCAAAAAAACCCAAATTTATTCAACGTGAATTGGGATCAGTTAGTATCATACCGTAAAAGAAAAGAATGATTAAATAAATGCTTAAAAGATGCCTCAATGATTGAACAATATATAATGTAAAATGTAAGAATATTTACATGAACAATGTTCCATATTATTTGTGAATGCAACAACTTATTACCTAAATGATCAAACATGCCCAAATGAAAATGTAAAATGCAAATCTAATAAAAAATCATACTATTATTGAGTGTGTGTATATAAATGATGGAACATACTTGCACAGAATGCACTGACATATTACATACATGATGAGATATGTTTACTTGAGATGCAATGCACGCAAATATCATGGTATTTAAGAATGTGAAATATGATTAAATGAAAAAGAATCAAATATCATTAAATGCAAGTAGTAAAATAACATATAAAGTAAAAAAATTCTTTTTCTTTTTCAGAGGGGGGAAAACATAGGAAATGACAAGAATTTAAATTTTTTTGAATGAATGAAAGAAAATGTTATTTTTGTTAAAGAAATAAAATGAACTAAAAAGTTTAAGTATATTTTTCCAAAAGTAAGGAAATTACCTATAATTATTTTCTAAAAGAGCAAGAAAAATTAAATATAATTTTTTTATTATTGAAAGCACAAAAATTTTTAAAATGTTTAACTTTCCTTTTGGTAAGCACAAAAGTCTAAAAAATAAACCACTTTTTATGGAAACATGAAAAAAAATTATCGAAAATGCAAATCTTGCACATGCACAAGACGACTTAACTCAAATTAAACAACATCCCAAAAGCTTTTTATTGAAAAATAGGTTTTTGTTTTCAAAATTTTTAGTTTTCATATTATCATCCCAAGGAAAAATATTATGTATCAAACTATCCCCTTATGTATCCTAATTCAGGTAATTTTATCAAAAAATTGGCATGGCCCTAACTATGGTTGGCTCTTTATGATTTACTATATGCTTAGTTTGGATTTATGCACATATAAAAGGTTTTCAAATTGTTCCTTACTAGCATCCATGCAGGACTAGTAAGCCACCTTAATCCTCACTCATTATAGGCTACAAACGAAAAAGGCTTAATTTAGATAGGAGTAATTTCACTTGCCATTGTAAAGGTTATCACCTCACGAGAGAATAAGTACTTTATTCCTTCCCATAAGGGTTTGAGCCCAAGCATAGAGCTCATGCATGATATAAATATACCATTGTGTATATGAGGATATACTATCATAATCCCTATCTTAAGCACCTCACAATTAAAAAAATAATATTTAAAGTATAAAATAAATTATCAAATTATGAATAGATGACATTATTAAAACGAAATGCATGTTTCTTTCCTTTTTTATTATTATTGTTATATTATTTATTATTTAAAAAAAATTAAAATCAAGAAAATTAAAGTAAAATACCAATTATGACCATTAATTCAAAATTAAGGATAACACACAATTAATTTTTAGCTTAACCGTGAAAAACATCCTTAGCGGAGTCGCCAAATTGTGATAACAATTTTGGAGGTTTGCTAAAAGAATTTTTTAAAAAATCAAAACAAAGGGAGTTGCCACAAATTTTTTTAGCTAAGTGTAATTGGCCACTTAAAAAAATTATCATTTTAATAAATTTTAAAATTAATTAAAACTTATTAAAAAGAAGTTTTTGGTCTACAAAAATAAAGTCAAATTCAAAAGTATAGTTACATGTAAGGAATGATTATCACCGCTGTAAAAATAGTATCAATTAATCACGTGTTATCCTTTAATTTGGATAAAAGTAATATTTCCTTTCATATTTAAAAATAATTACTTTGATTTATTGCAACCAAAAATATTTTCTTTTTTCTTTTAATCTTTTATTTGAAAGATAAATAAAAACCTTATGTATTTCAAAATTTTCAAAAATATTTCAATACTTTGACAATGTTAAGAGAAATTTTCTCACCTAAAGATTTCTTAAAAATCACTACTCGAACTTTTTATGAATTTCATCTTCAACAATTCGCATTTGTTTTCAAAATAAATACTTATAATATGAATAATATGTGACCATAATTTTAATTTAAACAATATCTTATTTTTTATTTATTTTTTTACAAAGGTAAAGTACTACAATTTATTAAAAATTATTCTAAAATCTTTAATACTTTGATAAGATTTCAAAAAAAAAAATTTACTTAAAGATTTTTTAAAAATCACTATTTGGACTTCTTAAAACTCATCTTAAAAAGATTTTCAATCATTTTTTTGTTAAATTTATATGGTGAAATGAATATAATTACAAAATGTTAAATTGAAATTATAATCTTAACCATATAACATTTACATTTTTTAAAAGATATTTTTACTGTAATAAATAAATATACAATAATAAATAAATATACAATGAGTAAACCAATAAAACAAAGTAAATAGACGAGATTAAAATATAGGCTAAACCCAATTTAAAATTTAAAGCAAGACCATTGGGCTGACTGGTCTACGACTGATTCCAAGTCCAAAACTGATGGATCAAGAGAAGTTGGGCTTGAACAAAACCGGGTCAGATATCTAATTCTTGTTAGACACGGGTCAGTGGGTTCTGGGTCACAAGTCAGGCCCCATTTTTTATCTTATTCCCTTGTCAAACTATGTCGTTTTGTTTCTACTATATAAGCCAAATATAGTTTTCATTTTTCTTTCCAGCATTCTCTCTCTAACAGAGCATATCTCTCTAAAATACACAGCCGTCGGAAGATTGAAACAAGCCCAGGATTCGATCGCTGACTACCCCCGCCAGCCAACGCCACCTCTGACTCTCTTTGACCTCCTGATCTCTGTTCCGAGCTCCTGTTTTTCAAAATTAACCTCCAAAGTTCTAGATCTAAGCCGAAAGCCTAAAACTTCAAACCGCTAAAAAACACTATCCCACTGTCCGATCCTTCTGCACATTTAGTATGTTGTTCTTTTTTCCATACTCTACCTTGTCACCGTTCGGATCTCCCAAAAGCCCCTCACTGCTGTTAGCCACCATCGACACCCCGCCGGCGTTGTGGTTTTCTTTTGCCAAAAAACCTTCCTTTGCCTTGTGATATCTTTCTCCTATTTAACCTGAGCAAATCTCATCTCAAAACACTCCTAAAGCCTAGAAAAATCCCATACCTGAAACTAACAGTCCTCCATTACTGTGTATGCTCTATTTGTTTTGCTTTAGTTTCACTATTGTGTCGCTGACCAGGTTCCTCTTAGAGGACCTTTTTTTTTTTTTTGTGTTTTTGTAGCTTGGATGAGGGTTGTGGGGAGTTAATTATGGAAGAACGGTGATGGGTGGTTCAGCTATAATGGTTCTGGCGATGAAGGGTAAGTGGGTTCATAGGATAGTTCTGATGAGGGGCTTCAATGGTGTCGGTGAACCTAGACTTGGTAGTTTCTAGGAGCTGGATATTTTTGTTTAGTGAAAGGGGAGGTCTCGGCTAGTTTCTTTTGGGTTGATTACGGAAAGGTCGTTGGTGGTAGTTTTTGGTGGGTGGCATCGGCTGGTGATCGGTGGGGTCTCTAGTGTGTTCGGTTGATGGTGGACTGTGATGATGGTGATGAAGGCAGTGAGGGTGGGAATTTTTTTTTCGTTGGGACCTCCCATCCTCCCTCTTTATAAATTTTGAATTGTGGGATTTTTATCTCCAAAATCCCTGCTTCATGCTACCATTTTTTTTATCTACAAAGTAGATAGAGGTCTGAAGATGTAATTGAGATTTTTGGATTCTTGCGGTGAAATCAAGTGGTATGCAAGGTGAAAGCAGGGGGGAATGTTGGTATGTTGTTTTTTGGGGTTAAAGGTCTGCCGATTTTGGCGACGTGGCCTTTGATAAGTTAAGCTAAGGTGACTTTGGGTAATACAGTGGAGAAAACAGAGAGCTGAGGATGGTTTAGCAAACTGGTTAAGAGGGAAAGTGAATATGGGAAGAACGAAGAGTGAATTTGGAGAGCGGAAGACTGTCACGGCCAACCGAGCTTTAGCCTTCCATTTTTTCTTTTTAATTTTTCATTTAATTAAAGTAATTAATTTTAAATAAGATGAAATTTGGGCTTTTAAAATTAAATCTGAGCTTGCATTAAACTTTGAGCCCTTGAAATTAAAAATTGGACTTCAAGTTTCCTCCAAGTCCATATAAGATTAATCCAAAATTGATTTAGAATGAGCTTTAATCCAAGTAAAATGATTAAAAAATGATTCATATGAAATTAAGTTTGAATGAACCTAATTTGATAAATCTAATTAAAATAATTTAAATTGATTTTAAATTGAAATGTTTAAATTAAACTTAAAAATCAAATTATTTTAAACAAAATTATAAAAATTAAATAAATATAAATTATTTCAAACAAAATTAAATGCGTACATATGTTAAATTGAAGAGATGATGATAACATTAATAAAACTGAGGTGGGTTTGCAAGTTGAGAAATGGTGGGTAGAGTGAAAGGTGGCGTAGGATTTTGGTTTTAGAGAGGTATATATAAAAGTGAAGTATCGAAAGAGGAGAGATGAAGGAAAAGCGGAGAAGCATTATTTTTCAGCCAAAAGTCAATTAGGGCCTCTATCATCAATCATAATGATATCTTGATCGCTACTTCGCTATTTGCACCGGAGATAATTTTGCACCCAAGATTCATCATCATTGGCCCCGATTTTTCCTTGTGTTGCTAAAAAGAAACCTTAGAAAATTAAATTATACACAAAAAGAAACCGTATAAAATGACAGAAAAAAAAATATGATTCTAGTGAAGGATATTATATAAAAAATTTTATGACCATTTAACATTTCTCTGTTATTGCGTACTCATCTTTTTTTTTTTAACTTTGAATTTAACTTTGAAGTGTACGTAAGTGTAACCAATTTTAATAGGGAAAGATTTAAATGAAATTTTTTAAATGATATTTATGAAATTTTCAACCAAAAAAATAAATATAAATTAAAATCAATATATTGAATGGTTTTTATTATAACATATAGATTCGTATACTTATAGCTAGACACAACTTAAAGAGTCACCATCAATATTTTATTTAAGTGTGTTCGATCACCTAATGAATCTATCTTTTTAAAGAGTCATGATCAATCTTTTATTAGTAAAGGCAAAAGGTCAAGAATTGGGATTAGAATTCTCTCTTGATTATTCTTTGACCTTTTTAGCTTGCTTCTTAATTGGGTAGCAAATTAAATGATTGTTGTTTGAGGACAAAGATTTGCATGAAAGCCTAACCGTTGCATAGGTTGGCAAAGATAAGGATTTTAAGAGAGGTTATTTATAGAAGGATAATAAAGTGGTTATATCAAATAAGGCTGATGTGGGGTGAAGCTTTAGCCTATTGCCTCTCATAAATCACAACTTAAGCATTTATTTCCTTCTTATTTGGCACATCATCTTTCTTTGCATCATTTGTACCACATCCCTTCAGTTTTTCATTTTTTATTACATTTTCTATCATTTCCCCAGAAATAATCATATCAACAAATTTCTTAATGGCATTTTCAATTATCTTTTTATAAAATGGAGCTTTAAAAGTATTGACAAACAAAACCATGGTTTCTTTGTCAATAAGTGATGGTTGAACTTGGGCAGCAATATTCCTGCACCTCTGGTCATATTCTTTAAAGCTTTCAATTTCTTTCTTCTTCATATTTTGTAAAGAAAAACAATCAAGAGCTAAATCTATTATGTGTCGATATTGACTAATAAAGTCACTAGCTAGCTCCTTTCAGGTGTGAATATGGGATCAATCCAGCTGAACATAACATCTCATCGTAGAACAAGTAAGATTGTCTTAAAATACATGCATCCAAAGCTTTTCATCATTAGTATAGGCAGTTATTTTTTGGCAATACGTGGTAATATTAATTATTGGACACTTTGTACCATCATACTTCTTGAACTTTGAAACTTTAAATTTTGGAATAATAACAACATTTAGATCTAAACAGAGCCTAGCAGCATCTATTGAACCATAGAAATCAATTTACTCCACTGCTCGTAACTTTTCCTCAAATCTGTTCATTTTTTTGTCAACTTTTGAGTCCTCCACCGACTTGACCACTTTTAATTTTAATTTTTTTTCTTTTAGAGCATCCAGATCAGGGACCTGGATTGTTTTTTAGGCTTTCTCCCCAAAGATTGGATTAACATAACTTTGGAACTGACCTTTAGTAATAGTAGTTTACATTCCTAGGTTAGTGTACAGATAGGCCTCAAGAAAATTTGCTTGTGCTCCTTGAGAATGTTAGCCTTAATAAGGGCTAAATCCTGGAAAGTAAAAAGAATCAATTACATCTTGCACAGGATGCTCTGACTGACTTAGAGCTTTTTTCACCCCCTTTCTTTTATTCAACTTATTCAAGGCTTACAGGATTTTATCTAACTCTCTTTTGAGTTTTTCATGGGTTTTTTCAATCTTGTCAAAATGATTAGAGTTTTCTTATTTCATCTAATCTAGCTCGAGCTTATATTGGTGGTGAATAAGATTTTTGGACGGTGAAGCTATCTTTAAACCTTGAGTACTATAATTATATTATTAGAGATGATATGCTCATGTTCGATATTTCTAATACATGAATGAAATGTACTAATAATATTTGTCACATAACTATTATTAATAAAAGAAATCTTAATTCAAAACTTTATTAAATAAAAATTTAAGACTACATCCTAACAAGCCAAAACAATATTCTAAAGTCCTAAACATCATTTGTAATATTTCCTAAACATTATTCTAATGTCTCCTTATGAACTTTCTAGCTTGCTGGTAATGATCTTGTGCCTCATCTAGAAGTCAAGCAATCGCTGCCCATGAGCTTCTACTACTTGCACCACGGCTTTTAATTTTTTCAATTTTTTTTTCATTTTTGTTTTTTTTTCTGCGACCATACATAACTGATCAAACAAGTGCCTTAAATGTTTCTGTTTTTCCATGCATGTGCTTTTCAATTGCTTGCTTTGTTCAACATGTTTCTTAAATTCTTAGTCAAAACTCCTACTTGTACTGTGCGCTGCTCCACTATCTCTTATAGCATCTGGTTATGTCTATGTGCCCTAGCAATGGCCTTTTATCCTTATTTCACCCTTACTTTCAATAATTTATTTTCTTTTAAGAGTCCGGTAAGCTCAAGTATGACTAATACGTATAACCTGTCTAAATCATTGAATAGGGCCTTCCATTGGTCTTTTGGTTCATTGAGGCTCTGGATTTTTTACTCTTGCAACTTTAAACTTTCTCTCATTTTTTTCTTTAATCACTTATTTTCTTGTTCAAGCTTATCTTTTTCAGTTTGAAGTTTTTTTAAGCAATTTTCACTTTCAGCAGAGGATCTTGGTGAATTGGCTTTTAAGAGTGGCCAACTCTTCATTCTCGAAGAAGCACAATGTCCTTGCTCCTTCTTGCATACCACATAAAGTATTCCAAAGTAACATTATATGTAAGCCTCTCTTAGTTAACCTTAATGATCTATTTTTATACCTTTTTTATTATTTCAATCTTTTCATAAGCCCTTTTTTGATGAAAAAAAATTCTCACTAGTTAAGTCCGTATGTTTCTGGAATAAATTACTCACATCTATATTATTTTTTCACTAAAGTTGGAGCATAAGTAACAACACCTTATAAGCCTAACAAGAAAATCTAGGGTTGATTTTTACGATTGTACAACATTGGATCATGATGCATCCAATGTGCTCTCCAAATTATCTTTTAGCTATCAAACGCACAAAAATATGAAATCCAATCCTTTTTGACTTTGCTTTAGCCTATCAGTTATAACAAAACTCCTTAATTAAAATGCTGAAACAAAGGTATGATTTGCAAAACTTGCTTTCTTCATATTCGATGTGACTCTTCATCCATACATAAAATAGTTGTACGCACCTATTAAACTGACCTTACCATTTTTACAATAGTAATTCAAAGATCGAATGGTTTTTGCCAAAATGGTCGGTGCTATATTAACTTTATGTTCTAACTAATCAACAAAATCTATCATTGCGACATCAGTAAATCTAATAACTTTTGAAAAGATTACCAATCTATATAAATCTATAGCCATCATTACTATTCTTTGATAATCACCCTAAATGTTCTTGAATGAAGTCTCGTCCATGAAATACCCTTACTCTCGCATTTTATTTCGACACATAAATTAATTTGAGATAAGCTGAATCTAAGCATTTGCACAAGCTTCTAATGATAATCTACCTTGTTTGACCAATAAATCTTATTTGGATTTGCAAATCAAAGTAAAGTAAGACAATGTACTCTTCAATCGTTGGTACCATATCTGCATTATTGAAGATGAAGCACCTATAAGAAGGATCCCAAAACTGTAAAATAGTTCTGATCAAATTATTGTCCACATCTACTTGGAGCAATAAAGCTATGTCTCCATATTTATTCTCAAATACCTCATGCCTTATTCTACTCATGCATCCCCAAACATTACTTAAGTCACCAAGTCATTTTGTTATTTTGTTAGATATCGAGATGATCTCTCTCAGGCAATGATGAAATAAAACCCCCAGGCAAACAATTATCCTATTTTTTTTTACCTTTCTCTGATTTGATTTTCAACTTGTGAACAAATTCATTATGAATCAATGCAGACTTTGATTACATTTGGCTTTCCATGGATGTAGGTATGAGTTCTAAGTTATCAATAATTGATATGTGGCAAATATTCCTTATATAAGAATGATACAAATGCACAATGTTAAACATGATAATGAAAATGATGCATAAAGTTAAATAGATGATAATGCAAGCACTATAATAATTGAAATGATGCAAATACACAAAGTCAAATAGAAAAAATTGGTTAGATAATCAATATATCACATAAATTATTCCTTTTTATGTCCTAATTTCGGGTTACATATATCAACGGGTAGGAATGGTTTTATTTTAAGGTTGACTTTTTAAATGTAGATTATATACAACGTTAAATGATTTTGACCACTAAAGGTTTCCAAATTTTTCCTTATGTCATTGTCTATCATAGACTAGTAAGGCATTCCAATCCTTACCCATTACAGCTACCAATGAAAAGGATTGAATTTGAGTGAGAGTTTTTCGTCAGCCATTATAAAGATTATCATATCACAAGAGCGTAGCTACTTCCTCTTAAGAGGGATGAAACCTAGGTATAAAGCTCCTGTAATGCAAATGCATATGATAGTATGTGTAAAGAAAAATATAATTTTCAAATCCCCATAAATAAAACATAGAAAAAGAAAAAACGTTAGTGAACAAATAACACAATCATTATAATTTAAAGCCATTAGCTTAAAGGATAAGATAAATTTAAAATTTTATGGCCTGACTCTTTATAAGTCCCAAGTGAAGTCGTCAAACTGTCATAACGTATAGATCCGTAAATCTCTAGCTAGACATAACCTAAGAAATGGCCACTAATCTTTTATCAATATGTGATTGACCACCTAATGAATCTATCCTTTTAAGGAGCTCCTAAGCTTGACTAAGGATTTCTAAAGAATAAATTATAGTCTACTAATCAGAACAAGATTCGAGTGTTCGATTATATATAGGAAAGTTATAGTATCCTTACATGCCCATCCAAAGGACAACACTATTTTATTTTAAATTATCCTAAGATCTTGATTCTAATGTTTTAAATTATCCTAAGATCTTGATTCTAATGGTTTTAAATTTAATATTATACATAATTCTTAAGATTTTTTCATCAATCTGGTAAAATTCTTAAAAATACTTCATTAGCTCGACAGTATTCAAGAATCTCATTTGTTTTCTTGAAGAGGCTCCATCATTGAAAAACTTAATTAATTTTTATTTTATATCTGATTCTTCCAACATTTGAACTTAATTAGATATATTTTCTCACCTAAAAATATCTTAGATAATCATTCATTTGCGATTACTAAGAATTTCATTCTCAAAATTTATTTTTTATTTTTTAAATTTTATTTTTAAATTTTTTACTATTTGGGCCTAATTTAGAAATGACTTACAAGTTTCATTTCTAAATTTTTTACCATTTTGGTTAAATTTAGAAATATCCTCTTATTATTCGTCATTTGTTTCTTAATCCAAAAATAATAAGACAATCATTTTAAAACTCCTCTATATTCTTTCACCATTTGAGTTAATTTTAGAAGAAACTTTTCACCTAGAAATCTTATGAAAACTCAACCATTTGTGATTTTTCTTAAAATTTCATCCTTGGATAATTGTCAAATATTTTCACCCAAAGTTTTAATTTTTGTTTGTTTGGAAAAGAATACAATTACTTTTATTTAAATATCATCTAAATTATTACACCATTTTGGTTGAATTTAGAGAAATTCTTCACTTAGAGATTTATTAAAGAATTAACCATTTTGTAATTTCTAAAAAAAAAAATCTTAACATTGAATAATTATTATTTATTCTCAAAAAATTTATTAATGTTTTATTTTGTTTTATTTTTTAGTAAATACTGTCTAATTTTTCCTAAAAATTAGACATAAATATTCAAATAAATAAAATAAACAAATAAACAAACAAATAAATAAATAAATAAACAATTATGATAAAATCCAAAGATAACTAAAACTTAAGAAAAAGATAAGTAAAAAGTAAATACTAAAAATTAAGTCACAATTGATTCCAAAGCATATGAGTCTTTGTAATTGCGTTTCTTCTCAACTCCTTTCTCTAACGCAAAATTTTCAAAAGAAAATCCTAATTATCTAAACCTAAAACACTAGAAAATACTATAAAAAAAACTCTCAATTTTTTTGTTTTCTTTTTACTCTTTCTCTCTTAATTTTTCTAATTGATTCTTGATTCATCCTCATGAGGTCTTTTTATAGGCATTTAATACAAATCACAATAGGAGATGATTTTCTTGGTTTCAATCTCCTAATTAAAGTTAATTTTGAATTTTTAATCCAAGTCCACCTCTTAACCCAATATATTTTTTCAATTAGAATACTAAACTTCAAACTAAATCAAACTCTTTCTTTCTTCTTCTTTTTTTTAAACCATAAATCAATTGATTAACAAAATAAATAATCATAAACTAAACAAAATATTAAAATTCTAAAATTAAATAAAAAAAAATACCCTAGACTAAATGGGATGTCTACAGTTTCGTTACATAGATCAAATGTATAAAATTTGAAAAAAATTTTAATTAATTTTGATATATATTTTATATAGATATTTTAATAGAAATATTGATAAAATTTTTATCGTTGAATAAATATTGATCAAATTTAAATTATAAATAATATTTTTATATTTTTTTATATATTATTGATCTTCATATTAAATTTTATCAATCTATTAATTTAGATTTTTTATTAAAATATTTATTAAATCAATTTTAAAAATAAACTTCACAAACTTCAACTAAATAACTTTAATGTAAGTTTTTTCCACTTTGTAGACAATGGATTGCGTCGATTTTCCATGCAATCCATCAAGAAAAGCAGCTATAAATTTAATCAAATTGTCGTCTATGGTTGACCACCTTAAAACAGAAAATTTCCACTAACAAATGAGACGTGAAATTTCCTTTTGGGGTCAAAACGTAACATGTCTTGCACTACCCGACTCTCAAATTAAACCCAAACAGCTGTTCAAATAAAGGATTAAACACTTTGCTATTTCAAAGGATCTTTTTAGTTTTTAACACATAAAGAGGGAAAAAGAGAGAGAAGAGCCAAAGAAGAAAAGTGGATGGTCACATTAAAGGTATTTGGTTACTCCATTCATCTCCTAATAATAATATACATAATTCTCTTTGTCTATCTATCCCAGAATTTTGAGAGATACCCTTCCTCCTCCAGTTCTTTTAATCTATATTCCTATCTGTAATCGATCATCTAAAATTAATCCCTGTTTTTCTCCTATAAAAGGAACCAACACCTAAATTCATTCGTTTCTGATCATCTTCAATTCCACAAGCCTACACACACACACACACAGAGAAGGTCGACATAAAAGAGATAGAAAGATATAGAAGAAATCAAGAATATGTCATATACCTCCCAAGCCATGCTAAACCAGGGCTTGTTTGAGGAACAAGAGATGGCTACTCAGATGGGTTTCTTTACTTTTCCTCCAAACTTGAGTTCATTTCCTGATCCATTGAGTTGCTATCAATCTCTCAACGCCTTCAACATAGCTGCAGCTTCACTTGCCGCTGATGCAGTACCTAATTCTGCTGCTAATCTAACTGAAACCCTACTCTCATCTGCCAGTACCTATCAAAAGAACAGAGAAGACCCTACTTCTGATTTTGGAGAACTCCATCTCCTTTCCTTGCAGAGATCTAGTGCAAATTTCTGGTAATTAAAAATATTGCACTTTTAAATGAATAATCATGCAAAGATTATTCATTGGTTTTAGCTCTTTTTTCTTGGTTTTATTCATTTCTATCTTTCTCATTTTTCTTTAAAATGAAATAGTAAATGTTTACCAACTCTTCACAAATTAAATTTTGTTTAATTTCAATCACCCAAGAAAGAAAAAAAAAGAATGGTTTCCATGCAAATATCTCTTCTAGTATCTTAGTAATTGATATTGGGTTTTTCTTTTAATGGTTTTAGGGCATGGGGAGAGGCAAACGAGTGTTTGGAAAGAAAGAAATTTGGCGTAGATGATCATCTAGGCGTTTCAGCAATGAAAATGAAAAGGATAAAAGGAAGAAAGGTAAGGGAACCTAGGTTTTGCTTCAAGACCATGAGCGATGTAGATGTATTGGATGATGGATACAAGTGGAGAAAGTACGGCCAGAAAGTGGTAAAGAACACGCAGCATCCCAGGTATATTAATCAAGCATTAAGAAAAAAAAACTCTCTTTTTCTTTTTGCCTTCTAACATTCTGTGTTTTAAGAAAAGTTACTAAACTTCACATCAAATTTTAGGCTTTTAGCCTTAATTGTACCCCTTATACACACTGTGTTTCCTTCCTTTTTTTCTTTTTCTGTCTTGTAAGTAAACTGTTTATCATGATTATTTGGCTTTACACGCCTGATATTGCATGAGATCTGAAAGCGTAATTCTGGACATCTTAATCATGAAATTACAATAGAGAGATTTTAAAGCCTAATTAAAAGAACTTATTATTACCTTCAAAAGACACAAAAACACAATGTGAAGATAAAAAAGGGAAAAAAAATATACAACAATTGACCAATTATAATGCACCAGAAAAAGGAGGTAGAAGATCTTTTACTATGCCAAAAGCGAGGGTTATATGGCAAATTGGCAATGCCATAATAAAAATGGTGTGTGTGTGTGTATATATATATATATATATATGTATGTATTCTTTAATTAAATAAAGGTTCACTATATCATGCCATGAATCAGGAGAAAATTGAGCAGCCATCATAAGGACTGATGACAAAAGTTAAACATAATAATTAGAACACTTTTATAATGAAGAAAATCATCTAGACTAGAACAGTGACTGAGTGTAACCCGTGGGTGTACAGATTCACCATCACAAAGAATTACTACGCTTATTTCTTTGAACATGCATGATATGCAAAATATTGTATCTGAAGGGGCAATACATTTTACTCAAAATTTTATGAAACTATTATATTTGTTCGCATTAGAATAATTTTATGTTTGAGTGGCAGAAGAGAATATACTTTATTGAGGACAATGGTCATCAAACAGTCAGTAGGTTACTGTGTAGTCATTGTGTCAGAATGTCATCTCTTTAAGAGACCAATGCTTCTCTTTTGATAAAGAAATAAATAGTTTTCGAGTTCAAATCCTTACTTAAAATTCACTAACTAAAAATAACAAAGCAATTGTTGTTTCAAAGCCGTCGTTGGTACTGACAATTCATGCTAAGTTGCCTAGCTAATTGACATTATATAGAGGTATAAATGGAAGAGAGAAAAGATTAAGATGCAATACAACGTGTAGTACGAATTCTACTCATTTATGTTAGACAAGGGATTTCACTTTTTGATTTGTCACTATGTAGAAAACCCTTTGCTTCCAAAGTAGAGAAATTTTCTAAGGCTATAGTTTCAGCTCTGAATGATTAAAGACCGCATAATTTTGGGGTTTTTGAATATCATGTGTTTGCTTTAAAATTATGGGAAGAGAGAACTATGTGTGCTGGGACAAAAGCGTGCTTAATGTCCTCAGTTTGCATTATCCTGGATTAGTTCTGAATCATGTCTCATTATCCTGGATTATTAGTGTTCTTTTCAACTGTTTATTATCATCATTTTTTACTTTTCAAAGTTTGAAAAACAAAAAAAAAAAACTGGCTTAATCAAAGGTAGGATTAGTCAATAAGGAAAAAGACACTTAAAATATCTTCCATCTGCAAAGCCTTGATTGGCTATATATATGTCTATATATCCAGAATATCTTAAAAGTCATATTAAAAATTAACCTAAGATCTTTTTCCTTTTGAGATGGGAATGCAACTTGGAATTCATATTTTGATGGTAAATGTCATTAATGTTAGGGTATTTCTAGACTTTATTTACTACAAACATCCTTAAGGAAATTAAATAGTAGTACTTACTTTAATTACTTTGGTTATGGTTCAGCCTGAAAAGACCCGTTGTCAAGAGTTAAAATGTAATACTAACACTTCTGCCTTTTTAAACGTTTACTTCGAGGATGATTTTCGTTGGTAATTGATACATGGAGGAATTTTAGTAAGTTATAATGTAATTAATCGCTTGTTACAAAGGCTTGAATCTCTTTAACTTTTATCTCTTTAAGATAAATTTGATAATTTTTATATTTGTATCATATTTATTTTGTATTATTAAATACATATAAAATATAAAAATTATTATATATTAAATCATATTGATACATCAAACATCAAACAGATTTTTTGTTTTTATCAAATTCATGTACAGTTTTTATAAAATTTGAACTTTATTGCTTTCATTTTTTTTATTATTTTTGTGTCATAACTAAAATTATTACGACTTTAACTAGTAAATTCGCTAGCAATTAGCTAAGGCTCTATTTTGTTTCTTTTGTTTATAGAAAAGATTTAACCATATAATCAAGGATTGGAAGGGAATCCTAGTTAAAATAGCTTTTCTTTTCTAATGTTGCTTTATAAGTACGAAACTTTTGCGTCTGTTTTTTTTTTCTCTAAATTAAAAAAAAAAAGGTTGAGGGGTTTTTTGAAGTATATTATTTTGCTTTCGATTATAACCAAATTTCCTTTGTTACAGTATAATACTGTAAATAATTTAATATTTTCCCAAACAAAACATTAAGGATGGAGGCGCAGTAGGGACCTCGCCTATATGTAAGAGGAATCCTACTACTCCAACTTGGTGGCCCCCATTTTAATTGGTAATCATCATAATTAAGGACTTATCGTAGCATTGGCTTGATCAATTTGATTACTATGAAACACAAAGTCACACTCCCCACCTTTAGTTTGTTGACATAATTCTCCCTTTCATCACTTTTTTTTTTTTATCTCTTTTCTTCCATCCATCCCCAATTGAGCTATTCTGAAACTAATGATTTGTTATATGACCTGACACACTATAATTCTTTTTTCCTTTAGAATTTGGTGCAATATAGATGAAAAAAAGCATTGGCATCAATAGGAAAAGAATTATATGAAATGATTAATTCATGTAATTATATTATACAAAAATGTCAATTATTTATTATACATCATATGATAATCAAATGATGAATATATATTTCAATAGACTCATTAGTGATTCCAGTAATAAATAATTGATTTTTTTAATAATTTAAATGAAAAAAATATATTGACTTAGAGTAATTGTTATTTTCCCATCCATTTGACGTGTCCACACATTGTCATGGAATGAACAAATTAAATTAATATCACATGCAATTGAACCTCACTCATCACCATATATATTATTACCAATAAAACACGTACATTATTAAATTTTGTTATTGGAAACCTAACGAATACATGCAAATGCAGGAGCTACTATCGGTGTACGCAAGATAATTGTCGGGTAAAGAAACGAGTGGAGAGATTAGCAGAGGATCCAAGAATGGTAATGACCACATACGAAGGCAGACACGCACATTCTCCGTCTCACGATCTCGATGACTCCTAGCCTCCTAATTCCTAACTTGACAATTATATATAAATTATATATAAATATAATAATGTGCTTAAATTTCTCTAATCTGTTTTATGTATGAAACCT
Organism: Durio zibethinus; assembly: GCF_002303985.1. The sequence goes on along the minus strand of NW_019167960.1, from coordinate 13,410,691 downwards.
TTGTTGTTGTTTTTTTTTTTTTTATTTTGGTTTTTGTAAAATTTGCAGAATATAAAATATTGCATGTCTAAGTTCCACTGTTTATATTAACTATATATGAAAATATTGAGTTTTATTTTGGTTTTTTTTTTCATAATTATAGATTGCATTTTTACAAAAAAAAAAAGTGTCAAAAAGAAACTAATCATAATATAATTATACTATATATTAACTCCTTTACATGACAGGATCAAATCAATTAAGCAGTTTCTATATCCGTTAAAAGATTGACATCAAGAGGAGTACTTTAGATAATAAGAGTTTTGATAAGAACTTTGGATAGATTTCGTTTTGAGTTTGAGATGAACAAGCACAGAGGGTGTGCGACCATCTTTATCGACGATTTACCAAATGCTGGTTGTTGGAGATGGTTAAGGAGAACTTATGGAAGGTTTGGAAGAATTGTGGATTCCTTCATACGATAGAAGAGGAGTAAAGAAGGGAAAAGGATTAGGTTTGTTCATTATCCATCGATGGAGGAAGCAAGAAGGGCGGAATATGAATGGAGTATGGTTTCTGGACAAAAAGATAGGAGCAAACATTGCGAGGTTCAAGCCTAGACAAGCTTACCGGAGGAAAGTAGGATTGCCAAGAGGAAAAGGAGGCCGGTGAGAGGGGATAGGAATGGAAACGGACAAAGAGTGAGAATTCAAAGTATAACGGGAAGCAACATTAACTGCAGCACAGGTTTACAATCCACGAAAGAGGGAAGATGAGGTAGAAGGATTCAAATATCATACCTCGAAGTTATGATGGAAGAAAGCATATGGAGGAAAGGAATGTTTTGGAAAGGGCAGCATTGATGGACAAACACTAATCGTATATATACAATAGTGATATGGTAAGTGTGGGGGTACTTGAAAATGAAAATTTGCATTAGCTGCAAATGAGTGCAATTAGTAGAAGCAAGTGGATCTTAGAGGATGTGGAGGTGGTAGGATTCCTTAGTGAGGAAGAATTGGAAGGGATACACAAAGAAAACGCATGCAGACACATATCTAATAACTTTTGAAAAGAGAGATAGGTATGATGAGATGAAAGCCGAAAATTGGAGAGGCTTGTGCATATATATGGTTTTACGACATAGAGGAATGGTCAGTGACTTACGACATGAGAAAGAGGAGCATGTGGTTTGGACGCTATGGTGTTCCATGACATGCATGGAACGAGGAAACCTTCTCCATATGCAAACTGATGGGGTGAGGTTTTATGCTTAGATAAAGAAACAGCGAAGTATAAGTCTTTTAATAAAGGATTAGAAAAGATAATAACCAAGTCTGTGACAAGGATTGAGGGGATGGTACAATTAAAGGTAGGAGAATCGGTTTGCCTAATTTGGATAGCTGAGCTGGGGTCAAATCTATCGAGCAATGGATTGCACCAGGAAGCCCACAGCCAGAACGACAACTGGGAACCAAACACCAGCGGTCAGACCATAGAGGAAGAAGATGAGGAAGATCAAGAGACGAGACAAACAGTACAGCTGGAGCTCGGTAATCAAGGGGGGGACAAGCCGCAACCGTGACATTGTAATTCGAGAATGTTGGTAGAATTGAGAAGCAGCTATCATATGGGACGTGGGGAACAAAATGGGCAGAGAAGGATTGTGAGTCCCAAGGGTCAAGCATAGGAAACGACAACATATGTAGAATGGGTCAAAGCCTAACAGAGGGAGCAAACGATCAGGTGCAACAAAAGGCAGGCATGGTGGGCTATAATGCAGTTAGACCCCACCTGGAAGAGGACGAGTTAGGCCCATCGGATGATGGTGCGGTTGAAAGCCTGGTATATCATGTCGAGAAGGAGAAAGGATGCATTAATGCAATAGAGGAACCAAGCCCATCAATAATAGAAGAAACGGAGCAAATTAGGAGCAAGAAGGGAAAGATAGGGATTTAGACACAGGAGAAAAAATGGAAATATTATGTAGATATAGAGGAATGATTAATGGGAAGAGGGAATAAATAAGGGAAAAGAGCTGTTAAAAATATAAAATGGAGCTAACAATCTTGGCAGCAGCTGAAGACATTGAGAAGATAGTGAACCAATCAACTTCGGACTGGGATTTTAGGTGCTGAAATAGAGCAATTGTCAGGGCATCAGAGGGCGTCGAGGTTTGGAAGGAAGCAGAAGATACTTGGGAGGTGGTGAAAAAATTAGGAATCATGGCGAGAGGAGACGAAGGAGCTGTAATACAAAAGATCCGCGAGATGGATGGTAAGGCAACAAAAATTAATGAAATATAGCGAGGGGTAATGTAACTGTTGGGATTGGTTTAGTTCATCCTTATAGGAGTCTGAGAATATATACATATATATATATAAACATAAATATATATATACATATATATACGCCGTAAGAAAACTAATTAGAGACACAAATGTAGAGATGGTGTTCCTGCAAGAAACTAAGCTGGGTAGTTGTGATAATAGGATTGTAGGTAAGTTGTGGCTGAATGATAAGATCGAGTGTATTTGTAATGCAGCTGAAGGGAGGTCAAGGGGACTTTTGATATTATGGGACAACCAATTTTTTTAGAAAGAGGCAGCTGTCAAGAATAAGAGTTTCATTCTATTGAAAGGGAAATGGCAATTGCATGACTTTAACTATGTATTGGTGAATGTCTATGCTCCAAATAATTAAAAGGATAAGAAGAGGTTATGGGGGGAATTGATGGAGTGGAGGAGTGTGATGAGGGGTAATTGGTGTGTAATTGGGGACTTTAACACTGTTAGGAACTCAGAGGAAAGGGGTAATTGTATGTCGGAGGGCATAGGTATAGAGGAGTTTAACAACTTTATTCAAACAGTGGAGTATATTGATATGCTGCTAAATGGTAAGAAGTTCACCTGGTATGAGGCTGGTTCAAAAAGAAGCAGATTGGAAAGGTCTTTGATATCATCAGAATAGTTCATGAAATTTGAGGAGTTAAGTCAGAGAGGACTGAAGAGATCATTTTCAGACCACTGCCCGATTTTGCTGTCTTCTGGAAAGGTGGACTTGGGCCTGAGACCTTTTAAGTTCCTAGATTGTTGGTTGAACGGCAACGGATTTAGAGGGGCTATTTCAAAGAAGTGGAAGTCATATAACATCATGGGGACTCCAGGGTTCAAATTAAGGGTGAAGTTAAATAGGTTAAAAAGGTTTCTAAAATAATGGAATATAAGGTTTTTGGGATGGTGGATAATATTATAGTGGGCTTGGAAGAGAAAATGGAAGGCTTGGATAGAATAGAAAATGAAAGGGAGTTGAATGAAGATGAGGTGCAGGAGAAAAAAGGAGTGATTCAACAGCTATGGGTGGCCCATCGAAACAAATAGATAATCTGGAAGCAAAAGTCCAAAATGAAGTGGATTAAAGTGGGAGACAGAAATACTAGCTACTTTCATAGTAAAGCCAAAGCTAGGGCTAGAAGGAACTACATTGGGGGCTAAACATTGATGGGGTATGGGTGTTAGATCCGAGAATAGTTAAAGAAATGATTGCTAAGTACTTCAAAGCAATTTTTTGCAAAGAGGATTGGGATAGACAAGGGTGGAGGATATTGACTTATGGAAGCCCCATTCACAGCATAGGAATTATAGCGAGCAGTTGATGGATGTGAATGACCGAAAGCCCTAGGGCCGGTGGATATAATATGAATTTCTACAAGAAGTCGTGGAAGTTGTTAAGGGCAGAGATTATGGAGTTTTTATCAGAATTCCTCCATCGAGGTAAGATCAATAAAGGTATGAATTCATCCTTCATTGTATTAATCCCTAAAGTGTCTAACCCAACATCGTTAAAGGTGTATAGACCAATTAGCTTGGTAATTCAGTGTACAAAATCCTAGCTAAGATTCTAGCTAATAGATTAAAGGAAGTTATAGATACTGTGGTAAGCAATACTCAGAGTACCTTTATAAGGGGTAAGCAGATAATAAATTGTATATTGCTTGCAAATGAGGTCATACACAGTATTAGGAAGAAGGAATAGAATAACGGAGGAATAGTGTTGCAACTAGATTTTGAAAAGGCCTATGATTTCTTGGATTGGAGCTTGATAACCATGGAGAAGAAGAGGTTCGATGAAAAACAAAAAAATTGGATAAGGGAGTGTTTTTCGACAATTAGAGCCTTGATGCTAGTCAATTGATCCCCAACAATAGAATTTCCAACTAAAAGAGGGTGACCCACTTTCCCTAATACTGTTCATTTTGACGGTGGAAGTACTATACAAGCTGCTTGAGAAAGCTGAGGAGCAGAGGTTGTTTCTAGGTATCAAGTGGCAAAATCTGGAATAACCATATCACACCTGCAATTCACAGATGATATGATTATATTCATGGAGGTTGGAAAAAACCAGAGACAAAATATAAAAAGAATCGTAAGGAGCTTTGAGATTGTTTTTGGCTTGAGGATAAATTATGCCAAAACCAAATTTACCATATTAGAGTGGAAGATTTAGAGGCTTAGCAAGTAGAAAATAGCCTGTTATGTAGAAGAAGTTTTATACTATTCCGGTATTTAGGGTTCCACTAGGAGCAAACCCAAGAAATGTTCAGATTTGGGAACCTATGGTAGAAAAAATGAAAAATAGGCTAGCAATGTGGCAGAGGAAATACCTGTCGTTTGCAGGGAGAGTAACTTGTCTATTTTTAGAGCTCTAGGGGGAATTATTTGTAAGTTGGAAAGGTTGAGAAGGGCTTTCATGTGGGGAAGTGGAAATGAAACAAGAAAAAGGGCAAAAGTGAAGTGGTCTAAAGTTTGTAACCAAAACGATACGAAGGACTAGGGATTTCGAGCGTGGTGAACAAGAATATAGCTATGTTAGGTAAATGGTGGTGAAGATATAGGGCTGAAAGAGAGGCTTTGTGGAGATGGTCGATAGAAGAAAAATATGGGAGAGGTGCAGTGCAGTGGATCCCGAATGGGATTTTACAAGAAAAAATGTCCTATGTATGGAGCAATATAGTAAGCATGAAAAAGGTGGAAAGTGCTAGGGACCTGTTAGGCATAGAAGGGTGTAGATGGATTGTAGGTGAAGGGTTTATTCTAGTTGGATAAATGGTTGGGAGATAGGCTATTAAAGGATAGATTTCCTAGGTTGTTTACGTTGTCACCAGAAAAAGAATGCAAGGTAGGGGAGGTGTAGGATGGGACAATGGGTGTATGGAATGTAGTTACGAGAAGATCATTGTTTGAATAGGAAAAAAGCCTAATGGAAATGGTTAAACAAGTGGTGGTAAGACCCAATACAATAGATAGACTAGTGAGGGAAGCAGATCGAAAAGGCAAATTTTCAATCAAGCAACGTGTATCCATCTTGGATGGCAACCAGTGCGATACAGAGCAACAAGTATGGTTCAAAAATATTTGGAATTTTAAAGTGCCTCCGAAAGTTCAAAAATTTCTTTGGTTAGTTGTTTTAAGTTCTATTCTTTTTAAAAGTTTCTTAAGAGCTAGAGAAGTATACTTAAGGGATGACCAGTGCATGTGTCGTTGGTGTGGGAAGGTAGTTGAGGACTATGTTCATATCTTACTACCGTGTGAATTCTCGTGGGTTGTGTGGAATTCTGTTTCTAAATGGTGGGTTCTAATTTGGGTTATCCCAGAGGAAATAAAGGAAATGTTATTCATTGTATAGGGGCCCTTTTTGTTGGTGCAATAAAAAAAGGTGGTTGGCTGTATGTTGGAGCCACTTTTTGGTCAATTTGGTTAGCCATAAATGAGTCTCTTTGCCATAACAAAAATTGAGAAGGCGATGAGGTGGTGTTCTTCATTAAACTATGATCGTTATTTTGGATAAAGGCAGTTAAAGATGGTGAAGTGTGCAAACCCAAAAATGAGTAGCTCTGATGATAAAGATTCGATGAAGAGAATAGATGTGCAATGGGAGTGCCCAACAAGAAATGTATGTGGATGGATCAGCAAAAGGTAAACCAGGTCCTGTAGGATACGAAGGTGTATTAAGGGATGAAAAAGGAAACATTAAGGGATGATTTTATCATCTTCTAGGTATACGAGAGACTATGTGGGTTGAGGTACTGGCAATCAAAATAGCAATGGAAATCTTTTGTACATCTCCATAGAGTAAGCAACAAGCTTTGATCATAGAGTCTGGCTCAAAAAGGTTGTTAAAGCTATTTTAAACAAGAATGATAGACTATGGGAGTTATGGAAGAAGTTGGAGGAGATTGATCAATTAAAAGAAAAACTAGGACAGGTGGATTTTGTGTGTGTTTATAGGGAGGCCAATACATTTGCAGACTCATTAGCTAAGATGGGAGTAGACTCTTCAACTTTGTTTTATGCTTGTTTATAATAGAATGAATTGTATCTATAGAATGTAATTAGTTCTTAGGTAATGCAACTAATAGGATATGTGTTGCAGGTGGTCTGGTTCATGTATCTTTGATTCCTATTAATAAAATATGTTTGGCTGAGAATATATATATATCTAGTTTTTTTTTCCCTTTTTTGAATTGAATGAGTTAAATTTGTTGATCACCTACCAAACAACCTGGAACTAACCGGCTATCTAGTAAAGCATCAATTGTTTTTGTTGCATTCTATCTCTTCAATGTTGTGAAATTATTACTTCTTTGTTGTTTAAAAATAAAATGTTGACACAAAAACAGAAAGGAAATTAATGACTTGGAACAGAAACCTTGCTCATGGCCATCTGTTAGCAATAATAACATAAGCCTTGTAATAATAATCTCACTTTTTTCTTTTAGCATACTCCTTTTTTCATTTTTTAGGATAATAAATTTTAACTTATTCAAGAAAATTATTTTTTTCTCTTTTATGTTAGAAGGCATGGTAACCAATAATAAACTCAATTTGTTTTTTTCTTTTGGCTGGTTTTTTCTTTTAACTTCTTTCGATGATTATAACATTTTAACTTTTTTAAGAAAGAATTAGTATATTTTTTTCCTCTTTTGGGTTGAAAGTTAGGGTAACCAATAATATCACTCTTTTTTTCTTTTAGCTGGCTTTTTTTAACCTTTTTTTGATGATTATAACATTTTAACTTTTTAAAGAAAGAACTTAGTATTAATTTTTCCCTTTTGGATATAAAAAGGCAGGTCACAAAGGAATTTAATTAATTATTTATTTATTTATTAAACATATAAATAAGTAATTTATTCAAAAAAATTAATATTATTTTTTCTTTGGGTAAAAAAACGAATGTTAAAATAAATTATTTTATTTTTTGTATTTAATGTGTTCTCAATATATAAATCTTACATTGATAATGCATTGTATGCGACCACTTCATTAATTAATAAATTTTAAAAATTATTAATCTTTAAAGATAAATATTAAAAATTATTTAATTGAACAAAATAATTATTAATTTTCTTTTTCAATTTTCTCTTCCTAACAAAAAAGAAGTGTTAGATACTTTACCATAAATTATACATTTATTGAGTGTAGATATCTCATTTTGTCCAAAAACTTTTTCAGAATTGAAATGAGCTTTCAGCTGTAAATTGGATTTCGATTGAAAAACTTGAGATCCAAAAGGATAAAAGGTCACAATTTTAATGTTGATTGTAATTTTAATTTTAACTTTGATTTAAATTTAAATTTAAATTATGATTTTGGATTTTAATTATAATTATGATTTTTTTTTAATTTTGGTCAATAGTCAAAGGTCAAAGTTAAAAAAATTGAAAAAAATGAAAGAAATTAAAAGTTTGAAATTTGTGGGATTTAGTAGGGGAAAACCGATGGTAGATTGTTGGACTTAACTGATTTTGGGGATTTCTTTGATCCTAATCTTCATGAGAAAGAAAATGCATAAAATCAATTCGCAAATTTGATTAAATTTTTTTTCTAAATTGAAAGAGATTGAAAATCTATAGAAAGACCCAATCAGCAATAAACAAGAGAGGCAATTAGGAAGCAACAATTAAATTTTTCTAGGTTCTATTTTCGGGTTTTGATTGTTCTTGAATTTGCTTAGAGTTTAGTTTTTATTTTTGGGTTTTAACTCTTTTAGTTTTAATTGATTTTGGGATTGTTAGAGTTTTTTTTGAAATTTTGTGCTTTCATTCTTGGTTTTTTGTTTCAATTTTGGATTTTGGAATTTTTGTAGTTTTGGAATTGGATTGATTTTTGGTGAATTTCTATTATTTTTTTCACTTGGTTTGATTTCAATTTTTTTCTGAAAATTTTTAGGTTTGGATTGAATTTTTCGTTGAAAATTTGAAATTTTCAGTGGTTTTTACAACAATCAAGGGATTATCAGTAGTTAAAATTTTAGGTTGTTTCTGGGCTTGTATTGAATTTTCGGGCATTCTTTAAATTTTTTAGTGTCGAAATCTGAAATTTTGAGCGATGGTCTTGAATTTCACAATGGGTTTAGAAAGAAGTTTGAGAGGATTTTATCGAGAGAGAGAGAGAGGAGAAACCAATTTTAAGAAAAACAACGGATTTTTTTGCTTTTATACAACACTAAAACAACACAATTTTGGAGAAGGCTCTGACCCGCGTGTAGGCTCGCTTGCCAACTCGTGTGAAATCCGACCCTCAGTGTTTTATCCAATTCCAGTAGCCATCTCTTAAGCCGAGCGAAGCCAAACTTCCAGTCCTTGCAACCTGTTTTCTCTTCTTGTAACCAAGCCATCATCAATTCTTTTGGTTTTTTTTTATTTTCTTTATTTAATTTATTTGATTTAAATTTTGTTTATTTTAATTGATTTTTCTAAAAAAATAAAAGGTTTTCAAAATAAATTCATGAATCTTATCAAATTATTAAAAAATTTTATAAATTTAAAATTTTTATTATGAATTTTATCAAATTATTGAAAAATGTTATAATATAATTTTTTTGAAAAAAAAAATTTATAATCTATCAAATTATTGAAGAATTTAAATATCAAATTGAATCTTATCAAATTATTAAAAAATTTAACGACTTTTTTTAAAAAATCATAAATAAATTTTCAAATAAAAATCTCACTAAACTATTAAAAGATGTGCATCAAAATAAAATTTTATCAAATTATTGAAAGATTTTATTGTTTATTTTTTAAATATATATTAATGAATCTGACACCAAAACTTCGAGATATTAGTCTCTATGAGTATTTTTACAGTAAAAAAATTATCTTAAATTAGTATCAAATTATTGAAGTAATTTAAAATTAATTTTTAACAATTAAATTATTTGGTAAACTATAAAGATGTTCAATATTTGAATAATTTAAAATCAAACTGATATCATCTTTTGAGTGGACGTTATGAGAATGTTATAATTTTTTCACGTATAACCGAATTTTTATACTTAAATCTGGTGTTATAGATTAGAATCTAATTTTTTAAGATCCTCCAAGTTAATCCCAAACTTGCATTTTAAAATAAAATAAATTTAATTAAATGATTAATTATACTTAAAAATAAAATATTAGTGTTAATTTCTTAAATTTATATCTAACAATAAATTCATAGATTTATAAGTTGTGACACAAGGACTAGTTTTAAACTCCATATTTGAAATCCTTTTAGATCCTTTTTCCCTTGGATTTTTTGTTGTTTTATTTACTTTATTATATGATTCTTCCCAATATTCTGGGTTTAATTTTTTTTGGCCAATTATGAGTTTAAACTTATAAACAACCAGAGCATGGCCTCTTTTGATTAAACTGATTTAGAGAAGAAATCTCTTTAAGATTGACCTGAAACATGACAAAGAAAAAATCAACACAAATCAACCATTTGTGTGATCCTAATGGTTGTGCCGTTCTTAAGCGTGCAGGTTCAGTCCAGTGGCGTAGCCACCATATAATGGATCCCACTCAACTTTTAAAAATTAATAATATACATATAATTAGTATTTAAAAATTAGAATTTTCTCTCTATTGATACCACTAAAATTTATTTTAAAAAAAAAAAAATTTCATCTTCACTTTTAAATTCATTTTAATTTGACATTTTTATAATTTTCTTTCCCTATAAGTTTAACTCATGAATTTAAAAATTTTTAGCATGTATTTTTATTAATTTTTTATTAATCACATATTTAGTTTTATTTTAATTTTGATTTTTTATTTATTTTTTATAAAAATTCTTTCTTCATTTTGTTGTCATCACATTTATTGACTATAATTTTTTTCCTTATGAGTTTGATCCAATTTATAAAGGATTGGTTTGATATATTTACTGTAATAATTATTTCATACATGTTAAGTTATTCAATAGTATAAATTTAATTTTATTATAAAATAAACAAAAAATATTATATCATCTATCTAATTGCATTTTTTTTAACATTTTTATTTACATGACAAAAAAATGAAAAAAAATTATGTAGCATCGATAATAAAGCCATTGAAATAAATTTTCAGAATGACTTATAAGAAAATATGAATTTATTTAAAATTTATATTACATAGTGCAATACGTTTTAGATTCAATTTTGTCAATATTATATTATGTAACAAAATATTATAAACAAAATAATATTATAATATTGACCACACTAACGCAAATTTTTGGCTTCACCACTAGCTCACTCCCTTATAAACACGTCTGCTCTCTTTTTTTTTTTTTTTTTAAATTAGCAACTCTCCGCTAATTGATAATCTTGTTCTTCCCTCATTAATGTGTATAGTGAATTTCGTTTCAGTTTGTTCATCTTTATGATAAAACCTCCATTATTTTTTGAATATTTCCCACGTTGACATATATTTCCGTCAATATTTATAGCTATATATCCAGGCTTTAAAGATCCAACATCCACACTTAGCTACGTTTTATAACCAAGCCTCTAAAAATTCAGTAAATTTTCCACCACACAATCCAAATGAATTTATTGGTTTTTTTTTTTTTTCTTTTTTCTCTTGATTTGCTGCAGGGGCCTCTATCGGTTGTTTCCATTAAAAAAATCAAGTTTTGGTGGGCTTTTTAACAGTAATGGGATATATTTTGATATTTGTGCTTTTAAAAAAATTTGAAGATTGACCTTCGGCTGCAGGCCTAAAGCCTTCAAAATTTACAACCCAAGTTCAATTGAAGGACGCTATTTCTTTACAGCCCAAATATAAATCTTTTTTCTTCAATTTTTCAAAGAAAAACTACAACCAGAAAAGACACCATGAAAGATGCTTATTCTGTTTTGAATTTTTTTTTTCCTTTTTTAGGTACTAGTGTAGGGTAGAAGTGGAAGTTCCAAATATTAAAATTTGAACTTTAAATCAGTTAAATATCAGTCTAAAAGAAAATGCATAAATTATCTAAACTAAACTTCATTTTTTTTTCGTTCTTAAAGGCAACTCACCAAAGGAAAAACATTATTATTATAATTATATATATCATCCTGAAAAATAATGGCGCAATCGAAATCTAAAGTTCAAATATAATTCAATGGTGTTTCAATCGTTGTAATTATGCAATTTTTGTTACTAATGAGAAATCATTACAATATCAGAAATGTTACATTATCTGATATATTCAAACTTTTATGTAAACTGAAAAGAGAAGGCAGAGACCCCAGGCATTGTTTTTTTTTTTTTTTGGACTGTACATTGTATTATGGGTAGGTATAAGTTTGTTTGTTTGTTTGCAACTTTTGTCATTGTTTTTTTGTCTTTTGGCACTTCATGTCATGGATCTTGAAATTCTTGAAGTTAAACTTGAATAATTTAATCATATGATTAATAACGAATTGATTATTTTTTTTCACCAAGCTAAAGGTATCAAATAGGTTAGACGATTTATGATACGATATGATTTCACACAATATAGATAATATTTGATATAATTTGCTGTTAAATAATCAGATTGAATTAAACACATACATATATTATGTCTTGCTAAATTAAAAATTTTTAAGTTTATTGGTCAACACGGCATAACCCATTAAGAGTCAATGCTTACACATGACACGTGGGTATAATACACAAGCTCAAATGTGTTGTGTCATCTAAGCCCATAACTATAATAAATAAACAAATATATATATATATATATATAAATTGTAATTGTAAACTAAAATGAGGGATTGGTCCTCTAAAAAAAACATATGGAAAAACACAATGTCGTAACTACCGCTTTTAATAATTTCACATAAATTATATTTAATCAACAATTTAATGAGTTTTTAGGTGTTTTATTTTTCACAAAATAATTAGTGTAATCAATTAACTAAATTTATAATTGAATAGTATACTATTCAATTATAAAATAATTTCAAGAAACACTATTAAATCATATACTTTTAAAATATTTTTCTTATAAAAAAATTAAAATCTAATTTATCCAAAATTTCCTTTAAAATTTCACTTATTGGACCAATAGACAAACCCTTAATTATATGTGTATTATTGAGCATTGAATAGATTATATGTATGTTTTTTTTTAAATATTATTGTTATAATTTCAATGTTTTTATTCAGTAAACTCTATTATTATCTATCTCTATGAATGTAAATATTTTGCCAAACCATATAAATTATGTATTTTTTTTATTTCATACTATATTTATTATATCTTGCTTGTTATTTTTAATAATAAGAGATGAAAATTTTTTAAAAAATAATTAAAATTTTGAAAAAATAGTAATAGCCCTGTGCTTGATTAACTCAACACAAAAAATAATATTGTGCTCGACATACATGACCTACAAAGATTATGGGTCATATACTGTGCTAGACCATACACTTAATTTTTATAGACCATACCGATATGACACGTTAAAAAAAAAAGAATACTAAAATGACACAATTTATTAATATATAAATTAATATTTAAATAAGTTATGCCAGCCCAACGCCGGACCCATTTAATACTTCTACATAAGACTGCAATTTTTCAATTCCTTGATCAGTTGCAAGTTGAATATTTCATTGGAATTTCCTTTGTGGGTAAAAATTCCAATTAATTTCCTTGATTAATCAGTTACTTCTATACGAATACGAGGAACATAACAAACTGAGCTAATCACGTGTTATTCTAAAACATTTGCAAAGACCCGCATGTCACCTACCCAATCTCCAATCAAACTTTCGGGATGGGTCATTGAACAAGGAAGCATGAAAAGATGGCGTCATCTTCGTTGCCGAACTAAAACAAGTAGAGGGAAACTTTCGACTGTGTGGTTCAAGACATATTTCTTTTGCACAATTCATGGCCATATTCGAGTACCGTGTAAGGACAATTATCAATTATCATCAATACCATTTGATAAAAATTTCTCTCCTTTTCTTTTTCCTTAAATTTGTTTGTCTACTTTTTTCTGTTTTTTCTCACCTCTTGTCGAGCATGAAAGGCTAGTGTTGGAAGAGATTGGGTCCCTCAGACTTAAACATGAGCCACGTCAACATGAAATAACTGAACAACATAGACCGCAAGGGCCAAAGGCGTGGGGTCCAATTTCCTGGAAATGCCGAATCCCATAATAAATCAGCTAATTTTGATTTTGATAATCTAACCACATTCCAAGGTGGATTTTGGCCTCTCCTCTGCTGACGACGATCCACTTCATTCCGTTTTGGCACTTGCCACATCTAAACAAACCAGGAATGATCGGAATCTATGCAATTTCAAATCTGAAAGCAGCCACAAACCCTAATCTCCTTCCTGCATCAAGAAACACTATTAGAGGCGAGTCTCACATGGCGTCAGCATTTTTGCCATTCTTGGGAGAAAAGGATTAAAAAGTTGTTAATTCAACAGTTGTGTTTCATAACTACTTTACTACGTTGTAACTTAGCCAATGGATCCACAAGAATTCTTCCATCTTTCCTACCAACAAAGACTTAGAGCAAATGCATGGATTTGACATTTGAACATTTTAAAATGCATAGGGACAAATTTATGAGGATGTAAATGACATGATAATATCAGCTATACTTAACTGAATGTACCTCCAATATGACTTTAGCTTCGTGATCAAATGTTTTGCAAAGAATTTCATAATTCTTTTCAACTCCAACCTGCACAAAATGGTAAAAATTACCCAAAACAATGTAGTCATGTATAACATAGCTATTATAAATGCAAATATAATCAACAACTCTTACCAATGGATCGACTCTGGAAGGTGAAATACTTGATACCACATATCTGCACAAAATTGGTACATGCTCATCATATGCAACCATATAAATTAAAAGAATAGTGTAATACCGAAACTAAACCAAAGCATTTTCGCATTTGCATAAATAGACACGCTCAAAGGTGACTTCATATTTCGATTTGATTGGCTCTTCATGAATAGGGCTGTACACTGCTATAATTAAAACCCTATATACATTTTAATTCCTAAAGCACATAAATTGGTATTTCATCCATAATTGATGCTCAATCTTTCATTAAGGTCCTGAATTTTATTTTTTGATGCATCTCTGCAGCCCAAAGAAGAGAAGAGCCTTACTAATACAAAGCATACAAATCATAAAAAGGGTTCGGTCAAAATTCAAGGGAAAAAAGAAACCACTTTATAGTTTTCCTTTTTTTTTTTTTTTTAAACTTTATCATCAGTTGATAGTCTAGGTTTGTCACTTTTGGCAACAGAATTATTACAGACTGCAGCCAAGCAAGGCAACGGACGTGACAACCTTATTCTAGGGTATCAAAGGGGATTCTAGATGCAGCAATAATTAGATTCCTGATAAGCCTGTTAACAGGACTGCTTATAGAAACCAAAGTCTTAGCATGGATTTATGGAACTGTTTCATTATTTTAGCTTGCTTTATTTCAATTTAATTCTTTGTTTAAGTTTCACCAAGTTGTTCTATATCCTTTTTCCCCTTCCTTATTCCTACTTTGGCCTTTTGTATGATGCTCATATCATTAGCCTTGCAGCAGACAACACTACTAAACAACAAGTGTAAAACAGGAATGTTGAGATTATATTAAACAAGTAGGGATTGCTCTAAGTAAACAGTTAAAATTTTACCTTAGCTTGCTTATATAAAACTTCATGGCTAAAGAGTTTGATTTTTGAACAGTTAACACCACTGCACCCATGCGGTTCTAGGAGAAAGATGAAACACAAGGCAAAGAATCACATCTTAGAACTTTAAATTTAGCTTGATAATAAGAGTATAAAACAACTTGCAATAGCAGACATAATATTAAATCCTGCTAAACACAATGAAAATAGTAAAAACATTAAATTCAAGGGGCATTAGTAAAGAAGTGTAGAAACCTCCTGAGCGATAAGCTCAATCAATTGCATCAAGAATTTTCCAAGTCCTTTCCCTTGGACAGAGGAATCCAGCTGCAATTCGTATAAATAAAGAACCGGTATTTCTTCTTCCAGAGTGAAGCGGTAATGTAGGAAACCAAGCGAGGGAGTAGGGGAACTGTCCTTCATCATCTCATTGGCATTCCAATGTACAAATATATAGTGTGCTTCCGGAGCAACCATTTCCCTCCGTTTCACCTTCTCTTCTGCTGCCCACTCGAATCCATACAGGCCCTCCATATTCGCCTGTTGAAGCTTTCAATTAAAACGGAAAAATCCAATTGAAAATTTGCAATTTAACATTGTTACCTTCAGGAGGTTTTGAATGCATTGTTTCATACAATGGGAGAGCTTATCTCCACGCCCCGATTCCAAGCGTAAACAAAGGCCTAGTAGTGATTTGATCAATGTTGTCAATTTTTTTCATAAATGATAAACAATTTTATTTATTTGAAAATAAATAAAAAAAGGGTATTACCATTTCTGTTGAAATAGCGAAAGGAAGGGAAAGAAGCAAGATGGTCAATTGGAGCAGAAGCGGCTTTGATGAGTTGATCAATTGCCTTCTTTTTCTCTAGTATCTATTCAATGAAAACCCAAAAGCCAAAAGAAAAAAAATTCCCTCCATTGTTTTTATTATAAATATTTAAAAAAGGATCCTACTTTGCTATCGAAAGGAGAAATAAAATCCCCTGAGTTATAATTTTACCTCTCTGCGTTTCAGCTTCTTTTTCTCACTCACTCTGCTAGACTCCATGTCTGCCTATTACTGATGTGCACAGTTTGGAAACATAAATTAGAAATTTATATAATTGAAAAAAATCAGACAATCTATAAGTTTCAAGACTTCTTATCAAGGTTGTTAATCTCATACCAAACAATGTTTTGGTTTTCTTAAAAAAAATTATATACACTGGTAACAATTGTTTGGGCATATCGTTACAGATTTTTCAATTCACTAAAAAAAATATTGGTAAATACACATGTGTTCTTGTATATTTTTCGGTTAAGTACAAAATAGACAATGAAAGCAACCTAAAGCACTACATGCATCCAAATAGTACTTAAACGAAATAAAATAAAAAATAAAAATAAAACACAGCATTTCATCCATATTTGATGTCATCAAAGATCCCAAGTAAAGAAGCCCCCCCTTGATATACTATGATCACAACCTACCATATAGCAAGATATCAAACTTAAAACCACCAATTTCAAGGAAGCACAACAAAAATCAGCTTACCTATTCCAAATTGAGACCTTAAAACAATAATTTTACACCCAAGTCGCACAGTCCATTCTTAAGATGGATCTATTCTTTAAGGATTACGTCATTTATTATGATAAATAAATAGTAAACCACTTGAAACACCTAGATTATTTAGCAAAAGATCCCCAAAAGACATTTAAATAGATTAATGATGCATTTAAATTTTCTATGTTACAAATATTTACTTATCCCTGCACTAGACAGCAAGCACTGAAGATGATTTAAAGAAAAAAACTTATCTTTTTTATTTAATTTTTATTCTCTTCCATCGATTACTTAGAAGAAGGAAAGGGGAAATTAGAAAGATGGCTTACCCAAATAAAAAGGGAAAGCTCCCGTAAGCTTTGAAATGGAGAGGGAAAATGAATGACAATGGGAACCAATAAGGAGAAGAGAAGCGTCAGCCTCAGCTGTTGGAGAAGAACCTGCCTGGTCAATTGGAAACAAGAGAAGAAAAAAGAAGAAAACAATCGAGCCCCTTCCTCCTCTTCCTTCTTCGTTTTCTTTTTCTTCTTCCTTCTTTCTTCCTCTTTCCTCTTTGTTTTTGTCCTTAGATTGCCCGATGTCGAAAAAACAGCCGATGGATTTTAGAAAGTAACAAAAGAGTGTAAAAAGAACTCATCTCATAAAGGAGCAAAAGCTTGAAATTATTTTGCAGCAGATGAAACGAGCACCAAACAGAACACCAAAACTCTTCCCTTACGGCGTCGTTTTTTATGCTTTGTAATTTGTATATAAGGAATTAATCGGCCAAGGCTGAGATTATTTTTGTTTGTTATTAAAATTAAATTTGTAATTTAATTGATTAAAATTTATTTTTTTTAAAAAGGTTTTGGATTTGAATCTTATTAATAATTATTTATTAAAATTATTTCGAATGTATTACTTATAATTATTTATTTTAAATTATCACATATAATATATCTAATATTAATTTAAAAAATTAAATAATTTATCTACTTGAAATTTTTTATATAAAAAAAATTAAATTTGATGCTATACTCTTCCTAAGGTTGAATATTATCGTTTTACTTTAATTTTATTAAATTTTACCATTTAATTTGATAAGAAATATTCAAAATATTTCTTTTAAATAATTAAATAATAGATTAATGAAAAATATTAAAAATATTAAAAAAAAACTAACAAAATTTTTGTTGTCTTTGTTTTATTCTTCAACCTATTGCTGACGACTGACAAGTGATGACATTGGTCAAAACTTAGTAGTGATGGTTTAAAGCTAAATTTGGTTGCAAGGCAACAAGGGACGATTGGTATTGAAACAGGTGAGTTACCGAATGATATAAAATCGGTAAATTTAAATATGATAAGATGATATGATATAAAAATAATATAAATTAAAAAATATAAAAATAATATGATTTATAATTTTAAAAAAATCATAAATAAATTTAATAAAATTAAATAATTATATTTTATTTTTTCGAATCCACACGAATTATGACACGTAATTTTTATATAAAATATAATATAAATATAATATTTTATATGATATGATAATACGAATTACTAGATCTATAATGAAACAATTAAAGATAGTTTTGAAACTACTTGATAAGTTTACCATTTATATTTAATTATATTCATTTTTGGATTAATTAATATGGTATTGGAGTTATAATTTAATTACTACCAAATATTACATTTACTAATTAATTAACTAATCAATTATTATATTATAATTAAGTTATAATCACTTAATAATTGAGTAAGAAATTAAAATATAATTATACAATTAAACTCACACAATAAGTGTGGACACTCCATTTAGTCCAATGTTAATTTATATTTTAATATTAGACTTTGAATTTTTTGTTATTTATTTTTGTTAATTTGAGTGACAGTATTTTATTTAGTTTAGAATTACTATCACTAAAAACAAAAAGAAAAAAAAGGGGAAAGACTGGAACTTGAAGAAGGTTTAATTTTAATTGGATTGTTGAATTGAATATGTTTTAATTGAAAAAAAAATTGTAAAAAGAAATTAGTTTGAGAGATGGATTTGGATTAAAAATCCAAGGTTGAAGTTAATTAGGAGATTCAAACCCAAAAAACTCCTTTTTTCTATTGTAATTAGGATTAGAGGCCCATAAAAAAATTACATTATGATTAATTAGATACAATCAAGAATCAAGAGAAAAAAAGTAAAAATAAAGCAAAATAATTAAGAGTTTTTTATAATATTTTCTAGTGTTTAGGTTGAGATAATTATAATTTTCTTTTGTAAGTTTTGTGTTTGGAAAAGGAGTTAGAAGAAACACAATTACAATGACCCATGTGCTTTGGAATTAAGCATGACTCAATACTTGGTATTTACTTTTTTTTTTTGTATTTTTCTCAAGTTCTAGTTATATTTGTATTTTATCATAATTAACTATTTATTTATTTGTTTGTTTATTTGTCTATTTTATTTATTTCTATTTATGCATAATTTTTAGGAAAAATTAAAGTATTTACAAAAAATAAAACAAAATAAAACATTAATAATTTTTTTAGAATAAAGAATAATTATCCAATGATGAGTTTTTTTAGAAATTACAATATGGTTAATTATTTAATAAATCTCTAGGTGAGAAATTTCTCTAAATTCAACCCAAATACTAAAATAATTTAAATGAAATTTTAATAAAATAATTATATTTTCTCCAAACAAAAAAATTAAAAGTATAAAAATATAAAAATAAAACTTAAAAATTTGGTTGAAAATATTTGACAATTATCCAATAATGAAATCTTAAGAAAAATCCCAAATGATTGAATTTTCATAAGATTTTTAGGTGAAAAGTTTTTCTTTAATTCAACCCAAATGATGAAAGAATTTAAATAAGACTTTAAAAATATATTATCATATTATTTTCTTTCCAAAGATTAAGAAGCTAACAAGAGTTTAGATTCTAAATTTAACCAAAATAGTAAAAAATTTAGAAATTAAACTTGTACAAAATTTTTTGAAATAAATCCAAATGGTGTAAAATTTAGAAATAGAAATAAAAATAAAAAATAAATTCTGAGGATAAAATTCTTAGTAATCACAAATGGATGATTATCTAAGATATTTCTAGATGAGAAAATATTTTTAATTTTGGCCTAAATAATAGAATAATTAGAAATATTTTCAATAAAACAAAAATTTAACAAAAAAAAATTGATTAAGCTTTCCGATAATAGAGTCTCATCAAGAAAACAAATGAGGTTTTTGAATACTTTCGAGGTGAGAAAGTATTTTTAAAAATTTTACCATAATGATGAAAAATATTAAAAGTTATTTTAAATATTTAAATGTTAATAGAAGACCGTTAGAATCAGGACTTTAAAATAATTTAAAATAAAATAGTACCGTCCTTTATATGAGTATGTGGGAGTGCTATAACCTTCCCTATATGTAACCAAACTTTCGAATCTTGTTTTAATTAGTAGACTAGAACTTATTCTTTAGGGACCCTTAGTCAAGTTTAGGAGGTTCTTAAAATGGTAGATTCACTTAGGTGACTAATCATACCTAGATAAAAAGATTGGTAGCAACTCTTCTTGTTAAGTTTAGCTATAGATTTACGGATCTATATGTTATGATGGTTGACGACTCTATTGGGGACACTGAGAGTCAAGCCATTAATTAATTTTGAATTATCCTAATTTTTTGGTTTGCTTGGTATTAAATTATTGATAATTTTTGTTTGCATTTATTTTCATTCTTTTATTCTTTAACTTGGCTTGTGAAAATTACGAATAAAGATATATATATTCTTTTACACATATGCTGTCATATGCATGTGCATCGCATCACATGAGCTTTTTACCCAGGCTCTATCCTCTTTAGGAAAGAGTAAAGTATGTATGCTTTCATGAGATAATAATCTCCACAATGACTAGCGAAATACTCCAACTCAAATTGAATCATTTTCGTTTATAGCTTATAATGGATGAGAATTTGACTGTTACTAGTCTGCGATAGACAATGATGCGAGAACAATTTGGAAACCTTTAGATTTAACTCAAATCACATGTAGTAAACCATAAGAAGCCAACTTTAGGTTTGAGCCCCATCTACCTATCATTGGAATGTAACCTTAGTTAGGACATATAAATGGACCTTTTGAGCATTATTTATATCACCTTCATGACAAATATTGTTTGATCCTTATTTATTGTTAAATTGTTGTCTGTTATATCCTTAATCTAGTATCACTAACATATGTATTCATCTATACATCATAATGTGGCAAGTCAATACATGCATTCATATATTGTCTATACATTCATTCATTCATGCATATAAATTCCAAAAAAAGGTTAGATTAGTAACATGAGCATTCTAATTGTGTACATAAGATTTAAGGATAGTTCGACCGGTCAAGAATCTTGCTCAAACGACCCACCATCAATATAAGACTACAACTCAAGCAAGACAGATGAAATAAAAAAATACAAATTATCTGAAAAAAATAGAAAAAGCCCAAGAAAAACTTAGAAAGAAGTTGAGCAAAATTTTAAAAGCACTAAACAAGTTAAACAAAGGGAAGGCCATAGAAGAATATGCCAGCCCACAAAACCATCCATCACAGGATGTCGTTGATCCTTTTTATCCTCATAGTTATGGGTTGCATCAAATCCAGTTCACACAGGATGTACCATCATAGCAGTTCACATACCCTGTAAGGTATACATACCTCGAAATGCCATCGACTTAAAATCTAAGGCATTATTAGAGTTTTTATAAATCTTGTCATTACTGAGAAGGCAATAGAGCCAGTCAAACTCCATAACCTAGATAGTTTTGAGGAAAAAAAATTAAAAACGAAAGTAGTCAAGTCATTGGGGAACTCAATAGTTGACAAAAAGATGAATATGCTTGAAAAAAGGTTGCAAGTAGTGGAGAGAATTGGTTTTTATGGTTTCAAGGATGCTATTGGGCTCTGTTTAGTCTTAGACATCATTATTCCTTTAAAGTTCAAAGTATCAGAGTTCAAAAAATATGATAGTATAAAGTGTCTAATGACTCACATTACCATATATTGTTAAAAAATAATTGTCTATGCTAATAATAAAAAATTGTTAATGCATATATTCTAAGATAACCTTACTAGCTCTATTGTTAGATGGTATGTCTAGTTAAATAAGACCCAAGTTCACTTTTAGAGTGAGATGACCCACGACTTTATTAGTCAATACTGACATAATAGATCTAGCTCATGGTTGTCTTTTTTACAGAATATAGAGAAAAAGATGATTGAGTCATTTAAAGAGTATGCCAAAAGGTAGAGGGATATAACCATTCAAATTTAACCACCTTTGACTGAGAAAGAAACTACAATATTATTTGTAAGTATTTTAAAATCTCTTTACTGTGAAAAGATGATAGAAAATACAACAAAAAATTTCACTAGTATAGTGATTTTAGAAAAAATTATTAAAAATAATATCAAGAGTGATAAGCTTCAGGAAAAAAAGACCACAAGCATTAAGAAATGACGGTTACCTAAAAAGAAAAAAACTAAAGCCCAAACTATAAATTTTGATAGGTAATAATTCAGAAGCTATGCTCTATATCTACCACCTATCCATTCTGTTTATTACCCTACAGTTAATGGTATTGTGCAAATCCCTTACCAATTTGTTTCACAATCAGCTTACCCACCAATCTACCAACTAGCCTTTCAAATACTTGTATATGGATCTAGGCCTAACAACCAAGCAAACGATTTAATAAGATCTCAAAATAATTAAGAAAATACTTACATTGATCTTATCCCCATGACTTATACTGAGATATTTCCAAAACTGATCAAGAATGACTTGGTATCTCCAGTTATTTTAGAGTTTTAAAGCCACCAAATCTAAAATGGTATGATGCTAATGTCACATGTGATTACCATAATGAGAACGTGGGTCATTTTATTAAAACTTGCCTATTTTCAAACACAAGATGTAAAGTTTGATCCAAAAAGGCTTAGTAAGCTAATTAGAGAGGCTAGATGTCAATAAAAACTCTTTGTCCGATCGTATAGAAGTATAATTTTGAAAAGAACAAAGATATTCAGGCTAGTTAGATATTGCTTATCATTTTGAGATTTCTTTCAAAGAAATGTTAGGATTTTCTTTTATGTAATAAGATTTCATTTTTTTATCATTTTAACAAAAGGCAAGTTGATGCATTTCATTACATTTTCTCTTTTATTCCAACAATTATTCCATGCTTAGTTTTTTTTAAGTCTTTTTATTTCTATTCTCAAATTCTAAATGATGAATATTTAGACAATGATAAACAATAATTTTGGAATTTAATTTTGAAAACTTATTCATATTAATCTGTAGAGATTATTTGAGCAAAAGAAGTAATCATAAACAGATGTGAAATAGATATGTCTTGAAGATATGCAGTCCTTTATAATGAGCTATGAGTTTATCTTTATTCAATGGATGATCTTCAAAGAAAACATTCATATTTGAGATGAAAAATGATCATTTTTCTTTTACCATTTATAAAACCATCCATTTTTACCCATTTTGAGCCTATTATGATTTTTATTTAAAAAAAATTCCAATCAAGGATCACCCTCCATATTGGGGAAAAATTTTAAGAAAAACTTACTTAAAAAAAAAAGAGGCAAAAAATCACAAAAGGCCTTATAGATAAAGAATAAAAGAAAACGAAAAAGAAGAACCCCTTATAAGAAAAAAGAAAAAAATGAATGCCACAAATGATTTGGAGCAAAGTAATGAGAATCTTTTTGTGAGGAATAAGATGAATGAAAAAAAAATAGTGAAATGATATGAAATGGGGTAAAATGTCAAGTTGCATCACATGATGAGAAATGATCTTTTAGTTTGAACCTTTTAAACATATGTTTTAAGTTTATTTTATCCATTTATTTTATGACCTCTCACCATAACCTACATTACAATCCTTAAAAGTTTTTTTTGATTAAATGTGAATGTTTGAATTGAATGATCATGTATTAAGCTAAGACATGTTTATGATAGAGTAATGGAATCATGCTATGTTCTTATGTTTAAGAGATAGATGTGTGGGAGATATCAATAATGAATGAAGAAAAAAATGAAAAATGAAAAAAGTGAAAAAATGAACAAAAATGAAAAAAGTGAAAAAAATAAAAAAATAAAAAAATAAAAAAATAAAAAAATGAAAAATGAAAAAAATGTGAAATGAGAGAAAATGAATACTCAAATTGAAAATCTGAAAAGATGATTTGGGTAGAAAAATATTTGAGCTAAGAGTTCAATGGTCAATCAAATATATGAAAGATCACAGACATCTAAACATTCTCCAAAGCTGGGGTAAAGTTTGATGAGCTCCAAAATGATTTTGAAAGTCAATGAAATGAGTTTTTGAAAAGAATTTTGGATTAATATTAAGAATTATATGAAAATTCATCGTTTAGACATTACTGTACCATTCAATACCATCCCTAATAATATGCTTTGAATTTGTTCCTTTCCCCATTTATTTTTTACTAGACTCATTTTTGTATTGATTACCTTTATCTCAATTCACCTTGTACTTTTTTATTTTTGCATCCTTGGAATAAATTGAGGAAGTGTATGATTGCATTATATTTATCATAATTTGAAATGATAATTAATAAATGATAATATTCATAAAAGATTCTTGCATTCCTTTGAAAAGAAATCTAAGATGATAAGGGCAAAAAAAAAAATGAAAAGATGGAAGAAACCTAAGAAAATGATAAATATGGTGATGGATTAGTCAATATAACCTGTGAGTTGTGATTAGATAATGGAATAGATTAATGGACGGAATTTGTTCTGAA
The DNA here is from genome assembly GCF_002303985.1 of Durio zibethinus. The sequence goes on along the minus strand of NW_019167960.1, from coordinate 13,386,391 downwards.
ATTGTTAGTGCTGAGAAACTAAAAAGGAAAAATGTGAAATGGTAGAGTCTTGAGAACCATTTTACCATAATTAATTAAAATTTCATGACATTAGTGTTAGTGACATTACATGTATTATGTTTGCATTGTAGTTTGACCAATACATGTATATAATTTGGTAAATATTTAAAACTTTGGTTTGGCATGCATTTACATCATGTAGTGAACATTTAAATCATGGTTTAAAGTATGGCATTTGCATTATTGTGAGAATCTAGACTATTGCATTTGCATCATTAATAAAGCATTTGCATCATAAACATGACATTCATTACATGCAAAACTTTGACTTTGATGAAAAATTGAGAATTTTTATGATAAGAAATTTTAAACTTTTTGAGGAAAGCTTTTTAAGATAAGGTTGGGAATCCTCAAATGGAAAATGTTTTATGAGGAAAACATTTAAAATTTTAAGTTGTAGAGCCTTTTAAAGGAGCATTTTTAAAGTTAAAAATAATGATAATCTTTAAAGAGTTTTAAATGAGAATCTTTATTTTTTAGTTTTAAATGAGAATATTTAAAGAGTTTTGAATGAGAATCTTTAAGAAGTTTTAAATGAGAACATTTGAATTTAGATATGAAACTCTAAAATCTATCCAATGTGAATCTTTGAACTTGAATGAGAAGCTTTAAAATTTTGGATATGGACCCCTAAATTTTTTGAATGAGAACTTTGGAATTTAGGTGTGAAACTTTAAAATATATTCAATATGAATCTTTGAACTCGAATGATAAGCTTTGAAATTTTATATGAAATCCTAAAATTTTTAAATGAGAAATATCGAATGTGAAACACAATTTTTTAATCAGAATCTTTGAAATCTTGAAAATGAATCCCTAAAGTTTTTCAAATAAAAATCTTTAACTTTTGGTGTAAATCTTTAAAATTTTAGAATATAAATCTTTAAATGTTAGATGTAAGCCTAGTAATTTTGATGCAAATGTGAGTTCTTGCAAATCTTTGAATTAAATATTGGATATGAATCTCTCAAATGTGAATTTGAGTTCTTGTGAATCTTTGTGTCTTGTGAACTTGGAAATTCATGTGAGTTTTTACGAATCTAAAATTTTGAGAATTAAATTTTTGTGAAACTGAAATCTTATGAATTTAAATTTTTAAGAATCTAAAATTCTTGTGAAATCTTTAATCCTTTTGAATCTGAAAATTCTTGCGAAACTAAAAAATCTTGGTAAATTTTGTGTTTCTTAAAGAACTTGCAAATCTTTGAATCTTTGGAATCTTTGCTTATCTTGGATCTTTACGAATCTTTACAATTGCTAAACTTTGAAATTCTTTGTGAATCTTAGAGTCTTTATGGATCTTTGATCTTTGCGAATTTTTACAATTATGAATTTTTTAAATTCTTTGCAAATCTTGAAACCTTTGCAAATCTTGAAATCTTTTGCGAATTTTGAAATTTTTCGCAAACCTTTAAATCTTGTGCAAAATTTGAATATTATGAATCTTTAAATCCTTGCGAATCTTTGATTTTTTTGTGAAAATTTGAATTTAGTTGCAAAATTTTGAATTATTAAAAGAACCTTGAATTTTTGCAAGTCTTTAAATTCAAATTGAGAATCTTTGAATTTAATTACAGAGCTTTGAGATTTAAGTTGGGAATCCTTGAATTTCAATTGTGAATTTCAAATTTTTATTATAGCTGAGAATCTCTAGATTTTTTTCTTTGTATCAAATCTGGACATAATAGGTGTCTATATCTTTACACAATTCCTATTTCTTAGAAAATGTGCAAAGAGGGACAACTGTAAACACCCTATTTAGTCCAAGGTCAATTTATATTTTAAGATTAGGCTTTAAATTTTTTATTTATTTTTGGTAATTTGAGTGAGAGTATTGTATTTAGTTTAGAATTACTATTATTATTATAAAAAAAACAAAAGAAAAGGAAAGACTACAACTTGAAGAGTGTTTAATTCTAATTGGGTTATTGAATTGAAAGTGTTTTAATTGAAAAATGATTGTAAAAGGGAATTGGTTTGAAAGATGGATTTAGATTAAAAATCCATGGTTGAAATTTATTAGGAGATTCAAGCTAAGAAAACTCATTTTTTTCTTATTGTAATTGGGATTAGAGGCTTATAAAAAGACCCTATTAGAATCAATTAGAGACAATTAAGAATCAATCAAAAAAATTAAGAGAGAAAAAGTATAAAGTAGAAAAATTGAAAGTTTTTTATAATCTTTTCTAATGTTTTGGGTTTAGATAATTAGGATTTTCTTTTAGGAGTTTTGTATTGGAGAAAGAAGTTGAGAAGAAACATAATTACAAAGGCCCACATGCTTTGGACTAAATCGTGATTCAATATTTGGTATTTACTTTTTACTTGTATTTTTCTTAAGTTCTAGTTATCTTTGTATTTTATCATAATTGTATATTTATTTATTTGTTTGTTTATTTGTATATTTTATTTTTTGACTATTTATGTATAATTTTTAGGAAAATTAAAGTATTTACAAAAAAATAAAACAAAATAAAATATTAATAATTTTTTTTAGAATAAATAATCACTACCCAATGATGAGATTTTTTTAGAAAGTACAAAATAGTTAATTCTTTAATAAATCTCTAGGTGATGAATTTTTTTAAATTCAACCTAAATGGTGAAATAATTTAGATAAAATTTTAATAAAAATAATTGCATTTTTTCCAAATAAAAAAAAAATTAAAAAAATTTAAAAATTTGGGTGAAAATATTTGACAATTATCCAATTATGAAATATTAAGAAAAATCACAAATGGCTGAATTTTCATAAGATTTTTAGGTGAAAAGTTTTTTCTAGATTCAATTGAAATGGTGAAATAATTTAAATGAGACTTCAAAAAATAATTATCATATTATTTTCTTTCAAGAATTGAAAAACTAACGAGAGTTTAGATTCTAAATTTAACCCAAATGGTGAAAAGTTTAGAAATGAAACTTGTAGGAAATTTTTTGAAATAGACCTAAATAGTGTAAAATTAAGAAATAAAATAAAAATTAAAAATAAATTCCTATAATGAAATTCTTAGTAATCACAAATTGATGATTATCTAATATATTTCTAGGTTAGAAAATATTTCTAAATTTGGTCTAAATGATGGAAAAATTTCATATATTTTCAATAAAATAAAAATTTAACAAAAAAAATTGATTAAGCTTTCGATGACGAAGTCTCTTTAAGAAAACAAATGGGATTATTGAATACTCTCGAGGTGAGAAAGTAATTTTAAGAATTCTATCAAATTAATAAATAATCTTAAAAGTTATTTTAAATATTTAAATGTTAATAGAAGACCATTAGAATCAAGACTTTAGGATAATTTAAAATAAAATGGTACCATCCTTTGGATGAGTATGTGAGGGTGCTATAATATTCCTAATATGTAACCAAACTCCAAAATCTTATTCTGATTAGTAGATCAAAACTTATTCTTTAGGGACCTTTAGTCAAGCTTAGGAGCTCCTTAAAAGGATAAATTCACTTAGATAATCAATCACACATAGATAAAAAAGTTTGTGACGACTTCTCTTGTTAAGTTTAGCTATAGATTTACAAATCTATATGTTATGATAATAAGACATAAATCTAAAATCTCAAAGTTTTAAAACTTTTTCTTTATTACTAAGCCAAATCCTTATTAACACAAATAAAATAATTTTAAATCAACTAATAATACTTTGATTTGGACCCAACCTATCCAACAAGTATACTATTTTATTTTCACAAGACATTTTTATATTTAAAATTTTCCATTCATGATTTTTGAAAAATATTTTAAATTTATCAACTTCTTTGATCATAATTGAAATTTTAATAAAATATGTATGCTTAATTTTATAGAGAATGGAAAAATGAGACAATATCCATGTGGCATCACTCTTTTCTTCCATTCTTAACTTTTTTTTTATTTTATTTTTTATTAAATCTATTCTTGAACTTGTTTATTTATTTATTAGGGAAACATTGTAAAAAAAAGTCAATGAAAATAGAGATAACGAAATAATCCGTATTCAATTAGTTTTAATTCACATTGATCCAATATAATTGTATTTTTAAAAAAAATAAAATTCAAAGCCAAGTTTTTTTGAAAATGGTGTCCGTTGGAGATGGATTTAAAGTGTTCTGTCCTATCTTAGGTGTCTACATGACAATTTCCTCATTTTTTTCATTTTTTTATTTGTTAAAATTTTTGTTTTTTTATTTTCTTTTTATTTTTTAACTATTTAACTTTTACTTTTTATTAGATAAACTTTGTAATAAAAAAAATCAATTGAAATAAAGTGACAAAATAACCTGTATATGATGGATTTTGATTCACTTTGATCCAATTATTGTGTTTTTTTTAATTAAGGACAATTGAGTTGAGTTTTTTTTTCTTTTTAAATCGAGCTTGAATGAGAGTAAGGTTTAGGTGTTATACCTTGGCCTTAGTATATATAAAAAACATATTTTTTTTATTATTTATATGATTCTATATTTTTATATATTATTAAACAAAATATTATTTAATATTTTAATTTAATAAATTCATGTATCATCTCATTTGCATTTTTTTGTCATTTTCTATATTTTATTAAATTTTATATATTAAATAAATTTTGTAAAGGAAAATTTAATGAATATAAGGATGAAAAAATAACATATATTCTATGAGTTTTAATTCACCATAATCCAATTGATGTGATTTTTTAAAAATAAAAATTGAGTTAAGTTTTGTCTCTTTGAATAATTTAAGTTAAGTTAAGATTGAATTTGAATGCTCTGTCCCAAGTTTCCTCAGGATATATAAAAGAATATATTTTATTATTTATTTAATTTTTATTTTTATATGTATTATATTAATAAAGATATTATTTATTATCTTAATTTAATAAAAAACTACATTTATATATAATTAAGTTATAATTTATATTAAAAATAAATACACTTATATATGTTTATATATTGTCATCCATTAAGAATTGACATAAATATTTTACTTTTATCATATTTAAAACATAATTTTAAAAAAATAAAAAATTATCTTACAACGAAACGTTGTTCTAATTCTGATCTTATGTATAAATCTTATACTTTTTTACTTTACACATGTCATTACTTGGGTTTTTTTCTATTTGCTTTTTTTTTTGGTTATATTTAATAGATTTTTTAAAATACCAAAAAAATATATATTTTCTATATCTTAAATCTTTTTTATATGTAGAGCCCTTTTTGGGTTGCCACATGTTAAGCCTTTTTTTTTTTTTCTTTCCTTTCTCTTTTATTTTTTTTCTTTTTATATTTAATAATTTTTTATATTTTAATATTTTTTAAGACCTATTTGATATTATGTGTCAAGTTCTTTGTTTTTCATTTTATTTTATTTTATTTTTTTTACTTTGTCCTTTTTATATTAATAAATGTTTTTTTAATTTTTTTTGCTACTCATTTGATATTGTTGATTAAAAATATATATTTTTCAATACTTCATCCAAATTTTATTTTTTTACTACCCTTTCTTTTTTGTTTTTGTTTTTTTTTCAGCTTTATTTTTTAAAAAATCATGATATAAATTTTATAAAAACAGCTCATTATTACTAATGTTATATGATAACTCAACTTTCTTCCATTTTTTATTTTTTTGCTTTTTTTTATTTTTTTTCCTTTCTTTCTTTATTAGATCAATTTTTTGAAAAAAATAAAAGTTAGTGAGTGTGCCAAGTGACATTCTATTTTGTTTTTTGCTTTTCCTCTTTTTTTTTTTTTTTCTTATTACAACAAAAGAAATCAATAAAAAAATTTTGAGATAAAAGTCAATATAGGTATAGATGACAAAATAACCTATACTCGATGGATTTTGATTCATCCGGATCCAATAAATGTTTTTTATAAATTTAGAATCAAATAAAAAATCAAGTCAAATCAAAAGATAAACTAGGGTGTTTTCGCTCAGTCTAGGTATATAAATATATTTTTTATTATTTATTTAATTTTATATTTATATATATTATATTAATGAAGTTATTATTTAATCCCTTAATTTAATAGATTCATGTGGTATCCCAATTTGGCTTCCTTTTCTTTTTTTTTTTTTACTATTTCTTTTGTTATTTTAAAAAAGTTTATGATTTTTTTAATTAGATAAATTTTGTAAGAAAAAGGTTAATTGATATATGAATGAAAAAACAACCTATATCACAAGGGTTTTTATTTGTCCCAATCCAATATATGCAGGTTTTTAAAAATTTAAGATTAAATTGATGTTTTTTCTTTTTTAAAATCAGGGTTGATTAGATGTGGGTTTATGGTATTTTGTATTGCTTTAAGTATATATAAATGTTTTTAATTATTTATTTACTTTTATATTTATATATGTATTATATTAATAAATTTATTATTTAATACTTTAATTTAATAAAAATATAATATTTATATATAATTAAGATGTAATCCATCCATCATCAATTATATAAAATTTACTCATTTTAACTTTTGTTTAACTCTCATTTAAGGTATCGACATGACATCTAATGTTTCTTTCCTTTTTTTTTTCTTTTTTTTTTCTTTTTCATTTAAAAAATGTTTGTAAAAAAAACAATTGAGGCATCCGCATGACACCCTAATTAGTTTTTTTTTATTTTTTTAATTAGCTAAATTTTGTAACAAAATAAGCCAATGGATAGGGATAAAAAATAATTGTATTCAATCGGTTTCGATCCGATAAGGTTGCGATTTTTTATCAAGTTAAGGTAAATTGGATTTTTTAAAGAGAAATGAAGTCAAATAGGTAATGAGCTAATGGTGTTTTTCCTGGATCTACCTCAGAATATTTATAAGAAAATATATTTTGTTATCCATAATACAAAATCTGATATTTTGGCCTTTATAAATATATCCTCTTTAGCTCACTTTTTCTCATTTTTTTTCTTATTTTCACTTTCTTTCTTTTTTCTCTTTTTATATTCTTTTCTATTTTTTTTTTCTCTTCATATTTATTAAATAATTTTTTAGGATTTATCGCTGGACTCATTTGATATTATTGATATATTTTTTTTGTTTTCTAACTTTTTTTTCTTTTTTCATTATTTTAATTAGATAAATTTTATAACAAAATAAGCTGGTTGATAGGGATGACAAAACAATCAGTATTTGATTAATTTTGATTTATCTTGATTTGATATGAGTATTTTTTATAAAAAAATCAGTATCAAATCGAGTTGGTTTAGTTTTTTAAGAAATAGGGACAAGTCAAAAGTGAATTTAAGATGGTTTACCCTAAGTCATCTAATGGTATATATAAAAGTCTATCTATTTTATTATTATGTATTATATTAATAAAGTTATTATTTTATACCTTAATTTATGAAATTAATATTCTAAACTCAATGTGTATGTTCATGTAGCACCTTTAATGAACTCTTTTTTTTTTTTTTTAACTTTTTTGTTTTTATTTGATTTTTTATTAGATAAATTCTATGAGAAAATGAGGCTAATTGAGGTATTTATTTATCACCTCTATTTGGCTTTTTTACCTTTTGCACCTTTTTTAATTTGGTAAATTTTATAAAAAAATTGATAATATAAAAATTATTTTTAATTTAATTTTATTAAATTTTGTAGCAAATAATAAAAATAAAATAAACTATGAATTAATTTAAATAATTTAAAAATATTTATTTTAATCAATAAAAAATTAAACCTACAATTTCACACAAACTCATTTCTAGTATAAATATATATGTTATATGACAAAAAATTTAACTTAGAAAGTCAAAGAGGCTCATCTTTTTTGTCACATGGCTTCCATATAAACAAACAATTGTGACTCTAAGGTGACAAATTTAATCAATTTTTAATGATGATAGACAAAATGAATGAATTTGAAATATTTTAAAATTTGTAAAAAAAATAAAATATTATGCAAATATCATGAATGTTTGGTGCGAGTATTTGATCTATACCAATAAATTAAGGTCATGCTTGGTGTATAAGATAATGGATATGATAATATGATAATCATTCTATATTATGCTTCGTTTGTATTTAATTGAAAATGATAGGATTACAATGAGGATTATCATTCTCTTCGTATAAGATGATTTAATCCTCCCAAAGTGGAAAGGATTATTTTTAATCCATGAAATTAAACTTATATATCCTATTATATCTTTAAAATTACATCAATATTTAAATTGTATAAATTTTAAGGAAGGATAATTTTAACAAATAAATAAATTATCCTATCTTAATCTTTGCACACATCAAATATAAAATATGATGATATTATTTAATTTAATCCTATTTATAATATTATTTTATCTTGTACTATTATAATCTTATATACCAAACATGATTGAAAGCTATCTCCAAAATATATCTTCTCAACATTTGAAAATTGGGTTCCTAATTTGCTACCAAATGTCCTTAATTTAAACAAATTGATTATTATTGAATTAATGGGACACTAGATTTCAAGCCCGTGCTTCGTCGCTGAAGTAAAATAAAGTTATATATTTGTAATTTAGCTACAAAAGGAAAATAAAATTATATATTAATAATTCAAATATTGAACAATATATAAGAGAAAAAGAATTGTGTAACCATGATTTTTTATGATTACCTCGCTATTTACTATAGTATAAATCTTTTTCTCAAATCTGATAGCAATTTTTTTTATTTCATTTAATCCTTCTTCTCCATGACATGGAAGGTGCCTCTTCAATGTATTCATTCTACATATGCAAAGGTATTGCATTAGTAAACTTTAATGAACATGTTAAAATCTTGACAATGAAAGTATTAAAAGAAGACTTTGCACCAAGAGATTGTCAATTCCATCCCTATAATGTCGATGGTGGATTGGATACATCATGACAATCTCAATAATCATGCCTATTGCAATTGAGCGCATATGCAAAAGTTTCCAATTACAATTAGTACTTGATCAAACGATTACCATTAGTGCACATCAGATACAAATGAACAATTGTAATTTTTGAAATGATATAATTAAGTGAAACTATTAGCTAACTTTTGATAGAGAAATAAATAAACATCAATTCCAGATGAAAAGATAAATCTTGTAAGAATAGTGAATGCTTCATACCATAACATCAAACTGAGCAAGAAAAAGGATCAAGTGTTTTTATATTAGCCTTTACCTATAGACCAATTTTTTTTTTATTGAAGAATCTTCAAAGAACAATTGCAACATTACCACTCTATGAGGTAATTTCATATCAAACAATGTTGTTCATTCTCACAATTGTTTATAGTACCTATGCCAAGTTCCTTAAAAGCAAGGACAAAACAACATAATCCACCACAACTAGAAATTGAAAAATGTTAGGATAGCAATGTTAAACAAATCAGTATTATTAAACTTCTCACCAGATTCATGTGAATTATTCTTATTCTATTCAAACACAAATGACTACTGTATGCTCTTGAATAAAAAATACAGCTAATTAGGACTTAAGTTCTTTTTCTTTCCTATCAATCAACTGAATTTGTATTTAAAGGTTATTGAAATGACAAATTGAAACTCACAAGTTTACTTATATCCTTTTGTTGCTTTTACAAGATATGTATTAGCCATGGCAAGAATCAAATTAGCATATTCATGTGACTTGAACTGGGTTGGATAGCTTGTAGGCATCTTTATGCTTTTCTTGAATGTGACATTGGCTTATTTCTTCTACCTAGCTGGCTCCAGGGATTATTTTTGAAAAATTTTCTTTCAAAGAATAGAAAGATGAGAGAGTCTTTGACCAATGCAATCTTTTTTTTAAGTTTTTGTTTTGTAAAATTGGAATAAGTTTTCTTTCTTTCACCTTTTCTTTTGCTTTCAATATCTTCAACTTCAGCTTTAGGGTCACTTGTCTAATTATAACAAAATATACTCTAATACAAATTAATTCAATCATACAAACAACCAAACACTAACCAATTTACAATTGACAATTGAAACATGATGAAATTTAGGAAGAACACAACGTTTTATAGCAAAAAATGACTTACATGCAATTGAACAGTAATTTAAAAAAGCCAAACCAAATACCAATAGAAAAAAAAAAAAGAAAATCCATTGACTTTAAACATTAAGAACTTAAATTTCAATAGTAAAACCGAGATTGAAAATAGTAGCGACAAAGTTATTGCTACCACCAACAAATCCAAAGTCAAATACCAATAAAAAAAAAATCAAAACCCACAAAATAACATTCCAATAAAACGATATCTTTATAATTTATAACCATAATCTCACCAAAAAGAAAAACTAGCTACTGCAAACACAGGTATGAATGAAAAATAATAAACTAACATCCAGAAAAAACACTATCAGCCTCAAAAAATACAATAAACTGATGAAATCTTCCCTTTTTACCAAAATCCTTCTAATCTGAGATTGAAATAAAAAAATAAAAAATTGAAAGAGTGATAAGAAAAAGAAAAGTAAAAAAAAAAAAAATACCTATTTTAAAATTGTTAAAATACAATCATAATAAGTGAAAGAATTAGAAAGAGAAGGCAAAAAAAAGAGAATTAGAAGTAGAGAGAAACCTAAAAGAAATCCCCGTGGAAAAAAGACTTACAATTTTGTTGCTGAAAAGTTCCCCATTTAAGTTCCTACTTTCTGTTCCCAATTATCGTTCAATTTGTTTTTAATAAAATTAAAGAAGTGTACCTCAGATTGAAAAAGCAAAACCTCTGAAATAATCAGGAGACTGTTTTAATATATTAGCACATATTTTAGATAATTTATAGCAATTAACCTAAATTGTTGACACGTGTCATTTAAGTATCAATAAAATATTTTTACTTGCTGCATGTAGAGCCAGATACGATGCCATGAGGATACGAATGGAGAAAAAAATCTAAAAAAAAAAAATAGACTTTCTTATAATTTAAAGCCCTTAAATTTTTCTAAAAATAAAATCTTAAGTATGTATTGTACTAGTCAAAATAACCTAGTATATATTATAGCAATCACATAGTGTAGAACAAAAGCACATAATACATCTAAATTAGCATAAAATTGGATCAAATGGCCATATGGTCAAACTTAAACCTAAAACATAAAATTTCAACGTTCGATATAATCATCCTCCTTGTTAGAACTTAAATACTATAAGAATTGTATTATTTTCTATAAATACTTTAAGCTTTTGAGTGTAATTCTTCCAATTTTATTAATACAATATTGCTGTAAAAGTCTCAAATTCGAGTAATGAAAATTTCACCCTTTTCATTAGTTTTTTTACTAAGTATCTTCTTATCTTACCCATTGAACTTTATATACAATCCTTTTTTTTATCATTTTTCATCTCACCTTCGTTCAAGACTTTCCTTATGTACAATCCCTTAATATTAGTTCATGGGACTTGACTTTCCTTATGTACAATCCCTTAATATTAGTTCATGGGACTTACTTGTGCAGAGGGTATGTGAATTTAAATATAACAGTAAGATCTTTTTTTATATATAAATGTAAACTTTTAAGATAATTCATTATTCAACTTAATTTTTCTTATATCATAGAGATAAGGCCTCATCAACGGATTAAAATGATGAATGGAAGTTCAATTTATACCACCATTAGCAAAATTAAAGAAAAAGAAAACAAATTAAAACTTATTCTAAGTTGCAAGTTCTAACTTATAGTACAACTTTTTTTTTTTGTTCAGAACTTCTAATACAATTAAGATATAAAATATATATATATATATATATTGAATACTTCTATATATATACATATTGAATTAAAAATGAATACCTCAAAAAGAATATAACGAAGATGAGATTAAAAGCTTCCCAAAGAGATTAGAAGAGAACAACTGTCCAAATTTGCAAAATAATCACTTTACCCCTTAAGCAAAATGATTGACACTATTTAATATTATAAATTGATCATTTTATCCCTTAATTTAAATAAAAAATCAATACAACTATAAATAATTATTTTTATTATATTTAATTTTTATAATTAACAAATATATCATTATATTAATATTAGCATTTATTAAGATATACCAAAAATTAAATATTTTCTGAAAATAAAATTTATTTAAATAAAAAATGTATTCTCACAATAATACACTAATAAAAATTTATAAAAATTAATAATTAAAATAATTAGTTTTGATTTATTATTACTACTTTTATTTATAATTGTTGGGATAACTGCCAATAATGGGTGGATTACACCCATGGAATCAATTGCCTTTGGCAATTTATTTTACTAACAGGAAACTGCTTTAGGCAGTTTACATTAAAAGTAATAATTGCCACCCATCTCCAATTAGAAAAATTATGGCACTCGGCCAAAAACAATATACAAGAGAAAAAAAAAAGAAATTAACAAAATAAAGGGAATGCAATCAGGTAGGCATTATATAACTTTTAAGAGAAATTTTTATTTTGATGTGTTTAAAGATTTATGTTGTAGAAATAAATAATTTTTTTATTATAATATTGTTCAACAATCAATAATTTAAGTCAAGTTTTTACTTTCTCTTCCACTAAATAAGCAAATATAAATAATTATATTTGTTTGTATATCTTGCATATATTTATCTTTTAATTATATTTTTTAATTTAAATTTTTTTATTATTAATATAAGTAAAAAATTATAAATATTTGAAAACAAAACTGCAAAGCGGAAGCAGCATTCTATAATATATATATATATATATATATATATATATATATATACACTCGTGTGTGTGTACTAAAAATAATGGTAGCTATTAAGGTACCATTTCCGTAAGGTTGGGAACATCTGAATGATCCAAAAATTGAGATCTTAAATTAAGCAATCTCTGTATATTTGACAGATTATAATTAATTAATTAATTGATTATTGATTAACTAGAATTTGCTCACAAATTGAAGTAAGCTGTAACCCACGCCACGAGACAGCACAAAAACAGACAGGCATCCCATTTAATTACAAACGCATTTCTTAATTTGTTGGACAGTTAAGGGTCGCCAATGGTAAATTAATACAGTTTAATTATAAATTCGTGGTGGATTAGTTTAATTGAGAGTGATGTTATAAATACAAAAGCCCTATCTTTAATGCTTGTGAATGTGGGAAAACATTGAATAAATAATATAATCAATAATCTATGAGCATACATGACTGATTTGCAATTGAATATATAAAAAAAATTTAATTTGAGTTTAATTCAATTAATTTATATAATTATTTTTAAAAAATAATTATTAATAAATTTAAATTTTAAATTTTAGTATTTATATTTTTTATTTTTAAATTATGATTTTTTTTATAAATAGATATATAATTTTGAAAGTGGCTTTTTCCATAAAATGAAAAATATACTATTTTTTTCATCATTTACCCTCAAATTCTTCTCGCTAGGTTTTCAGCATCTTTTTCTACATTTCTTCATCCAACTTTGCTATTGTTCTTTAAACAAAAATAAAAACAAGCTACTTGAAAAGCAGCAATAGATTTACAGCCTACTTTCAGCAAAAAGTGACAGCACCTTTTTTTATAAATGACATCTCATTCACTTTATCCATACAAATATTCCATCAAATGATCAAACTCTAACTTTCATGCAGAAAATCACAGAACCTGCCCAACCAATTTGCTCCCTTCTTTTCTTTCCCACACCTGATGTGGACGAAGATTCTAACTCTTACCAAATCTACATATAACACATCAAAGTGACGTTTTAGATCTTTTTTATTCACTTCCCCTCAGAGATGCCATTCCTTACCCATTTTATCTTTCTCGTTATGGCTTTACTTCATTTGACAAGATAAAAAGAAAACAATGAGAAATTTATCTAATTATAAAGTTTTTTTAATTCAAAATTTATCTTATTTAATTCATTCAATTACTTTTTAAATATAATATCAAATAATTTTAAATTCAAATATTAATTTAAATTGTAATTTTTTTGATAATTTATTTTTAAGTTGCAATTTTTTTTATATTAAAAAAATATTCTCTTACATTCTTATTCCAATAAAAAAAATTACATTCTTATATACTTATTCTTATTTTATGTTATCAACTAATTCAATAATTGATAATTAATTCTTTATTAGCTTGTACAACCAATATAATCTAGGTTTTTTTTTTTTTTTTTTTTTTTCTAAAAAAGATCTCATTTTTCGAATTGTTCATAATCTGAATGTATCATACCTTGTAAGTTTTAAAGATACAAATTATGATTTAGAGACTAGTCAATTTGGGACACCCGGAATTCTCATAAGTTTATACTTTATAGAATTGAAAAAAAAAATGTGAAATGTAACCGGTCAACAAAACTAAAATGCAAATGTAATTTACTAATATTTGATAAAATTCAATTAACGGATGTTTATAAATATCGGTTAAGAATAATTATATTATTATTTTTATAAAATTATAAATTAAATTATTTTCATCAAATTTTAAAATAATAATAGTGCAATGTATTCATCTAAACTACACTATATATTTTATACTTACGCTACATATATTTTGTTAACCGATTATACCGATGGCCAAAAGGCAAAAACCATTATACTTAAGACATTTTTTTCCTCTCAAAATCATTAATAAACCCTAAAATGTAAGGCTCGTTGTAATATATTAAAAAACCGCTCTAAGCTCAAAAAGGAGGCAAACGCTTAGGCTGGCTAGAAATCCAGAGGAGAAATTGTCCATATCTATGGGACAGGTGCACGTGCGGTGCATGAAAAAAAGACAAAAGTTAATCAATTTTGTATTTGGAGAACAGGGAAAAATCTGAGTTCGGTGATGTTGAATTCTTGACTTCGCGAGTGTGTGTTGCCACAATTCTATGTGTACGGTTTTGTAGTTATTAGTGTTGGATTGGATTCAGGATGGGATGGTCCAGCCTTAAGATATATATGAATTTTAATGGCAAAACTAGTAGAGAAGCATGGAAAAGTTTCAAAGGAAAAAAATAGTCCATGAATTGAATCATCGTCTAATTCTAAACCACAATGATTTTTGGCACTCGAAATCCTTTCTAGTTGGCCCTGCCCTTTGGTGGGATCATTGCCTTCTAATTCTTGCCACACGTCCTGTTTGATTTCTTACAAATACCATGCAAAGACCTTCAAATCAAACAAAAAAAAAATTTCATTCAATGATTATGAAAGTTGAATTGAAAATAACAAAAAAAAAATTAAATCAATTAATTCATATAATCATTTACAATATTCAATCGGTCAAAAATTTAAATTTTAATATATGCAATATTGCAACCCATTTTTTTGTCTACAAATTATAATTTTTTTTATAAAAAACAAAAAAATAAGAAAAAACTCTGCATTCACTTCTGGAACGAAGAATACATTTGAAGGATATTTTTACTGCATATTTTCCAAAAAAAAAAAAAATCAAATTTGAGTTATTTATCATTATGGTAAATACATTTGGAAGAATATGGGTGGAAAGAAAGATTTAAGTTCTTCTATATGCTGTTACTTAAAAAAGAAAATTCTCCTATATCCTGTCATTATCAAATCTTAGTTAGTATAAATTTTTGGGTATTAATCCTTATCAGTTTCAATTCTCAAATGGAAAATAAGGGCAAAAAATAAAATAAAATAAAATGCCATTTGTCATAGGACCACATTGTAGAAATTCGGACAAATAAAAATGTAAAGAACCCGACTGAATGAACAAACAACTGATTGAACCCAAACTCTTTTCATTCACAGCTAGTTACAAAATACAAACTTTTTCCTGGAGAATTATTTGGCAAGAGAATAGAAAATTGTTGGCAAACACGAGTAAGAATAGCCTACGAACTTAGAAGATACAAACACACTTCTCAGTTTAATCAGAATCTGATGTTATGCTCTGTATTTGTATAAAATATAAAGACATAGCTTGACATATGTATTTGTATGGAATAAAGTCGGAATGGGATACAAGAGAGAATAAAAACAAATCAAGAAAACTGAAGATGAGGCCAAAAGAGGCTTCACTTAGTGACCATCACTGACGTCACTGATCTAATCTAAGAGGTTCCTTTTGAGGATTTAATATCTGAATCAAAGTTCTCTTAATAAATGAGAAAAAAAGATGGGAAACAAAACAGCATGACAACTGAGAACTGTATATTTACACATTTATAACAGGTTAAACCAACCTTTTTATGTATAACAAGATTTTTTGGAGGGACACAAGATACATACATCAAATGGTAGAGATACAAAGGGCAGTTCTATGCCATTTTGAAGTTGAAAAGATGAGGGAAAATTTTGCGGGAGCTGAATGAATCATCACTGCTTCTTTCTTCTTATCTTCAAAGAATTTCTCGTGAAAATTTGGTTTAAACTTGTTTCACCTACTGCTTACCTTCAGGGACTTCTTTTATTGTCATGTCTACCATTTCGACTGCACTAAAACCTCCATCATCGGTGGCAATGGTTGATTGGGATTCAAGTCCAGACCCTGCTTGTATTTCCTTTAACATTGCCATGACTTGAATCATTGTGGGTCGTCTCCAATGTCGATCATCCAAGCAAGCACAAGCAACCTTTAAGTGTTGTAAAAGCTCAATCCCAAGCCTTGTGTTCTCTTTCATGAGCTCTGGATCAAAGACATCACTTATTCTAAGTTTCGCGTGCTGTTTCACCCACCCCACAAGATTGTTATCACCGAAATCAGCAGAATCTGTAGGCCTTTTCCCTGTTAACAACTCAAGCAAAACTACACCGTAACTGTAAACATCACCTTTCATGGAACATCTAAAGCTCTGGTAGTATTCAGGAGGAACATAGCCAGGAGTACCAGCTAATGCGCTGACACTCAAATGTGTATCCATTGCACTCATAAGCCTTGCCATCCCAAAATCTGAGACTCTTGAATCCAAATTCTGATCGAGCAGAACATTGCTTGATTTCATATCTCTATGAATTATACGAGGACTGCAATTATGGTGAAGAAACGCCAGACCTCTTGCAGCTCCAATGGCAATCTTTCTCCTTGCTGCCCAATTCAGTTTGATTCCAGCTTTCTTTTGATCATGTAAAACATCCTCTAAGCTTCCATACTTCATGTACTCGTAAACTAGAAGCCGTTCTTCTCCCACCTTACAGTAACCCAAGAGAGGAACAAGGTTCCGGTGCTTGATCTTCCCAATGGTTTCCATTTCTGCAGTGAATTCTCGGTCACCCTGTCCACTGATATGTATTAGTTTCTTGATTGCAACAACACTCCCGTCTTTCAGTTGCGCCTTGTATACATCACCAAAACCACCAGAGCCAATAAGGCTGTCATTATGGAAGCCATTAGTGGCTTCAAGAAGATCAGCAAAGGTGAGCTTCCGTAGGGGCTTCTCAAATGTAGCCAGGTTTATGCTCGATGCTTCTCGTGCACTGGTTAGCTTCCAATTGGTATTTGCAGTGCCTGAGTGGGAATGACTGTCCATATAAACATCAAGAGCAGAATCCTTCTTCTTCCTTCTTTTCTTTTTCTCTACAACAGCTATGATCAAACCAAAGATGCAGAAGAGAGAAAACAACAATCCCATTGCCACACTCCCTGCAAGAGAAGCTTGTCTGCGATGGGACTTTTGATGCTCAGAATTTGAAGCAGCCGCTGGATCTCTTCCACAGGGAGGAAGAGGGACCCCACAGAGACCTGAATTATTAAGGAAATCATTAGCTGGAAATGTTTCCAGCTGACCCATTTCAGGAATCATGCCAGAGAGAAGGTTGTTTGACAGATTAATCTCACTGAGCATCGTTATGCGAGTCATGGATTGTGGAATTGATCCTACCAGCTGGTTGTAGGAAAGATCAAGAATGCCAAGATACTTTAAGTTTCCAATTTCTAGAGGGATGGTTCCGAAGATATTGTTGTGGCCCAAATTCAAGATAAAGAGATACGACATTGTGCCAATCTCCTTCGGAATTGTTCCTGACAGCAAATTGTATGAAAGATCAAGAAAAATCATAGAACCATTATTGTTGAATGTGGGTTGTGTGTGACCTCCATAGACTCTCGTAAAGTTGCAAGGGTTCCTAGTGGAAATTCTATCCAACTGTTCCTGTCTAATTCCTGCAAATTCTAGTAAATTTCCTGACCCGTGGCACTCTTTGCTTCCATCATTCTTGATGTACATATACATCTTCCCAGCAATAAAATTGACAGCAATTTTACCAGATTGTTTGAACAGCACAGGAGGGATAGTCCCATTCAAGTTATTAGTATTAAGATCCAACCATATCAAGCTTTGACAATCTCCAAGCTCTGGTGGGATTCTTCCATAGAAGGAGTTATTGCTGAGTTTGAGAATTGCAAGACTGGAAAGTTTGCCAAGCCAAGCAGGAATCTCACCAGTAAAATGGTTGTTGGACAATGAAATCCAATTCAACTTGGTACAGTTTCTTAGACCAGAAGGTATTGTTCCTGTCAACTCATTGAAGTCAAGAATCAACGTCTCAAGTGTCTGAATGTAAGTTAGCTCATGAGGGATTTCTCCATGGAGCTGGTTCAACCAAAGCTTCAAATCCTGAAGCTTGGAGAGAGAACCCAAGCTGGGAGGAATTATTCCCGTGAGGTAATTGAAGCTCAAATGGAGTGAAACGAGCTGAGAACAGTTACTGAGACTAGCAGGAATCGACCCAGTTAAGATATTGTTTTGCAAATACAGAACTTGTAACCTGTTTGTCGGATTTTCACACAAAGAAGCAGGAATAGACCCTGAAAAATAATTTGAACAGAGATCTAAAACCTCCAGGTTGGAAAGACTAGACAAAGACTCAGGTAAAGAACCCGATAAATAATTAAAAGCTAAACCAAGCTCCTTCAAGGAACTCATATTCTGGAATATCTCAATGGGCAGTTTACCTGTGAAGTTGTTACTAGATACATCAAAGGACTCCAAAGAAGTGCAAGAACCAAAGCCACTGGGAATCATACCAGAAAGATTATTTGAAGAAAGATCCAGCTCAACAAGACCTGAACAAGCTTCTGTGAGATACAAAGGAATCTCTCCTTGAAACTTATTTGCAGCTAAATAAAGACGCAGTAAATTAGAAGTTGGCAAAGCTGGAATCGGACCGGAAAACTGGTTGTTTGATAGATTCAAGAAGTTTAAGTTCGCACATGAAGAAATTGCGCGAGAAATGTCACCCGAAAACTTGTTCCCAGAGACATCAAGATGTTCTAAAGCTACGCAGTCTCCAAATGAAGGAGTCCCCATTGAAAAATTGTTGGATGAAAGATCCAAAAACTGCAGATTTTTGCAATTTGAGACATTTATTTCACCATTAATCTTGTTTCCTTTCACAGCCAAGACCTTTAACTCACTGCAACCACCATAAAGAATCCAAGGAACCACGTTTCCACCAGAAATCTTGCTGAAAGAAAGATCAAGAACTTCCAAACTTAGCTGCAAACCCCTGGATTCTTTACCTGAAAACTCAAGACTATTGCTTGATAAATTGAGAATCTTCAAGTTTGAGCAAGAACCCAAGTTGGAAACAGTTGATAGAGGACCAGACAAGAAGTTTTGCGATAGATCTAAGGTGGTTAACAGGGAGCTACACTTGGATCCAGAAGGGAATGAAATGTTGCCAGAGATGTTGGCTTTTAACAAAGAAAGGGATTCCAAGTTTTCAAGCGCTAAAAGGAAGGCAGCAACAAAGTGAAAATCCGTGCTTAAGGTGTAACTGAGTCGAATAGATGAAACTTTGGAGTCTTGACATCTTACACCTTCGAAGCTACAAGGGTCTTGGTTAGGAAGCCATCTTTGAAGAAGAGATGGGTTAGGCAAGCTGGCTTTGAAGTTGAGCAGTAGCTGAGAATCTTTGTTGTTAGCAGAAGAAGAAGAAGCAGCAGAAGCAGCAGCTGCTTCAAGGGAGATGAGAAAGGTGGTGGTGAAGGTGAGAGTGAGAAGAGAAACGTATGTTCTCGAGGCAAAGAAAGGTCTCATTTTTGTGGGAAATTTATTTTTTTGGATAAGAAAGAAGGTGTTTAGGGTTTGAACCCTGCTGGAGAGAAAAGAGAGAGCTTTGAGCTCTGGACTTAGAGAGAAAAAAATATAGAGAAAGGTTCGGTTTTTTCTATTGTTTTCCTACTTTTGTTTTCGGTTTGGCATTGGATTATTGAAAGAAGGAAATAGAAAGAGACAGTCAAAAGACAGAGCAAGGGTGGTAAGAAGGGTATTTATCAAGTGGGGAAGCGGCCAGCCACAGCTGTTGCTCACATGCCATGTGACACTCTCTCTTTCTTGAGGAAGCTCCATTCTTTAACAAATAGATAAATAAATAAATTCCTAATTTAACAATTTAATAATAATTAAATAATACGTTTGTCTCCAGATGGGTGATTAAGTGCATGAGATTAGGGGATGAATCAATATTTAATCTTCTACTTATAATAAACTTCTTTTTTCTTTCAGTATCTTTCTGTTTGTTTCTTGAGATAAAAGCCGGTTTTAGTTTGGGTAATCTCTCGCTTTCTTACTTGCCTCATTTGTTTAATGTTCAGAAAGGAAAAGAAAACTGAGTGTTTGTCTCTCTAGCTTTTGAAGCGTACGTGTGATGAAGGATTGATCCATCACTCTCAATTAATGGGAGATTCCCAATCTCTTAATTTAATGGGACTTTTATGTTCACGAGGATTAATCCAAGTCATTTTGGCATTTTTGTATTCCTTGACAAGGAAAGTAAGAGCGCTCTTTTTTCTTTATATAAAAAAAGTGTGTTGTTATTTGTACCTTAGTTTTTTTTTTTATATATTCTATTATTATTAATATCTAGTTTTTTACTTAATATATCATAAATTCAAAATATAAATTTACTAAAAATCAAAATTTCCCGTCTCTTCACACATCACCTTTTTTTTTTAACAAAAATTTTAAAAGATTTTAAACCCCAATCAAATTAAAATTTAAAAAAATTCCACCCATTTACAATTAAAAAAATATAAAATAAAAAAATAATTTTTTTTATTTGATTTTACATTTAATTTTGTAAGATTTTCTATTAAAATATTTAGGTATGATTTAAAAATTTTAAAAATAAAATTTTAAAAATTTTTGAAAATAAATATCCAAAAGCTTTTAAAAAATTTTAAAAATATAAGTTTTTTGACAAATGTGTAAAAATTTTTAAAAACTTTTGAAAATCTAAAATAAATATCTAAAACCCTTTAAAAATTTTAAAAATCATTTTCGAAATTTTTATAAGCTTTCAAATATTTATTTCCAAAAACGTTAAAAAATTTCTGCACTAAAACAAAATACTTAATGATTCATAAAGATAAACTCAAATCAATTAAAGCACTGTTATTTTGTCTCGAATGTCGAACTCAATTAATTAAAAAAAAAAAAGAAAGAAAGGTAATTTCTTTCCCTTAGTACGTGATAACTATACAGTCGAACACATTAAAAACTAAAGAAACATAAAAATTAAAATCTACAACCACTTTTGATGGAGCAAAGCCCTCCATTATCTACAGCTACAAGTACTTCCAACAAATGCTGCTCTCACATATTCAATCTCATAAATTGCAAGTAATAACCCAAAATTCTAGCATAACACCAACATACCTACTCACTTTCCAACTTTCATAACTTTTCCTAAATTTCCATAATAATAAAAAAAATTGAAAAAAATTCAATGTCATTTCTTTAAATATCAATTCAGGTTACAAATTTGGACTAGTAAACAGTTTTTTTAGCACACAAAGAGCAACACGATCCAATGCTTATAAACACCGGTTAAAGACATTTAATTTTTTATTTTAAAATACATTTAATGCATTATTTTTGTTAAATTCAAAAAATATATATTAATTTTAAATATGATCTTAAATAATACCATTAGCTATTGATTAACATTTCTTATGTCAACAACTTCACAATATAAACATCATCAAAGCACAAAATTACCTAAAGTTTTTACTATTTTAATTTCATGTAGGGTTAATTTGTGATTTAGTTTCAGAATCATCCTACATTTCCAATTTAGTACATAGAGAAAAAATATTTTTAATCCAAATTTCATTTTTATCAAATATTTTATTTCACATATTAATTTTTATTAACGATAAAATGATGTGACAGAAAAATTAAAATATCATGATACATGATATATTGTTATTGATTAATATTTGTCAAGTTAGCATTTTGTTGTTAATAAAAAAATGTTTAATAAAAATAAAATTTAGATATTTTATAGTAAATTTTTTCTAAATATCAAATAGTTAATATTAATGTAATTCAGGATCAAATAGTATGTTAACCTTTTTATGTATATTTTAAGATTTTCAAAGTAAATAAATCACTAACTTTCAATTGGGTTTCGCATTTTTTAACATTGAAATTTATGTAAAATATCAAAATATGCTTGAAAATATAATTATTTTTTAACTTATATTGTTTAACTTTTTTTTTTTTTGGAATTAAAAAAACAAAGCTAATCGCCAACATCTATGAGATTACAGTGGCAAGACTGTCCATACACTGTTATTGGCCCTCGTGTATCAGAAAATACAAGGCTGCCATCAAGCACTGACAACATCTGACGGTATCTTCCACTCTCTAGTCAGCGCGTTTTGCACACTACCCGGCCGACCTTTTATCGAAGCACATGCGTGTTAATATAAACGACAATTCAGATTTTCGAAAGAGGCTACTGTCTCATTGTGTATCTGTCAAGGTCACTTACTCCTTTTCCTCAAATAATTGGCGCTTTTTTCACGAGCTTTCGTCCCGGTGGGTTTGGATTTTCGCTTCATGAATTTTTATGGTTGTACTTGTACTTAGAGGTGTGGCACTGTACGAACGGGCCCAGGGCTTTGTCAACACCCACCGTTGATCTTCTTTAAAAGGTCAAGATTTCATTTTATTACATCAAGGTGGGTTCTTGTCGGGGCCAAGGCAATTGCTGGCATTCGCATATCTAACAGTAAATCTAACGTACTCTGGAGGTTATAGTAGAATATAACCCTGGAATATAAAGAGTTAAAGGGGCATTATAGTAATATCGTCACTCAGGTGGTTTTTACTCATGGCGAGAATTGAGATGCATTAGAATTTGAGGTTAATCCATTTTTATTTATATATATATCAGGTGATATTTAATAAGTTGAGAATTTAAATTTTTATAATTTTTTATTATTAAATTGTAATTTTTATTTTTATGTTTTATTAAAAGAATATATCAATTTGGTTTTGATTTTTTGTTTTTTTTTTTGGCTTTTCATTTCCATTGAAAGGAAATTGATTAAATAAAATTTAATTTGATTGTTTTATATAAATTCTTCTTTTTGCACCACTGAAGGAATGCAAGATATTTTTAAATGTTATTATTTTCAATTTTTTGATTAAAGTATTCTTTTTTTTTTCAGCAATTGCGTTTTAGTGGATTCAACTTCAACCCAATGTACATTTTTATGTTATCATTGTTCATGTTTTAGTTATTTTTAGAACTTTATTCAATATACTTAATTTTCCTTTAAAATTAAGTGTATTGATATTTCAAATTAGATTACACACAAATTTTAATAGTTACTTATTCTTATGTATTTTCATTTTAAAATTGATGAAACTTATGATTGGAGATTGGTTTATATGTATTTTGAATGTAGTTTTAATGAAAGTTTATATATATTTTTTATGTTTGTCATTATTGCAAGCTTAGATTTTTTTTTTGGGTGTAATTTGATGTTATTATTTTGATTTTTGTGGTAGTGTATGCTTTAGATATGGATATTATTAATAGAGCAAGGGATACTAAGATTAAAAGTGTCGTAATTGTTTTAGGGATGGTTAAAAAATTTTTTAAAAAAAAGTTATTATTAATTTTTTATTAGGTGTGATTGATTACTTATTAAAATTTATATTTTTAATAAAATCTTAAAATTTATTAAAATTTATTAAAAAGATAATTTTGAAGTTTACAAAAATAATTTAAATTCAATAATCGATTACGTGTTGAAAAAAAATTAGCATCCTCACGATACTCATTTTTAAAATGATATTAATTAATTATGTTCTATCTTTTGAATTTTAACCAAAATGGTCTTAAGCTTGGTATTTATCAATAATTTTCTTGATTTATTTTATTTGTAATAATTTTTTTCTTTTTTTATTCTCTTTTTTTTTTTTTAGAAAAATGAATTAAATCGTTGTTATTGAAAAATTTTTTAAAATGTTCCAGTACATTGATAACTTTGAAACACAATTTTTTTACTTAAGGATTTCTTAGATATTGCTACTAAGATTACTTTAAAATTTTATCATCGAAAGCTTGTGTTTATTTTTCAAAATTAAATGACATGCATGTAATGTAAATAATGAAATATTGGTGTACATAATTTATTTATTCAATTTTTTAGAAATATTTATTTATTTAGTTATTTATTTTCATTATTTTTAGAAGAAAAGAAAATTTTTTATTATATTAAAAAATTTTATAAATATTCAAATACGCTGGTAGTATTTAAAAGAAATTCTCACCTATATATTCCTGAAGTATTACTACTCAAAACACTTAGAATCTCATCATAGGAAATTTTTTAAAATCCTTGTTTCAACCTAAATTTATATAATAATACATTATCTATAAATAGATTTATTTCCTAAAAATGTATACTTTTATAGATATTTTTTATTTTTTATTTCTTTTAAAAAAATTATTCTAATAAAAATATGAGAATCTTTGTATTGAAAAAAACTTATAGATATTATAATACTTTGATAATTCTTAAAAGATTTTTCTCATCTAAAAAATTCTCAGAAACCACTATTCGAATTTCTTGGAGTCCTTTCATCGAAAATTCACATGTACTTTCAATTTTAATTTTTTTTTAAATCCATTCTTTTTTCTCTAAAAATTTTTTTATTCTAAATTATTATAAATTGTTTATGAAAAATGCCTTTTTTTTAATTGCAACCTCAATCATTCACAAACAAATTTATACACTTAACACCAAAATATATATAAAAAATAAATAAACAAATGAAAAAATAAAACTAAAGTAAAATTTACCATCAGTTAGGCTAAAATCCAAATCAAAATAACATGGTTCAAATAATTGGATTGCAACTTGGGCCAAGTCTCTAATGGGTTGAGTTAGAAGCGGACCGAGTCAGGCTACTTCCAAGTAAGTGGGTCAGAACGTGGGCTTGTTTGGATCAACAACCTGATCGGGTTAGTTGGGTCGCGGCTAGATCTTGGTCATGGGTCTGGTTGATTCGTTTCTTAGGCTACGTAATCTCTTTTTGTAAAATTCATTTCCATATTCTTTTTTTAAAAAAAACTTTTTTTCCTAAAAAAGAAGTTACCCCTTTGAAGAAACCCAAACTCAGATTTGGGCGACTTCGCTATCACTCCTTATCTGCTAGCCATTGCTTGTTAACATTTTTCTTATTCTTTTTTTTTCTCTTTTTTATCTCTCTGTCGCCATCAATTTTTTACGACTTTCTCTTCCCTTCTTGATACTTTCTCTCTCCAATCAAAACCAAAAGCTTAATGAAAAATCCAACAATCGAAACCTCTAAAGGTCCTCTCTATTCGTGCTTTTTTTTTGTTGAATTTTAATTTTTTTTATTTTACTATGGCACTGGGTTCCTCTCCAAGGGGAAGACTATGGTTTTTGTTTTATTAATTATATTTGGGTTTCGATTTGGATTTTGTAACAGGGTTTTGCTTTTTTTTTTTTTTTGGTTGATGGTGAAACTAGCTATAAGGTGGTTGAATGGGGTTAAGATTTTTTTGCTGAGAAAATTTTTAGCTAAATGGTATTCTTTTTTTGGTTGTTGATAAAGCTATGAATAGGTGATATCCGGTTGTGATTGGTGACTTTGGTGGTTTTAGTGGCATGGGTGTTTGAGTAAGACAATGAGTGTTGGTACTTTTGCAACAGTAGAGGGTGGTTCTTGGGATATGGTGCAATGGGTTTTTTAGGAAGCAGGGGCTACTTAGGGTTTTTTAGGTGTCTCGATTGTAGAGGAAACTGTGGGTGGTTTTTTTTTTTTAGGTGTCTTGACTGTGGAGTAAACGAGAGTTGGCTTGTTGTTTTTTGATGGTAACAGGGGTTGGTTCACAAAGGTCTTGTGTCGTTTCAAGGTTTAGTTCTATTATGGATTTAGGGAAATGAGGTTTATTGAGGAGATGGTAATCAGTGAAAGGTGGTCGATGTGAGTAAAACTGAGGCCAATTGGTGCTGTGAATGGTGCTGTTAGGGTGTGAGGCTTGTATAACCAAAGGGGCTCAGGGTAGTGGCTGTTGGGTAAGTAGGACTGATGGTAAGCTGTGGGATGGTGTTAGAGGGAGGTTCTAGGGGTTTTGGGTCTTAGCGTGGGTAGAAGCTTAGTACAGCCAGGAGTTGGTAGGGTGTAAGGTTCGATGCTAGGAACATTTCTGTGGGTCTTGGGGAAATTGGTGGTGGTAGTCGAATGGGTGCTTAGAAGGTGGGAAATAGGTGCTAGATCTTAAAAAAAAAATTTTATTTCCTTTCTCCTTTTTTTGTGGCTCACTTTAGTTTTTTATATGTGAATTCAACCACAATAAACGCAAGAATTAAATGTTTTGCAGTCTAAAAATGCAGTCTGAAAATATAGTCTGAAAAGCAAAATTGCTTGGCTGATTATGGCGTGAAGCTGTACTTGGTGCAATGGTTGCTAGCCACTCATATTTGTTTTATTATCCATTTTTGTTGTTTTATTTTGGTTTTTTTTTTTATTTTGTGATTTTTTAATTTAATCAATTTTAAATAAATAAAAGTAAAAAAAAATAAAAATGGGTTTTAAAACTTAATTTGGGCTTAAATAAATCTGAACTTTTATTAAGCTTTCAAGCTTAAATAACTAAATTTTGATTCATAATTGAACTGAATTGAATTGAAATTTTATTTCGTGCAAAATGATCAAAAGCAATTAATTTGAGATAAGCCTTAAATGAGTAAATCCAATTAAAACACTTAAATTAATTGAAATTAAATTATTTGAATCAAACGTAAAAATCGCATAAAAGTCGAATCGATATAGATAAAATTAGGTATCTATAATTATTTTTTTTTGCACATTACTAAGAATCAGGAATAAGATAAAGAGATAGATAATAATTTTATCATTTAAAATTTTTTAAAAGTTTTTTTTGTCTATTCTTTTATTTTCTTAATTTTTGGTTTATTTTCTTATATTATTATTTTTTTTTTTTGAATTTGACTATTTAAAAACAAGTTTAAAACCTCTTTTAAACAAAGGCTCAACAACTTTTGAAAATAAAATACAATAACTCAAAGAATATGCCTAAAGATTTTATAAATCATAACACTAAAATAAATTCAGCTCGGAAGACTTACAAATCATGCCTGAAGAATTTAAAGATTATGGCCGAAGGTTTTACAAATCTCGATATCTTTGAATGACCCTCTAATCAAAGGCATTGAAACTTTAAAAATTTAAAATGTTTTATCCAAAGGTTTTAGAGATTATACTTAGAGGTTTAACAAATCTCGACAAGCTTATTTAATCAGAGGCATTGAAACTTTAAAAATTTAAAATGTTTTGCTCAGAAATTTTAAAAATTATGCCTGAAGGTTTTACAAATCTCGACATGTATGAAAGCTTCTCTAATTAGAGCCCTTGAAACTTTTAAAAATTTAAAATGTTTTGCATAGAGGTCTCGGATGTAATAGTTTTCGGACCGTCAGATGTAAAAAATTTTAAAATTGAGAAAAATAAAAAGATTCACCACCAATCTTTTTTAGGGTGTGATTGCCCACTCAAAAGTTTATCCTTTTAATAAAACTACAAAAACGGGTTTAAAGTTTATCAAAAAGATAAATTTTGATTTACAAAAATTAGGTTGGGCGTAAGGGTTGGTTACATGTAGGGAAAGATTAGCACCCCTACAACGCCCATAAATTGGTACCATTTAATCATGCGCTATTTTCGGTGTTGGATGAATTCGGTTTGAAATTTAAAAATAATCTTTTTTTATTATTATTATTTTTAAAAAAATTAATTTTATCAAAATTCTTTATTTAGGAGTATTGAAGAAATCTTTAAGTTAAAGAATTATCTTAAAATCTCCTAACATCTAGGTAGAACTTTAAAGATAACATTTTTAACTGATATTTATCACGATATCCCTTGAAAATAAAAATGACATTCTTTGAGAAAAATAATCATTGATAACTCTCTAACATTTAGGCAGAGTATCAAGAACTGTTTCCCTCAGGATGTTATTTTTATTTTATTTTATAACTTCACATTCGTAAAGTAAGTAAAAAAACATTTTGCACAAAAAAAATGATGATACTATCAAGTAGCAAGCAAATATGCAGAATCAGTGCAAACAATAACAAATAAACACATTTAAGCTAATATGTGCTATGTATAATGAATGAAATGCAAATTTGAAATTGGATGCTTAAATATAATGATACCACCTTAACTCCCTAACATTTAGGTGGAGCTTAGGTGCGACTATTCATATTTAAGATTCCATTTTATTATTATATCTTTTTTATTTAGATTTTAATCCCATGGTTAAAACGAATTAAGGATTGGTATGAAAACTTGGTTAGAGCTTGGGTCGAGATTTTAAAGGTTAGGTTTTTAGGATTTTGAAGATTCAAATTTTGGGGTTTTTTTTTTAGTTTCAAGAGTTTTAGGGTTTGGTTTTAGGGTTTAGAGGGTTTTAGGGCTTAGTTTTAGGGTTTGGAGGTTTGGGATTTTGATTTTAGGGTTTGAAGGGTTTAGGGTTTTAGTTTTATGATTTGGAGAATTTAGGGTTTGGATTTTAAGGTTTAGGAGGTTTAGGGTTTAGTTTTAGGGTTTTGAAGTTTAGGGTTTTGATTTTAAGGTTTGAAGGTTTGGGCTTTTGATTTTAAGGTTTAGAGGGTTTAGGGTTTCATTTTTTTAAGGTTTAGAGGGTTTAGGATTTAGTTTTAGGGTTTGGAGGTTTAGGGTTTTGATTTTAGGATTTGGAGGTTTAAGGTTTCGTTTTTAAAGTTTAGAGAATTTAGGGTTTTGTTTCAGAGTTTGGAGAGTTTAAGGTTTTGTTTTAGGGTTTGAAGGGTTTAGAGATTAATTTTAAGGTTTAAAGGGTTAGGGTTCAATTTTAGGGCTTGGATTTTAGGTTTTAGAGGGTTTAAGATTTGGATTTTAAGATTTAAAGAAAACACAAACATCTCTAAAAATCACCAATATCTAGGCTGATTTTTGAAGTAAGTTTGATTTTTATAATTTTTTAAAAAATAATTAAAGTTTCCATATATTTCTTTTTTAGGAAATTTATTATTATTATTGTTAACTTATTTAAAATTTTTCTCATAATAATTCTCTAACATCAAGACGAAATTATTATTATTATATTCCCTCTAACATCTAGGTAGAAAAGTTTTTTTTATTATTTTTATAACCATTATATATATTTTATTATTATTCTACAAGATTTATCATAAAAAATAAAATTTAACTATATATTTCATTACTTATTTTTATCTATTGATTAATTATTTATAAAAATTCATTCTAGCAATTTTAAACCTTTTAACATGCATACATATTAATAATAACATTTTAAATTACAAAAATAATAAAAAAAGTTTTCAAAAAATTCAAAAAAAATACCTAAACTAGACCGGTTAACAATTCGATCAACGACAAGTCTGGTCAACTCAGCAGTTTGGCAATTTAGACTGGTTTGAACTGGTTCAATAGTGGTTCATTTGGATCGATTGAGTGCTAGCTGAAGGACAAGTCATCGGGTCAGGTCACATGGATCTTGGGTCAGATCTAGGTCCACGCATAGATCCTCCATTGAGCAAAACAACGTCAACTTTTAGTTTTTTATATAAAAGTCAACTTTTTTTGGATCATTTCATCCTTCCTCTAGAAAAATTTTTTTTTCTCCAGCTTTAGAAAACTTTTTGGCTTAGCCAGAATCCAGTGCTAGGCCGTCGCGTTAGCTGCCACTTGAGGTTGCCGCTAGCGGCCATTGTTGGTGGTTGTCGATGGTCAAAAAATGCCAAATGTCACCAAAAATTTTCCTTTGATCTTCTGAGCTCAGATCCACCTTTTTTTTTTACGAGAAAAAACCCCGATCGGCATAGATCATGGCTTGAAGTTTTCAGTATTCTTTTTCTCTTTTTTTTTTACAACGAAACTGATAATGTTTTTTACAGGTAACTCGGCACTGATGGTTCCTCACCTACGGTAAGGACTATATTTTTATTTTTTTAGGTTTTTTTTATTTGTGTTTTGGGTATCAGTTTGGGATTTCTAGATGCAGGAAATTGAGGGCTTCTAGGTGGAGGGGAACTGGGGTTTCTGGTAGTAGCTAAATGGGGATTCTAGTAGTGTGAGAGTTGGGTTGCTAGGCATCCGAGCTTGTATCCGAGAGAGAGTTTTGGGTGTGAAAATTGGATGCTTTATAGCATATTGAATGTCTGGGATGGTGAGTAGATGGTGGCTGTAGTGAGCTGTAGGGTGGCTGTAGGGGTAGGTTGTAAGTTAGCTTGTTAGGAGGCTAGTCAAGGGCTAGTGAAGGGAATAGATAAGGGTCTGGACAGAGGCGACAGCAGTGTCGTACACCAGCCCTTTTTTTTTTAATTTTTAATTAATATTAAACTAATATTAATATTTTATTATCAATATTTTTTTCTATTATTATTATTATTAATAATAATATTTTAATATTAATAAACAAAAACCAAAAACATGATTTAAAGTATCAATAGACCTAGATAAAATTTGATGTCTACAGTTACCTCTCTTTGCACATTACTAAGAATTAGGAATGCGGCAAAGACAAAGAGAATAATTTTATCCGAAAAAAAATCGAAGAGTTATTTTTTCTTGTTTTTTTTGTTTTTTTTTTGTGATTGAACCTCAAGTCAAGTGATAAAGACAACGACCAAGATGACACCACAAGTTAAGAAATAAAGAATCGATTGAGACAACACCACATGTCGAATAGTAAAGAAAACGACTGGGACAATATCGCAAGTCGAAAAAAAAAATCGATCGAGACAATACCGTAAGTCAAAATTATGCCCAGAGATCTTAGAGATTGTGCCCGAAGGTCTTAGAAATTATGCTCTGAGGTCTCAGAAATCATGCTTGGAGGTCCTGGAGATTGTACCTAGAGGTCTTAAAAATCAATCAGGATGACAACATATGTTTAAAAGTAAAAATTGATCGGGACAACAATGCGAGTCAAAATTATGCTCGAAAGTCTTGGAAATCATGCTTGGAGGTCTTATAGAATCGACCGAAATAACACCGTAAGTAAAAAATTAAGAATCGATCGAAATGACACTGTGAATTGAAATTATATCCGGAGGTCTCAAAGACTACGCCTAGAGGCCTTAGAAATCATGCTCGAAGGTTTTATAAAATCGATCGGGACAACATCATAAGTTAAAAAATAATGAATCGATCGGGATAACACTGCGAATCAAAATTATGCCTGGAGGTCCTAAAGATTATGCTCGGAGGTCTTAGAAATCATGTCTAGAGGTCTTATAAAATTGATCGAGATAACATCGTAAGTCGAAAAATAAAAAATCGATTGGGATAACATCGTAAATTAAAATTATGCTCGGAGGTCTTAAAGATTATACTTAGAGGTCTTAGAAATCATGCCCCTAGGTCTTACAAATTGTGCTTGAAGGTCTTAAAAATTATGCTTAGAGGTCTTAAAGAATTGACTAGAACAACATTGTAAGTCAAAAAATAAGAAAATGATCGGGGCAATATCGTGAGTCAAAAAGTAAATAATCGATCGGGACAACACCGTAAGTTAAAAAATAAAGAATCGATGGGATAACATTACGAATCAAAATTATGCCCAGAGGTTTTTAGAGATTATGCTTAGAGGTATTACAAATCTCAAAATCTTTAAATGCGCATCCCAATCAGAGGCAATAAAACTTTGAAAATTTAAAATTTTTTTAAACATGGCTTTCGCCTAATTAGAGATTTTTAAAACTCTAAAGGTCTTGTTTGAAGAAGGTTCCTCCTAAAAAATCTTGATTGAGAATGGTTCATCTTAAACAAAGGCTTTAAAATTTTAAAATCTTGTTTTTCTCTCTCTCTTTTTTTTGTTAATATTGATAAAAGCAATCATGATACAAATGCTTATTCTTATCAAATGATGCTAATATAAATGTTGATGT
Organism: Durio zibethinus; assembly: GCF_002303985.1. The sequence continues at coordinate 13,354,219 of NW_019167960.1, read as the reverse complement.
GAGTGCAAATATTGATGCAAATGTAAAAAGGTGAATGCTTGATACAAATACAATTAACTTTTTAACAATGCAAATGACAATTTTTTTTCATATAAATGCCCCACAAATACCTTTCCTTAAGATGTAGATGCCATGATGCAAATGCAAATTTTTCTTATGGTACGAATGTAAATATCTTGTACAAGTGCAAATGCAAGTGATGCAAATGTGAATGTCTTTCTTATGGTACAGATACAAATGATGCAAATGCAAATATCCCTTTAATGATGCACAGGCAAGTGATGCAACTACGGATGTCTCTTTTTTTTTGTTCATTTACAGGTCAAATGTCCTTCTAATGATGTGAGCAATGCAAATACGAAGACTCTTTTTACCTCTCTTTTTTTTTTGAAAAATCTTTGTTCAAATTTTTAATATTTTATTTTCACGAAAAAATGATCTCAGTATTATGTACAAAATGCTCAAATAATCTCTAAAATTTTCAAAAATGATTAAAAAATTATCCCACATAAAGTATCTTCGCAATCAAATGAAAAACTTTAAAACTTAAGACTTTCGATTCTCTTGAAAATTGATTATTATTATTTGGAATATTTATGGAAGGGGAATAATTGACAATTCAATTCTTTTCATTGGTGGGCATATCTTATGGAAAGCTCGACGATGGTTCAAGAGTTTCTTTTGGGCTCACGAAAAAGATAATTTTTTAAAGCACTTTTCTTCTATTGAAAATGTGATATTTTAATGTGTGTCAAAACTAGCAATTACTTTTCAAACAGGGTTTGGGAAAAGGACAAGGTTGGTTTTTTTTTTGATGAAATATAAAGTCTTCAATGGGTATTGACCTTTCAAAAGTTTTGCATCGAGATTTTTTTTATTCTGGAAAGAACCTTAAAACTCTAAAATTCTTTTGGGGCCTCAAGAATGATTTTAGCTCTAAACTACCTTTTAGGAGTTTTCATCTTAGAGTTATATTTTCTATCAATGAAGAACTTGATGAAATATTAACAAATACCAACAAGTATATACAAATTCAAGGACATTGCTCTTCAATCTAAGTGTCCACATTTTATCAAAATAGACTTTTCAAGGTGTGTAATGTAAGCCGAGGTTAGGGGTTTTGAAAAAATGGATAAATAGGCTCAAAAAATATATTATTCAGGGTAATTAGGCCAAGAATCTTACTGAGCATTCTTTGGCTTTCTTTCTTTGCTTTTTTTTTTTTTGAAGCATCTGGCTTTAATTTTAGCAACTTTATTCACTTTTTTTCTCTGAATTCTCATTTTCAAGGTATATGTTCTCTTTTTTTTTCTTTTACTTTTTTTTTGTTTTTATTTTTTTTTGGAATTCTAGCTGAAGCTTCAGATTCTTATCTCTAAGGTCTTTTTGCTTTTTTTTAAAAATGCCTAACTTCATCTTTAGCTGTTCACTTTCTTGAATTCTTGAGATTCTAATTAAAGCCTTATTTACTTTTTGCCTTAGACTTTCATCTCCAAGGGGCATGTTAGACGCTTTTAATATCGGACACTTTTCTTGAAATTGATATATCTTTATTTGCCCCAAATGTAGAAAACGATCTTTGGTCGGAGTTTATTTTGGAACAAAAAATTTAATGGGCTCAAATGGGTAACAAGTAGATAATTTTTTATATATAGGAAAGATAGAGATAGATGGCCATGTGTCATTTCAAACATGATCACTTGGTTAAAAGATTCAAAAAGGCTCTTTGGGCTCCAATTTTTTATTTTCTTGGTGAAAGGAGGAGAAAAAGTATAAAAGTATAAAACAAATTGTCTTAGGCATGCATTTTTGTGTATATGGTCATAGCAAAATTTTGATACACATTGAATTACCAATTAAAAATGTGAAAGAGCATTTTACATTATTTTTTTCCTAAAAAATTCAAAATAAATTTTTAAAATTGACCTTTTTTGCTTATTGCCCAAAACACTATCACCCATTTAAAGTATAAATTCAAACTCACATTCCTTAAGGGGTTAGATTGATGAGTCAAATTATTTTAGTGATTAGAGGCATGAAAGTATTCAAAAAGGTGTGGAGGTATTTGATGAACTTTTTTCTAATAGTAATCACTATTTCCTTCAAAAATTTTTCCATCTTTATTACAAAAGAAGACTTCTTTTTCTTTTTTTTTGATTTTGTTTGTTTTTTTATCTTGACAATTACTTATGTGGGACTTTTTATTCAAACAAATGCATAAAGAGAAAATTTCATAAAAAAAAAGATTCAAAGCATTCAATTTTTCCAAAATAAATTGATAACTCCTAGAACACCATGCACATGTCATACATACACAATAAAAAGATTCAAAAGAAAATCATCTTGTCTTTATTCTTCAGTACTCGAGACCTCTTTTTTTATCTCAACTCCTCACATTTGACAATTGGATGGAGTTAACTTCCATTGTTCTATCATATCTGAAGTCAGAATACCACTCTTGATAAGATTTTCAATATTTTCTTCCAGCTGCTTGTATTTTTCAGTTGAGTGGCCGATTGCCCCTATATGATAATCACATTTGTCATTGGGATCATAACTTCTTGCCATTGAATTTGGTGCTATTTTTAGAGGCACAAGAGTGAGATATCGACTTTTTATTAGCAAAGGTAAAAGGTGAAAAATAGAGATTGACAGTTTATCTTGATCATTTCTTGGTCTCTTTCTATTTTTTATTAGTCAGGTGGCAAGTTCAAATATAGGGACAAGATCATGAATGGTCATTTGAGGATGAAAATTTGTTGGAAAGCCCAAATGCTGGCTTGGTTGGCAAAGATATGGGTTCTGAGATATATTACCTGTGATAGGGTGACGAGACTGATGAGAATGATATAGATTGTACGGGATGAAGCTATTAGGTAGATGCATCTTTATTGTGATTGCTTGCACTTTTCCTTCATTATTTTATGATATATTTTTCTTTTCAATATCTGTCGTATCTTTTAACTTAATTATGCCATTTTTTATTGTATTTTCTATAATCTCACTAGAAATCACCATATCAGAGAAATTTTTAGAGACATTCTTGATCATTCTCTTGTAATAGGGAGTGTTTAAAGAATTAATAAATAGAATTATAATTTTTTTCTCTGATAAGGATGGTTGGACTTGGGCTGCTATGTCTTTCAATCTGTGTGCATATTCTTTGAAAGTTTCAATTTATTTTTTTTTCACATTCTGTAGGGATATCTTATCTAGCGTCATATCTTCAACATGTTTATATTATGCTAGGAAGGTCCTAACCAAGTCATTCCAAGAGTAAATCTTATTTCGGTCCAGTTGAGCATACCATTTTATCGCAGACTCAGTGAGACTATCTTAAAAGTAATGGATTAATAACTTATCATCATAAGTGTGGCCTGTCATCTGTCAACAGTACACGGTGATATGTGTTAAAGGGCATTTTGTCCCATCATACTTCTCAAAATCTAAGGCTTTAAACTCTATTGGAATAACAAGATCAGGCACTAAAGTAAGCTCATTGGCATTAACATTCCCGTACACATCATGGCTTTCAATTGCCTTTAATCTATCTTTCAATAAATCATACTTATCCTTCATCATCATATCTCTTGATAGATCTAGCACCTTTTTCAATTTTTTTGATTCTTTAGGATCATCCATATTAAGCATAGCAGTGGAGTCATTAAGAGTGCGTTCGAGATTGACATTTGTCTGAACTGAGTCAATAAAAGGTTGATAAGTTGTTAAAGGTGTTTGAGGCATATGAGGGTTTTGAACATATGTGAACCCAGATGGATACAATGGTGTCTCAACAACTATTTCCTCTTTTGCCCTGTGTGTTTTAACAACTCATTTTCCTTTTGTCAACTCTACTAACATCTGTTTTAATTTTGTCAACTGTCTATCCAAGTTTTGTTGCATTCCCATGATTGTTTTCCTAATTTCCCCTTAGGTCTTTTTTACTCTGTCCATCCGACTTGCATCTTCATTTTTTATGATTTTGGTATCGACCCGAGTGTTATAAGTACGCAGACTTAATTGATCTCGTTTCCTATGATAGCTATCCTTGAACCTTTTATTAATTATCAAAAGTCAGAAATGCATGACATAAATTTTATTATAAAAAATCTTTTGGCTTTGAAGGTTTAACAAAATCATATTCATAATCATCATTTTTTTTTATCCTTAGTTAGCATGAAAAACAATGAAATGAATTCAAACAGATGATGCATGATGTACAAGTTAAATTTTAATATTATTAAGGAGGGAAAACTTGAGTTCCATCCTATATTCTAGCTGGGTTATCTAAAGACATTTCTTTCTTTTTAAAAGTTTGATAAACGCAGACTCACAACCATCACTTTTTTTACAAGCTCTTTTAGACATATAATTATTAAAAATGGACAGAGGTATCAATTCATAGAAAATTTAGGTTAAAAAAAGTTTCCATTCATTCCCAAAAGTATCAAGTTTACACATTATGAACTATTCTAAGGTCAGGGCTTAAAAGTATTAGATATGCTCTTTCTTCTCCTTGCTTCACCTAAGAAATCCAAAAGAAGTTGGCTATAATTGCTGGGAAGGACAACCTTTCTCTTTAAAAGCTTATACTTTTTACTCATCATCCTGGCCAACCTTACTGTTGCCTACAATATTATCTGCTATCTCGATATGGATCAATGAAGGGTTTTTGTGAATAACTGACTTCATTTTGGTGTCAAAACCTAGATATCTGACTTTCATCGATCCATATACTCTATGTTTCAAAGTCATATAGTATTTCAGAGAATGGCTTGCGATGCCAAAATTATATTCACCTCGAACACTGGGGTCATACCATTTGGGAAAAAGTGGTTTATGAGGTTCAGCAGGGATATGGGTAATAAAGTAAATTTTTAAGAGCAATGGGTATAACTCTGTGTAAGACATGGGTATTGGATCAATATGAGTTTTTTTTTAATGTTGCTAGAATTTTTTTATCCTATGGTTGGTTTGCTTTGTTAAAAAAATGGTGGTAGATTTGGTCTTGAAGTGAATTGAAAAACTCTGGGTCGAAGATTGGGCTGAGAGAGTGGTGATAGGATAGCATGCTGAACAAGCAATTGTGAACTGTGATGTGGTGGACATGGATTCAAGTATGAAATTCTTGAAGGTTTATGAATTTGGGGGCCTAATCTTAAGTGCTTGGAAATGAGGTTGGAAATAGTCATAAGAAGGATTTATGTGTGAGTTTGGACTCGGGATAGTTGGTGATGGTTGTTTGAAGCCAGGTGACTTTTTCTTGGAAATCAAACTTTTAAGCTCAGTTATTTGCGTAGCTAGTTCACCCATTCCTCTTTTGAGTTCACCCAAACCTTGGTCACTGTTCAAATCACCTAATCTCTTAGTATGCTTTAGAAAAGTGCTAAAACTAATAGAAGTCGATTGATCTTGACTTGATGAAAGTGACAAAGATCTTTGATGAGCAATAAACTCAACCATACCATTACTTTTAACCATTTCTATCAATTGAGCAATCTATTGTCTCATTTCTCGAAGCTTAAGCTAAAATTCCTTTTGATTCAACTCTAAACCACTAATTCTTGCTTCCAATTGATCTCTTATTTTTGCCACTCTAATTTCCACCAAGATAGACATTTTATTCCAATATTTAGACAAAAAACTCTAGATTACTACCCTTATTGAATGAATGCTACAAAAATAATTTCTAACTTATATGGCACATAAAGTATGTTTATGAATACATGAATATGATGACTAAAGAATGTCACGAAATGCATATATGCCTATGATACTGGATTTTTATATGTATAAGGACCTAAATGAAAATTTTCGTCAACCATGGATGTGTATACAAAGAGTGTAATGTTATGTTGCCGGGATGGTGGGATATGAAATACAATGTATGTTTCATGAGACCTTACTATTCACGAATCCATATGCATGAAATGCAATCACACAATTACATGAATGATGAGATGTATACTTATGACTAATGCAATAAACTTGTATGGAATGCATGAACCTATCAAGTGTATGTTATATTTTTACATGGAATGCAATGCTTGTGTTATGTCAACCTAGTGAAACTGACACTATCTTTAAATATGTAATGAAATGGAGTGTACACACTACCTATTAAGATGTGTATGGAAGGCATGTATCATTTATCAACATGTGTATAACATGGGATGTATGTACTATTCATTGATATGGATGGGATGGAATGCTCATATTATCCTATTATGATGTGTATGGGATGGGATACATGTGTTATTTATTATGATGTATGAAATGCAAAAGATGAAACAAAATACTAGAAAAAAAAATTTAAGTGGAAAAACAAAATAACTAGGATTTGAAAATTAATTTTTATTTGGCTAATAAATAAAGAATTTAAGAAAAATCTTTAATTTTTTCTAAAACATTTTTTTTGTTTCTTTTGTTTTGCTTGTTGGATAATGCTAAAAAAAAAAAAAAATCATTTTATTCTAAAATATTTCATGAAAATGCAAATTTTGGACAATTACCAAATGAATGAACTACATGTTAAAAGAAAATTTATTTTTTCAAAAAAATGCTTTTCTTTTGTCATCCATTTTTTGAAATTTTAATACATTTTTCGGTTATTTCTATAAAAAGGTCGGCAAGGCTCTACCCTAGGCAAACTTTCTATGGCTCACGATATGCTGGGTTAGGATTTATACGTCTAAAGGTTCTCAAACAATTTCTTACATCATCGTCCGTTTTAAACTAGTAAGGCTCCCCGATCCTCACACATTACAGGTTACTAACAAAAAAAGTTCAATCTAAGTGAAAGTGTTTCGCTAGCAAATGTAGATGTTATCACCTCACGAGAGCGTAACTACTTTACTTCCTTCTAAAAGAAAAAGAGTCCGGGTCTAAAGCTCATGCAAGCAGGTGAATATGCAAAGTGTGTATAAAAAGATGTATTAATTAAAATTACATGAATAAATCATAAGCATAAATCAAAATAAAGTAGTAACTAACATGCAATTTATTTTATTCATAAACTTCTATATTTTTGAAAAATAAAATAAACAAATTAAATTAAATATAAAATAAAACCAATTAAATCCAACCATTGTCAATAGCGCATAATTAAAATTTTGGCTTGACTCTTAAATAGTCCCAGTGTAGTCGCCAAGCTGTCGTAACGATTTTGGAACCACCAAACATAAAGAATTTTAAAATTGAAAAAAATAAAAGGAGTCGTCACCAATCTTTTTGGGGATGTGATTGGCTACCCAAAAGTTTATCCTTTTAATAAAACTACAAAAGCGAATTTAAAGTTTATCAAAAAGATAAATTTTGATCTACAAAAATCAGGTTGAGTTCGAGAGTCGGTTACGTGTGAGGAAGGATTACACCCGTACAACACCTATAAATTGGTATCATTTAATCATGCGCTATTTTTAGTGTTAGATGAAATGGTTTCGATTTGAACTTTAATAATAATCCTTTTTATTATTATTTTTTTAAAAATTAAATTTATCAAAATTCTTTATTTAAGAGTATCGAAAAAATCTTTAAGTTAAAAAATTATCTTAAAATCTTTCAACATCTAAACAGAACTTTAAAGATAATGCTTTTAACTGATATTTATCACGATATCCTTTGAAAATAAAAATGACATTCTTTGGGAAAGATAATTTTTGATAACTCTCCAACCTCTAGGCAGAGTATCAAGAACTGTTCCCCTCGAGATGTTATTTTTATTTTATTTTATAACTTCAAATTTGTAAAGTACGTAAAAAAATATTTTGCACAAAAAAAAATGATGATACTATCAAGTAGCAAACAAGTATGCAGAATGAGTGCAAATAATAACAAATAAACTCATTTAAGCTAATAGGTGTTATGTATAATGAATGAAATGCAAATTTGAAATTGGATTCTTAAATATAATGAGACCACCTTGACTTTCTAACATCTAAGCAGAACTTAGGTGCGATAATTTATATTTAAGATCTTATTTTATTGTTATATCTTTTTTATTTAGATTTTAATACCATGGTTAAAGCGAATAAATGATTGGTATAAAAACTTGGTTAGAGCTTAGGTTGAGGTTTTAAAGGTTAGGGTTTTAGGATTTTGAAGATTCAGATTTTAGGATATTGGTTTGAGTTTCAAGAGTTTTAGGTTTGGTTTTAGGGCTTAGTTTTAGGGTTTTGAAGTTTGCGGTTTTGATTTTAAGGTTTGAAGGGTTTAGGGTTTTAGTTTTATGATTTGGAGGATTTAGGTTTTAATTTTAGGGGTTAAGGGGTTTAGGGTTTGAAAGTTTGGGGTTTTGATTTTAGGGTTTGAAGGTTTGGGGTTTTGATTTTAGGGTTCAGAGGGTTTTGGGTTTCATTTTTTAAGGTTTAAAGGGTTTAGGGTTTAGTTTAAGGTTTGGAAATTTGGGGTATTGATTTTAAGGTTTGGAGGTTTGGGGTTTTAATTTTAGGGTTTCATTTTTAGGGTTTAGGGTTTCATTTTAGGGTTTTGTTTTAGGGTTTGGAGGGTTTAGAGTTTAATTTTAGGGTTTAGAGGGTTAGGGTTTAGTTTTAGGGTTTGGAGGTTTAGTATTTAGATTTTAGGATTTGAAAGGTTTAGGATTTAGATTTTAGGATTTAAACAAAACATGAACATCTTTAAAAATCCCTAACGTCTAGGTGAATTTTTTAAGCAAGTTCGGTTTTTATAATTTTCAAAAAAATAATTAAAGTTTTTCATATATTTCTTTTTTAGAAAATTTATTATTATTATTGTTAATTTATTTAGAATTTTTCTCATAATAATTCTTCAACATCAAGGTATAATTATTATTATTATATTTCTTTCAACATCTAGGCAGAGAAAATTTTTTTTATTATTTTATATATATTTTATTATTATTCTACAAGATTTATTATAAAAAATAAATTTTAACAATATATTTCATTACTTATTTTTATCTATTGATTAATTATTTATAAAAACTCATTCTAGCAAATTTAAACCTTTTAACATGCATAAATATTAATAATAACATTTAAAATTACAAGAATAATAAAAAAATTTTAAAATTAAAAAAAAATACTTGAACCAGACCGTCAACGGCCTGTTTGGTAGGCTTAATGGTTCAACGGTCTAGACCGGTCCAAATTGGTTCAATGGCAGCTCGTCTGGATCAGTTGAGTGTTGGTTGAAAGATAGATCGTCTGGTCAGGTCACGCGGATCATGGGTCAGATTCGAGTCCACATGCGGATCCTCCCTTGAGCAAAACGACATCATTTTGCTTTTAATTTTCTATATAAAGGTCAACTTTTTTTTTGGATCATTTTATCCTTCTCCCAAAAAAAAATCTCCAGCACCAGAAAACTCTTTGACTTAGCCAGAATCCGATGTCAGGCCGTCACTTCGACCTCTGCCTAAAGTCACCTGCAGCGATCGTTGCTGATGGTCACCAGTGGCTGAAAAATGCCAAATGTCACCAAAAAATTTCCTTTAATCTTCTAAGCTCAAATCCACCTTTTGAAGTTTTTGGTCTTCCTTTTCTCTTTTTTTTTTACAACGAAACTGATTATTTTTTTTTTGACAAGTAACTCAGCACGTAGGCGAGGACTGCGTTTTTATTTTTTTGATTTTTTTAATTTGTGTTCTGGGTATAGGTTTGGGATTTCTAGATGCAAGAAACTGAGGGCTTCTGGGCAGAGGGGAACTAGGGTTTTTTGTAGTAGTTGAATGGGGATTCTAGTAGTGTGAGAGTTGGGTTTGCTGGGCGTTCAAGCTTGTGTCTAAGAGAGAGTTTTGAGTGTGGAAGTTAGATGCTTTATAGCAGATTGAGTGTTTGGGATTGTGAGTAGGTGGTGGCTGTAGGGAGTTACAGGGTGGCTGCAAGGCTAGGCTGTAAGTTGGCTAGTCGGGTGGCTGGTCGAGGGTTGGTGAAAGGACTAGACAGAGGGCTAGACAGGGGTGGTAGCAATGCCGTACACCAGTTCCCCCTCTTTTTTTAATTTTTAATTCAATATTAAACTAACATTAATATTTTATTATCAATATTTTTTCTATTATTATTATTAATAGTTTAATATTAATAAATAAAACAAAAAACATGATTTAAAACATCAATAGATCCAGACAAAATTCGGTGCCTACATCTATTAGGAATGAAAAAGGTAATAATTTTTTTTTTCAAATGGATTGAAAGGTCTTAGCACATGAAGATTTCAGTTCACTCAAAAAGGTTGCACCACCTAAAAAAAGCAAAAAGAGGTGTATACTTTTCATGTAGGCTCATAATGAGACATAAATTTATCTAAAACATGAATCCTTTGAAAATTCAAAATGTTGTGGCATTTCGATAGATGGTAAGGCTAGCTGTGAGGGGCTCAAAATTTTAAGATAGTCATTTAATAAGAAGGAAAAAAGGCTCAAAATTTTAAAATCAATAATCTTTTAGGCATTTCAAGCTTTTAAGGTCTTGATGTCTTGGATATTTTGAAAGGTATGGGTTGCCTTTGGTTGGTATCTTATCTTAACATCAATAGTGGCTTTAAGACCTTTCAATTTTACTCTAAACTGCTCTTTTGTAGGGTTTTCACTCTAAAGCCATATTCATCTTTTTTTTTATTTCTTCTCATCTTTTTTTTCTTCTTTTTTATTATTACTCCATATACTCAAGAATTCAAATTTATCCAAAATAAGATAACGGTCTAAATGGGTAATTAGGTAATAAAAAGAGACAAACAAAGTTCTTGAATTTTATGATCATTGCTAAAAAAAAGTCTCTATAATTTTAAGCAACTATGTTTGATCCAATATGAATTTTTATTAGGACGTAACGTAGGCCAAGGCTTGGATTCAAAAAAAATATATAGATAGGTTCAAAATAAATGTTTAAGGAAAATTTAAACCAAAAATTATTCATTGAATAATTCATTTTAGGGGATTTATCCTTTCATTTTGCATGATTTCTACTCAATCGTTCATTTCTTTTTTTTTCCTTTCCCTTTTCCACTTTTCTTTTGTTTTGTTATCCCCCATCTTTTTTTCATCTTTTTCCTTTCTATTTTTTTTTTTTTTCCTTTCCCTTTTCCACTTTTCTTTTGTTTTGTTCTCCCCCCCCCTTTTTTTCATTTTTTTCCTTTCTATTTCTTTATTTTTTTCCTTTTATTTTTTATTTTTTATTTTTTTTTGTTCTCCTTATTCTTTTTATTTTATTTTCTTTCCCTTTTTTAATTTTTTTTCTTTTACCTTTCTTTTTCTTTTCCTTCGAGTGGATTTAAAACTTTGAAAACATTTTATTGGATACTTTCTTTCAGCATTTAAAGTCTTTTTCTTGTACTTTACCACACTTAACCCTCAGATGCACCTTTTTTTACCTTTCAATGTAGATGATGATCTTTGGTTAAGATTCATTATGAAAGAAATCTTATCAGACTTAAAAGTGGTAACAAGAGACAAATTTTTACATTCATGAAAGTATGATGAAATATGGTCATTTGTCATATAAAACAAAGTTACTCAAATTTGAAAAGTGATTTTTAAAAAAAATAAATAAATAAAGTTTGAAGAAAAGGTTTTTTTTTTTGTTTGCGGTTTTCTTTTTTTTTTGTTTGGGACTTTCTTTGAACTCTTTGATTTTTTGTAGTCTTTTTATAAATTTGTTGGAATATTTCTATGATATCACAAGCAAAGTTTTTTTTTTCCTTTTTTTTCTTTCTTTTCATTTTTCTTTTCTTGCTTTTCTCTTTTTCTCTTTTTTTTCCTTTTTACTTTTTTTTTTTTGCATGTCCCCAACACTTTTCAAAAAAAATATCTTATTTTAATAAACCATTCCTGATGTAGGTTATTGTGAGAAAAATGGTAATATGGAATGAACTAGTTTAAGGTATCAAGGAATCCTTGTCATTTCACCATAAAAGATGGATTGATCACAATTTAAGTTGTCTTAAGGGGAATGACATCTTTATTCTTGATCTATGGCCTAAAGATACCAGATAAGGACAATTTCTTGGGTAAAAAATTAAGAGACTAGTGTGTTTCTAGTCATTTAAAAAGACTTGAGTGGCTTCAACCTTGAGAATTCTAAAGCTACAGCATAGCCTTAATACATTAAATTATTACATCAAAATTCTAAAAAAAAGGGTCTTGTTAGCTTGGCCTTCTAGAAATCCCAAAAAAAAAATTTTTTTGTTTTAAAATTAACTATGTCTTTGTTCATTGTCTAGAAAAAGATTATCACCCTTTTATGTCATAATATTATCAAGTAAAAGTAAGGTTCACAAATTCAAGCTCACATATCTTGAAGGGTTATGATTGATGAGTCAAATAATTTAAGTCATTAAGGATATGAAAGTATTTAAAAAAGTGTGAAAGTATGTGATAAGCTTATTCCTAATAGTAATCACTAATTCCTTTGAGATTCCTTCCATATTTTACTATAAAAAAACTTTTTTTTCTTTTTCTTTTTCTTCCCTCTCTTTTTTTTTCTTTTTTTTTTTACAAATTACCTTTTATTTTATGATTTGGGAAATGAATTATATGGGACTTTTATTCAAACAATTGCATTAAAATAAAATGTCATAGAAAAATCCAAAGCATTCATTTCTTTCAAAATAAATTCTAACAAGATTAATTTAAATAACTTCTAGTGACACCTTACACATGTCATACATAAAAAGTCAAATATTCAAAAGAAAATTATCCTATCTTGATCTTTCTAAACTTGAAACCTCATTCCACATTTCAACTCCTCATATTTTGCAACTGGATAGAGTTAACTTTCATTGGTCCATAAGTTTTAGAGTCAAAATATCACTCTTGATGAGATCCTCAACTTTTTCCTTTAGCTGTCTGTATTTTTTAGTTGAGTGACCTATTGCCCCCATATGATAATCACACTTACCACTATGATTGTAATTCCTTATCGATAGATTTGATGTTATTTTCAAAGGCATAAGAATAAGGTAACGACCTTCTATTAGCAAAGGCAAAAGGTAAAAAATAGGGATTGAAAGTTTCTCTTGATCATTTCTTGGTCTTTTTTTATTCTTTATTAGTCGGGTGTTAGGTTTAGTTGTAGGGACAAAATCGTGAATGGTCATTTAAAGATGAAAATTTGTTAGAAAGCCCAAATGCTGGATTAGTTAATAAAGACATAGGTTTTGAGATATACTACCTATGACAGAGAAGTGGGGTTGATTAAAAAGATAAGGATTGCATGGGATGAAGTTCTTAGGTAGATGCTCCATAAGTGTGACTGCTGGCTCTTCTCTTTCATTTTTTTTTTAATGTATTTCTTTTTTTAACATTAGTTGCATCTTTTAATTTATTTATACTATTCTTGATTACATTTTCTATCATTCCCTAAAAATCACCATATTAGTAAAATTTTTAAAGACATATCTAATCATTCTTTCGTAATAGAAAGAATTCAAGAAATTGACAAATAGAATAGTGATTTCTTCTTCTGTTAGGGTTGGTTGTATTTGGGCCACCATGTCTCTCCATCTGTATGCATATTTTTTGAAAGTTTCAGTTGATCTTTTCTTAATGTTTTGTAAAGATAACCTATCTGATGCTATATTTTCAACATGTTTGTATTATACTAGGAAGGCTTTAGCCAAATCATTTTAGGAGCAAATCTTACTTCGATTTAGCTGGCCATACCATCTTATTGCAGACCTGATGAGACTATCTTAAAAACAACGGATCAACAACTTATAATCATAAATGTGGTCTATCATATTTCGATAGTGCATGGTGATATGTGCCGAGGGGTATTTTATTCCATCATACTTTTCAAAATATGGGGTTTTAAATTTTGATGTGATGATAAGATCAAGCATTAAAATAAGTTCATTGGTATCAGCATTCCCAAATATATCATGACCTTCAATTGCCTTCGATCTTTCTTCCAGCAAGTCATATTTATCCTTCATCACTATATCTCGTGATGGATCTAACACCTTTTTAAATTTCTTTCATTCTTTAGGATCATCCAAATTTGACATAATAACGAACTCGTGAGGAGTAGGCTTGAGATTAATATTTATTTGAATTAGAGGTAACTTGATAGAAGTGTTAGCATAAAGTTGATAGGTTGTTGGGGGTGTTAGTGGCATATGGATGTGTGAACATAGTTGGGTATAATGGTTTTTTAACAGCTATTTTTTCCCTTGCCTCGTGTTTCAACAATCCTTTTTTCTTTTGTCAAACCCGTTAACATCTGTTTTAATTATGCCAATTGACTGTCTATATTTTGTTATATTCTTGTAACTGTTTCACTAATCTCTCATGGGGCCTTTTCCATTCTGTCCATCCTACTTGTCTTTTTATTTTTCATGATTCTTGTACAGGCTTGAGTGTTGTAAGTGTGCAGAATTAACTGATCTTGTTTCTTAAGATACGATATCCATTAGCCTTTTATTAATTACCAAAAGTCATAAATACATAACATGAATTCTATTATTGGCCTTAAGAGATAATTTAAAAGTCTTTTAATATTTAGGTAAAACTTTCAAAAATATCTTTTTGTTTCGAAGGTTTGATGAAAGTATACTCATAACCACCATTCTTTGTCCTTAGCTCGCATGAAAAATAATGAATTCAAACAAATGATGCATGATATGCAAGTTAAATTTTATTATTATTACTTAAAAGGACTTAAATTTCATCTTATATTCATGTCAGGTTATTTAAAAACATTCTTTTCACCTCAAAAGTTTAGTGAAAGTATATTTACAACTATCATTCTTTTTCCCGGGCTTTTTTAGGCACACCATTGTTAAAAAAATGAAATGTAAACAAAGGCATTCATTTATAGAAAACTCAAGTCCAAAGAAGTTTTCATTTATTCTAAAAAATTTCAAGTCTATATATCATGAACCCTCTTAGGATTAAGGCCATAAAATGCCAACCTTGTTCATACTCCCCCTTGCCTCATCTAAGAAATCCAAAAGAAGTTAACTATGATTACTGGTAGGGATAACTCTTTGCTTTAAGGTTTCTACTTTTTATTCATTATCCTAGCCAATTTTACTATTACCTATAGCACTACTTGTTATCTTTGCATGAATCAATAAAGGATTCCCATAAATAATTGGTTTTATTTCGGCATCAAAACCCAAATATTTGACTTTTATCGATCCTTATATCTAGTATTTCAAAGACGTGCAATCTTTCAAAGAATACCTTATATCGCCAAAATGGTATTTACATTGGACATTAGGGTCGTACCATTTAGGATATGATGGTTTGAGGGGTTCAACGAGGACAAGAGCAACAAGGTATTTTTTAGGAGCAAGGGTTATAAATCTACTAGGACATGGGTATTGGATCAATAAGGGTTCTTTCTCTAGTATTGGTGGTGTAAAAGTTTTTTTGTTTTATAGTTGGGTTGCTTTAGAAAAATGGTGCTACAGTTGATGTTAGAGTGAATTGTGAAACTCTGGGTCGAGAAGGTGGTGGTGAGATAGTGAGTTGAACAAGTGATTGTGAAATGTAAAGTGGTGGGCATGAATTTAGGTATGAAATTTATGGAAGTAGCATGAAGTTTAGAGGCCTAATCTCTAGTACTTGAAAAAGAGATCGAAAGCAATCATAAGAAAGATTTAAGTGTGGGTTTGGACTTATGAAAATTGGTAAAAGTTGTTTGAATCCTGGTGACTCCATTTTGAAAATCAGCCTTTTGAGTTCAGTCATTTGTGTGGCCAATTTATCCATTCCTTTCCTAAACTTGCCTAAATTTTGGTCACTATTTGAATCACCCAATGCTTTAGTATGCTAAAAAAGAGTGATGGAATCAATAAAAGCCAATTGATCTTGATTTGATGGAATCAAAAGTGAGAATAGCCCTTGATGAGCAACAAACTTAACTATTTCTATCAAATGAGCAATTTGTTGTTTCATTTCTTGAAGCTCGTGCCAAAATTCTTCTTAATTCAACTCTAATGTACTAATTCTTGCTTTCAATTTATCTCTTATTTTTGTTATTTTGATAACTACCAAAATAGACATTTTATTTCAAAGGGTTTAAACAAAAAATCTAAGGTATTATTCTTATGAATAAATGCCTCCAAATAAATGCTAATTTACATAACACACAGAACATGTTATGAATACATGTATATGATGATGATGTAAAAAAAAAATCATAAAATGCAAATATGCCTAAAATAATGGATTTTCATATGTACAAGGCCCAAAATGATAAAAATTTTATCTCTTATAAATGTATATGTAAGAAATGTAATACCCTGTTGTAGGGATGGTGGGATGTGAAATGCAATGTATGTTCTATAAAACCCTACTATTTATGGATCCATATGTATGGAATGTAATGACATACTTACATGAGTGATGAGATATATACCTATGACTAATGCAATATACTTTTATGAAATGTACAGATATATTATATGTATGAGATATGTCTACATGGAATGTAATACATGTGTTGTGTCGCCTTAATGAAACTGACACTATCGTAAAATATATAATGAAATGGAGTGCATCTATTATCTAACGAGATATGCATGAGATGGAATGCATGTACTATCTATAAAGATGCATCAAAGTGATACATGTACTATCTATTAAGATGTATGTGATGGGGGTACATATAGTATCCTATTATTTCTATTTTTTTTAAATGATAAAATGTATGCAAAAAGATCAAATGAAAATACAAAAGATGAAACACATTCAAACTTAAAATTCTCTTTCTTTTTTTTTTCTTTTTTTTTTTTAAAGGAAAAATGTAAGAACACACATTTTTTTATCATATAGCATAACTAGGATTTGAAGATTTTTCTTTTTTTCATTAATTTTTATTTGGCCAATAAACAAAGAATTTAAGAAAAACCTTTAATTTTGTTTGAAAATTTTTCTTTGTTTTTTTTTTTTTGTTAGATAATGTTAAAAAAATTTCTTTATTTTATTTTAAAACATTTCCTGAAAATGCAAATTTTGGATAACCACTAAATGAAAGAACTACATGTGACAACAATTTTTTTCTTTTTTAAAGAAAATAATTTTATTTTATTATCTATTTCTTCTTTTTCAAAATTTTAATTTTACTTGTGCCATTATTATCCCTAAATGCATATTGTATTGAAGTGTCCTAATTTGAGCCATTTCTACAAAAAGGTCAACAATGCTTTATCGAAGGTTGGTTTTTAAAGTTTACTATATGTTAAGTGAAGATTTATACCTCTAAAGGTTCCCAAATTATTCTTCATTAACATCCACATAGGGCTAATAAAGCACCCCAATCCTCACCTATTATAGGCTACAAACGAAAATAGTTTATTTGAGTGGGAGTATTTCATTTGTCATTACGAAAATTATTATCTCATGAGAGTATAAGTACTCTATTCTCTCTTCAAAGGGACAAAATCCGAGTATAGAGTTCATGTATGATGTAAATGTGTCATGTGTAAATGAAAGAATATAACATTAAAAACATAATCTTAAATGCCTTGCAATCCATAAGAAAAACATAAAATAATGAATAAATAACATAATTAAAATGAAATGCATGTAAATTTTATTATTATTATTGCTATTTAAAAAATAAAATCAAAATCAAGAAAATTAAAGTTAAATACCAATTAAGACCATTAAATCAAAATTAAGGATAACACATAATTAATTTTGATCTGATTTTAAAAAGAATAACATTCCCAATAGAGTCGCTAAGCTGTCATAACTATTTTAGGGATCTCTAGACGAATTTTAAAAATAAAAAAGTCACCACAAATCTTTTTTGGCGATGTGTGATTGACTACCTATTAAAACTTATATTTTTAATAAAATATTAAAATTTATTAAAAAGATAATTTTTGGGTCTGTGAAAACAATTTAGGTTTGAGAGTCAATTATGCGTGAAAAAATATTAACATATTTATAATGCCCGTTTTAAAACGATACCAATTAATTATGTGTTATCCTTTGAATTTTAACAAAAATGATCTTAAGCTTGGTATTTATCAATAATTTTCTTGATTTATTTTATTTGTAATAATTTTGTTTTTTTCTTTTTTTTTTTTGTTATTCTATTTTATTCAAGAAAAATAAACTAGAACTTTATTATTGAAAGAACTTTTCAAATGTCCTAATATATTAGTAACATTGAAAAAAATTTTCTCATCTAAAGATTTATTAGGCATCATTATTCGGATTACCTTAAAATCTTGTCCTTAGAAGCTCTTATTTATTTTTCAAAAATTAAGTGATATGCATGCAATGTAAATAATAAAATGTTGGTGTACATATTTTATTTATTCATTTTTTTAGAAAAATTTGTTTATTTATTTCCCTTTTTATTTTCATTATTTTTATTATTTTTATAAGAAAAGATAAAATTTTTATTATATTAAAAATTTTTATAAATACTTCAATACGCTAGTAATATTTTTAAAAAAAAAATTTCAACTAGAGATTCTTCAATATTGCTACTTAAAATATCTTAAAATCTTATCGTAAGAAATTTTTTAAAATTCTTGTTTCACCCTAAAATTTATATAATAATACATTATCCATAAATAGATTTATTTCCTAAATATGTATATTTTTATAGATATTTTGTATTTTTATTTCTTTTAAGAAAAATTTTCAAATTAAAAAATGAGAATCATTGTATTGAAAAGAGTTTTTAAATATTTCAATACTATGACAATTTTTAAAAGTTTTTTCTCACCTAAGGCATGCATTATTAGGAATCATTATTAGGACTTCTCGGAGTCCTATTATAGAAAATTCATATTTACTCTCACTTTTAATTTAAATAAAAAAATCCTTTCTCTTTTCTTTAAAAAAAATTATTTTAAATTATTATAAATCATTTGTGAAAAACCTTTTTTTTCTAATTGCAACCTCAATCATTCACAAACAATTTCATATATTTAATATCAAAATATATATAAAAAAGACAAATGAACAAATAAAACTAAAGTAAAATTTACCATAACTTGGGCCAGGATCAAAATCAAAATGGCATGGTCTATATAGTGGGACTGCAACTTGGGCCAAGTCTCTAATGGGTTGAGACAGAAGAAAACTAGGTCGAGCTGCTTCCAATTGAGTGGGTCAAAACATAGGCCTGTTTGGATCAACAGTAGGATTGGGTCGGTTGGGTCGCGGGCTAAATCTTGGTCACGAGTTGGGTTGCCCGTCTTTTGGGATGTGCGGTGGATTTTCTAGGAGGCAGGGGCTGCTTGGGGTTTTTTAGGTGTCTTGATTATGGAAGAAACTGTGGGTGGTTTTTTTTTTTTTTTTTTTTTTTTTTTTTGGTGTCTTTGCGGTGGAGTAAACTGTGGAGTAAATGAGAGCGAGCTTGTTGCTTTCTAGTGCTAATAGGGGCTAGTTCACAGAGGTCCTGTTTCATTTCAATGGTCGGTTCTGTTAGGGATTGTAGGAGATATGGTCTGTTGAGGAGATGGAAGTCAGTGGAGGGTGGTTGATCTGAGCAAAGGTAAGTCTGCTTGGTGCTATGAATGGGGCTGTTAGGGTGTAAGGCTTGTATGACCAAGGGAGCTCGAGGTAATGGTTGCTAGGTAAGTAGGACTGATGGTAGGTTGTGGGGTGGTGTTTGAGGGAAGTTCTAGGGGTTTAGGGTCTTAGCGCGAGCAGGAGCATGGTGCAGGCAAGGGCTGGTAAGGTGTAAGATCCAATGCTGGGTACGTGCCAGGTCTTAGGGAAGTTGGTGATGGTGGTCGAAGGGGTGCTTGAGGGTGGGACATGGGTGCTAGAACTTAAAAAGAAAAATGTGTTCCCCTCTACCCCCTTTTTTTTGTTTCTTTTAGTTTTTTATCTGTGAATTTAACCACAATAAACACAGGAATTAAATGTTTTGTAGTCTAAAATACAAAATTGCTTGGCCTGTTGTGGCGTAAAGCTGCCCTTGGTGCAGTAGTTGTTGCTCCCATTTGTCTTCTTGTCCATTTTTGTTGTTTTGCTTTTTTTTTTTTTTTTAAGTTTTTACTTTTTAATTTAATTAATTTAATCGATTCTAAATAAATAAAAGTAAAAATAAAATAAAATGAAAATAAGTTTTAAAATTTAATTTGAACTTAAATAAATCTGAATTTTTATTAGGCTTTCAAATCCAAATAACTTATCCATAAATGAATAAAATGGATTTGAATTTTATCCCGTGTAAAATGATAAAAAATAATTAATTTAAAATAAATCTTAAATGAGTAAATTCAATTAAAATGTTTAAATTAACTCAAATCAAATTATTTGAATCAAACGTAAAAATTGAACAAAAATTAAATCGATTAAGATAAAATTAAGTATCTATAATAAGATTAGAGATTAAGAAGAAGAAATCATCCCATGTGAAATAGAAGTTCAGAAAATGATCTCACTCGAAGAGATTTTGTTGCAAGCAATTTAACCGAAGAAAGAACAATCAATATTACAACTGATGAGGTTAGGAACAATTAATAGGATGGCAAGATGCAAAGACTAAAATATAATTAGAATGAACAGGAATAGGCAACAAGAAGCTGTTTCATTAAAAAAATCAATGTCAACCACAAGTATTGCAGAGAATAGGTGCACAGAATTTGATCAAAGGTAGCCTCACATATTATTACATTCTACTGCTGGTGCTGATGTTGAATTAGATTCTTTTTTTTATTTAAAAACTTATTACTCAATAATAATTTAATTCATTATTCACATTTGCAGACTTTGTTGGAGTAATGACATCAATGACCACCGTTTTTGAAGTTTGACTCAACAGAAGATCTGAATTAGTTGATAAAAGGGACATTTACATAGAGTGAAAGGTAAAAATAAAACTTACTTTTCTAAGAATAATTTGAATTACTAATTCATATAATGACTAATCTAACAAATATCAAAGAGGATGTGATCCAAACAACAAATTCAGTGTTAATATTCACTAGAATGACAATAAAAAAAAAAAACATGGATAACTTTGCAATAATTCTTCATCTTAATTCCCTGACACCTTTACCACAAGTTGATTCTCCTTTCAAATTAATACATTTTTCCAGGTTTGTTTTATGCTTCCTCGTCATCAGTTTATTTTGATGTGGACAATTTAAAATTTTAACGACTCAAACATAGTACACTCAAACCTAATTGTCAACAAAATAACATTTTGAATTTGACATTCATATCTCCAAATGAATTTGGAAATTGAAGCATAAACTTTGAAATTGAATTTTAATTAATTGAAGAGCTTGACAATAGTCACATATCTCCCTTTTTAAAGGAATAAAGGTAGGGGAAAAACCAGGAAAGTAAACAAAAATTAGGGTCTTCGATGTTATCCTTGTCTAATCAACAAGTGTAGTGGCCATGATTGAGGAAGAAAAGAGGATTATAGCATCTTGGATTCTGGTTATAAATCTTTAGAAACAGAATTGAACGACGCTTTTTAAGAAATCGAAACTTTACATACCACAAGATGTACATTTTGATGCGGTAAGAGCCTTCTAATTAAACATCTAAATCATCCTTAATCAATGATGAAATGCCACATCAAGCGGAATGGTTTGGTGGGATAATTTAGTAGGACAAATAGCATTTTTCAATGCCATGTGATGCATCATATATTATATGAATTTTATTACTGGGGTTTAGATTTTTAGTGACGTTTTTTTTATAATATTTAACAACGTTTATAAATGTCACTAAAAAATTTACGATGTTTGTAAAAAATGTCAGTCAAAGTATCGGCTATACACGCGTCATAAAAAATAGTAATATTTTTGTAAAAACACCACAATATTAGTGACATTTGTATCTGAAAACGCCGTTATATTAACGACGTTTGTATCTTTGAGATGCCGCTAATTTAGTGACGTTTTTTATGAGAAAAATAATGTTACTTTAGTGACATTTGTATATGAAGACACCACTATTTTAGCGGTGTTTGTATATGAAAACGCCACTATATTAGCGGCGTTTGTATCTTTGAGATGCCATTAATTTAGTGACATTTTATGAAAAAAAATTATGTTGCTTTGGTGGCATTTGTATAGAAAAAAAGGTCACTATTTTAGCGACATTTTCTAGTAAGAGCGTCGCTACTTTTAATGGCATTTTATGACACAAACGTAACTAAATTATTCATTTAGCAACATTCTTGAATACAAACGCTGGGAATTTAAGAAATGTATTTTTTTAAATTAAAAAATTTCTGTTAATATTTATTATTTTCATAAACAAGCTTAAATTCAGAAACTGAAATTAATATAAACTTAATTCCTGTTCAAATATGCATATAATTAACACAAAGTTTAATAATTAATATAATAACATTCAAATATTTTTAATACATTAACAAAATAAAAATTAAAATGTATAAAATTGATGATTGTATAGATTTTGAAGGCTGCCAATTGATGAAGGAATTTTTTTCACCTTGATCACTAACGTGCTCAAGAACATACTGAATAATACCATACAATATCAAACACTTCATTGTAAGTTTTTTTTATATTAAAAAATATAAATATTTACTAAATATAATACCTGAGTTAGTGGACCACTAAAAATCAGCTCCTGAAAATTGTTGTTGCACAAAATTCAAAAGATAATCGAATCGATCATGCAACTGCTAAAATTTTGCACACTTTTGCTCTATTCTAGCACGTTTTTCCTCAATTTTGACACGCTCCTATTCTCTTTCTGCTTCCATTTGCTGAAAACGTTGTTGCATAGTTTGCAACTCCTCTTTCAATATTGAAATATCTCACAAAGACTGACTTGCTGAGCATGTAAATTTTGAAAGCTATCTACATAGTAAGCAGATGATATTGGACCCAAACCAAGGCCTCGGACCCGTCTGTGCCTTTCTTTTTCAGCAACTTTTATGAATATCTGATTTTTCAATTCTTGTATGTTGAGAGAACCATTAAATGCTATTTCAATCTTAGCAACCATTTTCTCTTTTGCTTTCTCTTGTAAATTTGTCATATACAACTATCAAGTTTAATGATTAATTGATAATATGTTAAAAAGAGTAAATATTTACTTTATGTTAAAATAGATGTTACAAATTATCATAATTTCTTGTATTTTGACATTCATGTAAGATCCATCTTTTTTTTGTGTATGTTAAGCGAAAAAGTTCCATACGTCCAATTTTACCGTCCATCTCATTCTCCTATACAAAAACATATGTTATTTAATAGGATACGTATCAACCACAACTTATTCATGCATATCAAGTTTGTCGATCAAGTTCAAAAATTTTGAATAATTTTAATATCATGTATCTATATTTTGGCCCCTAACAACACAATAGTCTTAAACAGACGCAAACAATAAAAACATTTTAGGCTTTCATACATATCGATCATGAAAAACAAATTCAATTATTTGGACAAGTTTAATATCATGGATTGAAGACATTCAAACTGTTGAAAGCCATCCAAAAGTTTAATTTGTATATTTGCCTTTTATATGCAAAAATAGTCTCAAATAGACATAAACAATAACTTTTTCACTCATATTAACTGTAGAAACCAAGTTCAATCAATTGGACAAGTTTAATATCAAGTATTGAAGCTATCCAAACTGTTAAAATACAATAATAACAACAAATTTGTATTTTTACCTAAATAGACATAAACACTATCTTTTTCATACATATCATCTGTGTCGACTAAGTTTAAAACTTTCGATAAGTTTAATATCATGTATTAAAACTATCAAAACTATTAAAATAGAATAATAATTGTTAATTTATATATTTATGTTTTAACGGCACAAAAAGTTCATTCATTGGAATAAGTTTAAAATTATAAACTTACTATTTCTTTTTGCTTTCTTACAAAACTTTTTGATCCACTTGTGTGGCTATATTTCTATTGCTTTCTACTACTAATCCCAATATGTTTTCTTTCCTGTCATAAAAAATGATTGTGTATATGATAGAAATACAAATATTACTAACTTAAAGTATAAAACACTTTCATCATTTCATTCTACTATACAAAGTTATAAACTACTACCTCTCATTTTCTTGAGAACCAAAATCTAACTAATTGTTCATATTACCATCTAATCACATTACTAGGTAGATTTTCTATCATCGCCTCTACAGTAGCATTTCGATCAAAATACTTATTCTTCAAATTATGCTTATAATCTTTTCATTTCTTTCCCAATAACTTAAACACAAATAAAGTTGGTATTTCAAGTACAAATCTTAATTATATTAATACAATAAGAAAAGTTTAAATAAGTAAATAAAATGTAAAATAATTATATTTTTATATGTAATTAATTATACTAATACCTCAATAAAATTTAAAGCATCGACCTTAACTTCTTCTGAAACTTTATGCCATGTTTCATAATGAATAGGCAATTTCATTCCATTATGGGCAAGCATGTCTAAAAATCCAGCCATCAGTTGAGCCTCTTCACTAATTGATTGCCTATAAGAGTTTATAGACACTACAATACGCTCATTCAGAGGTAATACAAATAATTTCTTCAAAGTTGTCTAGTCTTTGGTCCTTCGTTGACCATTGTTATTAGCTATAACAAATAAAAAATAAATTTGTAAAATGGCAATACTTTTACCATTATACTTAAATTCTAAATATAAGGTATATGATACCTGCATTCAAATTTAAAGCATAATCAATTGACGGGATACTATCTAAACCTGAACCTCCTGTATTGTTAGATCTAATATTAGTTGAAGGGTTA
The DNA here is from genome assembly GCF_002303985.1 of Durio zibethinus. The sequence continues at coordinate 13,329,543 of NW_019167960.1, read as the reverse complement.
GAAGTGACTGAGTTAGATCCGACAGTACGTTCATTCCCTTTCAAAGGATTCAATCTATAGCCAATATCAGTAAGTGCCAAAGATAGTTCTGAACTAATATTTTTTATATGTATTCCTTTCAACCTACTCCTCCGTATTGTAGCTTCATGTATCATAAAAGCAAATATATAAAAGATATTAGGTTAGAACATATATAAAGACATTAAGAAGTTAAGAAATCACAACCTACGATATATAAAGAATATATTGATTTAATTAAATCAAAAGATAATGTATGATTTATAATACAATAAACATACAATAGCGAATGCGACATTAATTACATATAATTATTTACTACATTATGTCTTAAACACTCGAATTACAAAATATAGATGCACCATTTCATGGTTCATAAATATCTTTAGTAACATCTTCATGGACCCACTGAGCATAGGTACTGGAGATCTTTTCATCCAAGTTTTGTTTAGCAAAAGGATAACATTCAGTTCCATTTTCAACATCATCTCGGTATCTAACCCCATATCAAATAAGTCTCTAAGTGTATTTCAAAGAACAACAAACTAACCCAATTCTTTGGGATCTTTAGAATAAAAAACTTATTTGACTTGAGATGAAAAAACATAAGGTTCATTGATAAGTTGTTGCCTAATGTGAATTAATCGAGAAAAATTCACAAGTGTAAATCCATACTAATTTTTCTTAATATCCCTCACACTATTCACATCAGCCCAATCACATCGAAATAAGATAACTTTTCACTTGCCATAATAATCCAACTCAATGATGTCATTAATCATGTCATAATAGTCAATATTTTCCTCTAAAGGGTTTATGTCCCTAGCACTAGCATAGCTAGTAGTTAATGAAGTGACAATAACTCTATTTTCAGAATAAAAAATTTGTTTGACTTGAGATGAAAAAACATAAGGTTCATCGATAAGTTGTTGCCTAATGTGAATTAATCGAGAAAAATTCACAAGTGTAAATCCATACTGATTTTTCTTAATATCCCTCACACTATTCTCATCAGCCCAATCACACCGAAATAAGACAACTTTCCACTTGTCATAATAATTCAACTCAATGATGTCATTAATCATGCCATAATAGTCAATATTTCCCTCTAAAAGGTTTATGTCCCTAGCACTAGCATAGCTAGTAGTTGATGAAGTGACAATAACTCTTGAATTTTGTGTACTTCTAAATCTCTTATGGGATTTAGTGTGAAATCTAAATCTATTAATGATAAAACCTTTGTATCATTTCACAATCCTGTTCGAACCTTGTGAAAGACACTTCACCTCTTCACTAACAAGCTTTCCACTCCAAACCTATAAAAGTGAAATAAATATATATTATTAATGTTAGTTATATCGTAAGCATTCTATGTAGATTTCTCATAATGGGAATTATGGCATTACTTACAATTGCTCCTAACCATTCATGAAAGTTTTTTATGAACAATATATCAAGCTCTCGAGGGTTTGATCATCGATAATATGCAGGAGCTCTCAAATTATTTCTATACTCACTACAAAGAATCATAATAAAGTATTAACCATAAAAAAAAACAATAAATTATGCTTAATGTAATGAATAATTTCCTTGCTAAAAAACTTACATGCAAAACGATTCAATTAAGTCATGATAAAAAAGAACATATCGATGTGCTTGTGCCCAATATTTATCATCTAACTCTATCATTTCAGCTTTGCCCATCGGTTGTCCAAAACTTTGAAAAAAATAATTGTAGGTAGAGTTAGTATGCTGTATACCAATATTTCTCGATGGTTTATTAAATTTTGTTTCAACATCTTTCAAATAACGAAAACAAAATATCATACACTTTTTTGCTAAATATCCTTCAGCAATAAAACCTTTTGGATAACATTTGTTGTGACAATAAGACTTTAACCTCTCTAAAAATCTATAGCATAAAACATTAGTCATATATCTTTTTAAGTAGAGTGGCATGATCATCAATAAAAATTTAATCAATCTATTAACAAATAATACCTTTCGATAGGATACATCTATTGATATAAATTGGTCCACTGATTTTTACTTCATATGGAATATGGATAACCAAATACATCATAATAGTGAAGAAGTTTGGAGAGAAAATTTTCTCTGAATGATATAAAGTAATCGCAACTAGATCTTGAAGTTTGTCAACTTCTTCCACATTCATACATTTCTCACTTAGAGATTTAAATATGTTATTCAATTCAATTACCACAGAAGTGACATGATTTGACATTAATAAATGTAAAGCAATTAAAAGTAAGTCTTGCATCAAAATATGATAATCAAGTGGCTTCAATGAAGAAAGTTTTCGCTCATTCAGATTCACACATCCTGATATATTTGACGCATAACCATTCGAAACTTTAAAACTTTTCAAAACCTGTAAAACACATCTTTTTTAGCTTTAGAAATCTCAAAACAAGTACAAACAATTGATATTTATCATTAGGAAGCAACTTCGAATGAAGGTTAGGGTGAATCACTATATCAACTAGGTCAAGTTGACCTTTTAAGTCATTTTTTGATATTCTATTCACATTGAAAATTGTCTTGATAAAATTTTCGCAAACATTCTTCTCTATGTGCATCAAATTAAAGTTATGGCATAATAAATTATATTTCTAATAAAGTAACTCAAAAAATATACTTTTTTTTCACAACTCAAACTCATTGGGGTTATCTTCTTCATCATCTTCTTTATCACTTTGAACATTAAGATCATCAACTTACGTAATATAAGGCTAGACACCTTCAAAGATGTCCCTCATTCTTTTTTTTTATGGAGTCATTTTTTCATAAGTAAAATCTTTTAACTTTGACAAGATATTAGACCCACTAATGGGTAAAGACGATCTCTTCAACTTTTCAGTTTCATCAAAGAGATATTTTTGGAATCTAAACTGATAATTATCATCTAACCATCAACGATGTCCCATATAACAGAACTTTTTACCATTAGGTAATCACTTCGAACATGTCTATACAGCACAACATGGATAAGCATAATGACCTTTTATACTCAAATCAGATAAATTCGCATAAGCAAAAAAATCATTGATAGTCCATAATAAAGCAACATGCATATTGAAGTTATCTTTTTTTGATACATCATAGGTTTTAACTCTTTTTCATAATTATTTTAACTATTTAATAAGAAATTGTAAGTAGATGTCTACATCATTACTCGAACTTTTTTTCCCAAAAATTATCATAGACAATATAAAATAATTATTGCTTCATAACAATCCATGGTGATAAATTATAAGGAATCAATACAACCGACCAAGTACTATAAAAAATACTCATCATTTTTAATGGATTAAATCCATCAGATACTAGTCCAAGCATACATTTCGAGAATCAGATGCTAAGGCTAAAAACTTAGAATGAAATGATTTTCATGTCAAAGAATTTATAAAATGCCTCAATGATCCATCATCCGTTCACTTCTCATGATGCCACCTCATTGAATCTGTAGTTTTGGAAGACATGAAGAGTCGTTGAAATCTTGGTATTAATGAAAAATAGCTTAAAACTTTAACAGACTTTTATTTAACACAGACCTTATCACCATCCTCATTCAACCTTTCATCAAGATTTTTATCCATCCAATGGAAATACCACACAAATGACAATATTCTTATTTTTTCTATCACCCCAATACAACATGCAATCATTGGGACAATTATGAATTTTCTCATACCCAATACCTAAATCTTTGATTATCTTCTTTGATTTCTTACAAAATTCAGAGATTTTTACAAAAAAAAATATTTCTTTCATAAACTCTAATAATAAAGTCAAAAAGTTTCTTGTCCATCCATATAAGCATTTCAGGTGAAAAAGATGAACACAGAAAGATAACCTTGAATGCTTCGATCCCTTATAAAGTTCTTCATTCATATCCTTAAGCAACCTATAAAACTTTGATGTTTCTACTCTCGATAGTTAGTCACGTTCACCTATTCCATGTTTACCAAATTTATTTATTTCAACATTGGACTGATTAAATCCTTCATTTTGGGGAGAAGGATTACGAAAATATTGGTTATGAATGTTAAAAGTATCTTGCAACATACCTTTAATATTATCTGCTATAAAAGGATCATGTTGGTGTTAGAGAGCCCTTGAAGTTGAAAAAACTCTAGTGGAAGACCTTGATGGTATAAACTCTCCATGAAAATACCAATTAATATATCCCGAAAGAAATTCAATACAAATTAAATGTTCAAAAATAACTTGACGCATTTGTCACTCGATATTAGCATACTTCACACATTGACATAATATCATATTATCTTCACTTGTATTCTCAAATGCAAAATTAAGAAATTTTTTCACTCTATCTCTGTACTCTTGACTTAATCTTGACTTTTACATCTAATTCTTATCCATTTAGTACTTGCTACATTATTAGACCAAATGTATATAAATAATTTATATGAAAATGAACATGTACAATACTTAAGTTTACTATATTTTAAACAAAAGATAATAACAAGACCAGTACTTACAAAAAAATGAAAACTTCTTATTGTGAAGTATTTTATCAGTTACCTGATATTATGAATGTTAAAACTCTACTGCTAATATAGACAGTACCCAAGAGTATTTGTAGTTGGGATTGAAATAAGGTGAAATAATGTGGGTTTTGGAGAAAATTATTTAAACTAAAAAGAAAGTCACAATTTACAAAAGCTAAAAGAATAGTCGAATGAAGTAAAAGCTAAAGTAAATAAGTAATGAATAGTCGAAATATGGTTCTAAAAGACAATGCTCGAATACTAAAATCTGAAGGAAAGGGAAAGTGAATTGTAGTTGATCTAGAAAGAGAAATAGTAAAATAACGAAAATGAAGCTTGAAGTTGGCGATTGGATATGCTAAGTTCGGAAAAAATTTTATTGGATCGGATTATGGAAGGCGTTTACTAAGAAAAATGCCTTCAATAATTTTTTTCTAAATATTTTTTGAATATATTATAGGTGCCTTCAATAGAGTCATATTAGAATTATTTGAGATTATTAAATGTGTTTACGCCATAAAAATGCCTTCACTAATTTTATATAATTTTTATGGTGTATTTATTGAAAGTGTTTTTTGCATAATACACCTTCAATAATTTCGTTATTTTTATCTGTGAATATTAGTGAAAATGATTTTCTACTAAAAACACTTTTAATAATAATGAAGGCGTTTATTCTAGAAAAAATGCCTTCACTAATTCGTTTTAATTTTTGTACATAATTATTAAAGGTAATTTTTTAAAACAAGTGCCTTCAATAATTTCCTTTAAAAAAAATTTGGGATTATTAAAGGCGTATTTTAGTATAAAACACCTTTAATAATGTTAATGAAAATTTTGAAGGCATTTTTTCAGAAAAACACTTTCAGTAATTTGTTATATTTTTTTAAAAGAATTTATTGAAGGTATTTTTTACATAATACACCTTCAATAATTCTCTCCATTATTATCACGAGAATATCAATGAAAGCGATTTTCTACTCAAAACGCCTTCAATAATTTTTTTTAAAATTATCAAAGGCTTTTGTTTAGGAAAAACGCCTTTAATAATTTCCTTTAAAAATTATTTTTTAGATTATTAAATGCGTCTTTTAGTAAAAAATACCTAATAATAATTTTTATATTCAGTCTCCTATCTTAAACATCGGAATCACAAACTGTTAGTATAAAGAACGATTAAAAGCTACGTTAATCAACTAAACCAAACCCATAAACATATTTCTATCGGACCTTTGGTTTCTTTATCCTTATTGTCATCATCGACCTTCAACAAATCTATAACACGCACCTCTTTGTTTACTGGTATGTCTTTATTTTTTTTGTTTATTGTATTATTTATATTATTCGATAGAGCTATTTTTTTTTTGATTTTTTACTATTTACATATACGTTTTATATATTTTTATTAATTTCATCGTAAGCATAGTTGTCCAAGCACCTTTCATTGCATGTATGCTGTTTCTGTGTAGTTTTCTTTAAATATTATGGTTTGCTGAACCTTGTTGTGTGATATTATTTTGTTGAATGGTCTTGTATGATATTGTTATGCTGAATCGTATGCTAAATCGTATGTTGAATGGTTTACTGAATGATGTTTCTGAATAGTTTGCTAAAAGGTATGTCTGAGCACATTGCTAATTAGTTTGTTGAATGGTGTTTCTGTACATAGTATGGTATTGATTGTATTCAATTACGTACAGTGTTAAATCTAAACAGTCATTTTGTGTAATTCATATAATTATGATTAAAATCGAAGGTATTATGAACTTCAAACAACATCATTCTCCTTCTAATGAATATGCATAAGACACACTTGTAGGTCAAAAAAAAATGGAAGGGGCCCAAATAAACAAATTAAAGTGAGTGACACAAAAATTCATGTTTATTTCAATCAAAGTGGGTAACCTGTGTCTGAAAGAGCTGTCAAGTTGGCTATTTATATTAGAGTCATCATCTATAGTAGGATTTTAATTATGTACACTAATTGACGACGAGTTCTTGATGATCTAAAGGATGATATATGGTAGTCCGTTGTGGTATGTTTATTCAACTATTTCGTAAAATTTGTTAAATGATCATTTAATTAAAATTCAATGTGTTCATACTAATTGTGCTAACTTATTTAGGAACGATTCGATGTCTCAATTGACGGTAAAAAGATTGTGTTACAATCTATTGGGAAAACATTCAAAGACTTTAAAAGTATATTAACAATCCAATATATTTTACCGCTGGCTAATCAAGGTAATGTATTAGCTTTTCCACCTACATCATATTACATTTACAATATATCAGCTTTCAGAGGATTTTTCAGTACGCAAACCCATTACCAAAAAAATTGTTTATAAGTCTTTATGCAATATATCTTTTGATCATCATATGTGATTGACGTAATTTTTTTTTTTTGTGGAATATCAAAGAAAACCAACGAAACATTCGGGCTAAACAACAATATCACCATCGGACAGTAGGAAAATGATATATAAATGTGAAGTATAAGCTTGTATGTATTCGCACACTTGTTTTATACTCATTAATGAATATTTATGAACATTCATTTCATACATTCTGATTCTTATATTACAATAATTTAATAAGAATCAGCGAGCTTTGGCACCGAAGTTTTCAAATGGGATATCTGAAAATAAGAACATCTACGAAAGAATGGATCCTTTGGAGATAAAGTAATCGAAAAAATGGCAAAAAAGATTGTATGTATAACTACTTTTTTAATATCATGTATGAATGGCATTGTGGTTGTATACATGACTGTATACTAGGTTATATAAATTTATTATTACAGCCCATCTTATTATTGTCTGTTAGGATGATTATGCTGCCAAAGTCCAATATGGTGAACTGGTAACTCAGTATGACGAAGATCCATTGTCTTTAGCATTAGGCGCTAAAGAACGGCCTAATCGGGTTCGTGAGGTTGGTAAATTTGTCTTGCCATCAAAATTTGTTAGTAATCAATCCAAAACCCCACAAATGAGAAATGCACAATATAAAGGAATCATTGAGTAATAACAGCAATGAATTGATGTCCAAGAGTAACGCCTCAATGAGCAATAACAAAAACTCACTATTTTAGATGCCATATTGACAGCAATACAGCATAGCATACCAATAAGCCAATGTGATAGCATCGTCCACGTAGGACAAGCTTCTGTTACAAGTCAGGCAGCGAACCCAACCTTCGTTACCACTCATGAAATATGATTTTTTTTATAAGTTTAATATTAATTTGTTTATTAAATTTATAGATTTGGTTTTAATACTTATATTTCATTAAATATTATAGCCAAATGTTGAGACTCAGAGTATGATCCTTGCTCAAGCTATCATTGATGAGTTATCTAATTATTCACTAGAGCATTTATCCGGAGGAAACTTCATAACCATTGAGTCTGATGAAGGATTATTTGATAAATCATTATTTTCTTTCATTGGTGTGAAGGAGGTTAAAGAATTTTATGAACTGAATGAATTATCAGCTGTTGATATTATTGCTTATATGAGATTAGCTTATAATTACAAATATGCACATTCAATATGTATTAATCTATATTACAGTGTAATACTAACTACCATTATTGATTGTTATCGTGTAGCTTCCTATATAAAGAGCTCAAAAAGAGACAGTTGACCAACAGATTTATATTTGTTGACCCCAACTTCATTAGTGAGTAGAGTAACATAATCGCTTATCATGCTAATCATGTGATTGAATGCATGAAAAAAATGGCTAATTATTATTTGCTCCCATTTAATGCGCAGTGAGTTATATTTCAACCTTAATTATTCTAACCTTACCCAAATCTGATCTGATGCATAATCTGAGTATATCATTGTTATTATTTTGCAGTCGTCATTGGGTGCTTATTGTGATTGACACTAAATCCTTAGCCCTATACTTATTTAATTCAGTTAATCCAATGATGAATGCCTAACCTCGATATTCAAGCTTTTATAAAGAGGTATTACACTTTATTATATTATATATCTTCTGTTTCTTCATAAGTAATTTTATTTATGTATTAAGTAATTTTTTTTCTTTTCAATTTAGGGTAATATCTACATTCGATAAGAAGATAAAAAAGCCGAAATGGGTGTCATTATTGGTAAATATGAAATTTATTCTTTTAGGCTAAGTTTGTGTAGATAAATATTTTCTAAACCCACTCAATTTAATTTTCAAGTACCTCATCAACTCGGTAATACTGAATGTGGATTTATGCCCTCATTTTATGTGAGAGATAGTTTTATATGATTTTATGGCTACACTATTCAAGGTTAGTATAAATTTCATAAACTTATTATATCTTTAAAAAAAATAAAAAGCTAAATTATATTCTTATTTATTAACATTTACTTCTTTTTTTTTTTAGTGAAAAGGTAAAGAAAGTTTCACGGTACAGGAACTGGATGAAGTCTGTAAAAAATTGTGTGAGTATGTATTATCATTTATCAATGTTGATAAACCTTGAGGTTAGATATTGTTGGTTGAATGTAAATATATGAGAAACAAATTGTTGTAATGTTTTTAACATGCCATGTTGAATGAAAAATTTAAGTTTGTAGATTGGGGTATTGATTTAATATTTTGGTATACTTAAAATGAATACACTATGTGTCCTTAATATATTATTGAGTACGATTATTTCAAAAAAATATATTAATATGACAATGTTATCAGTTTTAAATTTGGATGTGTGATCAATTTATTGAAATACAACAATGTTCATTATGAAAATTTTAAAATGTAATTCATAGCATCACTTATATAAACTAAATGTTTTCTAGACATAAAAGAACAACTGAATTCAAATATTTTCTGGACATAAATCTACAACTGACTTGACATATACAATATCAAAAATATTTTTTTGATGAGATTAATGAAGGCGTTTTTAACAAGAAAACGCCTTGAATCATCCCTAACAAAATGTTATTGAAGGCATTTTTAATTAAAACTACCTTCAATAATCCTACTTAAAAAAATATTGTGTAGAATATTAAAGGCGTGTTGGGCAAAAAAACGCATTCAAAAATCCGTTCCAACTTTTTTGTATGGTTATTGAAGGCATTTAAAAAAAATCACCTTCAATAATACCAACTAAAAATTAATTAAATGGATTATTAAAGGCGTTTTCGACAAAAAACGCTTTCAATAATCCGTTCTATATTTTTTGTATTAATTATTAAGGGTGTTTTTTTGTCGAAAATACCTTAAATAATCTCTAACAAAATGCTATTGAAGGCGTTTTTCAAAAAAATCACCTTCAATAATCCGACTATTCAAATTTATCATGTGAAATATTAAAAGAGTTTTGAGCCAAAAATACCTTTAAGAATCCGTTTCAACTTTTGTGTATGGATTATTAAAGGTGAGTTTGGCTAAAAATGCTTTCAAGAATCGATTTCATATTTTTTCTATGGATTATTAAGGGCATTTTTCTGTCAAAAATGCCTTCAATATTATCTTTAAAATTTTTTAAAGTAATTGGTGAAGGCGTTTTTACCCAAAAAATGTCAAGAATAATCAATTATAAATAATCTCTACAAAAACTCAAAAAAAGTTAAAAGGAGGGATTGAACCTATCACCTTATGGTTAACATCCGTTAACATCCGTATGATCTAAAATTTTTCATATGATATTTATTGAAGGCGTTTTTGACAAAAAACGCCTTCAATAAGCTTGTGAAATTTTTTGGTGAAATTATTAAATACGTTTTTTGTAGAAATGCCTTCAATAATCGCATATATTTTTTTATGAAGGGATTATTAAAAGCGTTGTCTGTCAAAAATGCCTTTAGTATTCACTCAAATTTTTAAAACAAGATTATTCAAGGTGTTTTAGTCAATAAACACCACTAATATCAAGTCTTGGATGACGTTTATAAGTAAAAACGCTACTATTTAAATATTTAGTGGCGTTTTGATAATAAACGCCTTAAGTTTTATAAAAACACAAAAGCTAGTGGTGTTTGTAAGTGAAATACCGTTACAAAACTGTCACTAATTTTCATTTTCTTGTAGTGTTTGCATGAGTTTAACATAATAGAAAAAAGGTCAATAAAATTTAAAAGTATAAATATTAATTTCTTTCTAAAATGAAAATATAAAACATTAGAAGGTAACAAAGGAGAATTATTAAGGATATACATTTAACCAAGTACACATGTGAATGTGCTTATAAACAAATATACAAAAATTGAAGTGAGGCAAAATTGAAGTTAGTTAGACAATTACAATTACTTGAAATAAAATTTATCGCAAATTAATTTCAAATCATGTCAACTTACAATTACCTTGGGTTAATATACTACTTTAGATTAAGGTAAATAAAGGTAAAAAGTTTTTGCAGATTGCCACTACCTACTTTCAATGTTAAAAATATTTGTAGATCTTGAATTAAGTTTAGTTCATCATTTGAAATTTTGTTTAAAATTCAATCAAATTCGAATAAACTTGATATTATTAAAAAAAAATACTAAAACATATTTCTATATATTTAAATTATTTAAATTAAAATTAAATTAAATTTAATTATTCCAGAATAAAATATATTCCAGATCCAATCAAACTAAACCCAAACTTAAAAATTCATGTCTAGGGTCCAATTTGCGAGCTAGTCTAGTTCACCAATCCATGGACAAGTCTGTACTCAAGACAATCTTCTTATAGCAAATAAAACATATTTATACATAATTCTTATAAATGAGACGAATCATTTTCATGTAAGCTTGATTAAAGGAATGATAAATATTAGCGGATGCTTATAGATGCCAGTTAAAATAATATTTACACAAAAAAATTTGTAATTAGTATAATTTATTTATTAAATTTGATAAAAAAAATATGAAATGTAAAATAATTTTTTAAAATAACAATTTAATGAATTTTAATAAGTGTGTTACACATCCATTAAGTTAAAGCAGACTTTTATAAGAATAGTTAAATAAAATATTCCACAATCTAATTATTCGATTATTTATAAAAAGATTAATATTTATAAAATTATTATTCTTTTATCTTCCATATCAATAATGAGTAGTAGGACAATTTGATTGTCTAACAAAATAATTATTCACTTAATATTTTTTAAAAATATATATATATATATATATATATGACAAAGGATCAGATCGAGATAGATTTTTTATCATCTTGACTTGATCTGATTTTTATATCCATAATATCTGAATTTAATCTAATTTGATATTGTATAAATTATATCTGATTCGATTTAAAATTAATAAAATATTATTTTTTAAAATATAAAATATTATTTTTAGTATAAATATAAAATTATATAAATATATATAAATATAAAATTATATAAATATATATATAAATATAAAATTAATTAATCAAATAAAAAATAAATTTTTTATATATATTAGATCGACAAAACTCGACCTTAACTTTTTTATTATTATTAATCAATCCGATTCAATTTAAAACTCTATTTAAAAAAAATTAATCATAAAAGGTTGGATTAAAATCTGTCAAAAATGAGTTGAACTATTATCTCTATATATGTATAGTACTTACTAAAGTAGTTAATAAATTTTTTTTAATAAAATAAAATTTTAATTTTTAAATAAATATAGTAATTATCAATTCAAATATTCATATACAAAACGATATTAGTAAATTTGATATTAAGGAAATCATCAGTAAAATTAAAATTCAAAATTACTTGTTACTGCAAATAGATAAACTTATCAATGGATCAATCGCCTCTTCCTTTATCCTCGTTTTATTGTGTTTTATCACAATTTAAGAGGTGTGGGCACAACAACAAAAGAATTTCTGTAGGGAGTCTGGAAATTGACCCTCCAAACACAAGCAAATGCAAATCGAAGAAGAGAAAGGGAAAGCGGAAGAGAGAAAAAAAAAATGAAAAAACACGCGCAGGCAATAATTGGGGCCCCACTGAATGGTTGGATGGGCCAATATTTTGACATTGTTAGGTTTTTACTGTATTTTGATGATGCCAACGAATATATAAATTTTTTGAGGTTGGTTTGGGTTTGGGTGCGTAGGATAAGGAGGGAAGGGTGCACAGGATGAAGAAAAGGAAAGGAGAAATCCAACTTTTTTTTTTTCTCTTCTCTCCCCATTTGGCTTTTTGGGTTACATCTTTCTAATGATTAATCAATGAAGGAGGTAAGGCCTAAAGAGAAGAGTGAATGATTTTGTTTATTGAAGTTTGAGAAATAGGAGAAGGGAAGGAGTGTGGGTCTCACACTCTTTTTTGTCTTTCTTATAAAAATGGAAAGTACAAAAGGGAGAGATTAGAACGAAAATCAATGGCACACGAAAGATATGATTACATGAAGGGAGAGGTTTCTTATCCTAATTTTTTTTTTATATAATTTAGTAGATAGTAATAAGAAAATAAAAAATTATAAGTATTAAATTTTAAAAATTTTATTAATTATTTTTAAATTATTATATAAACTAATTAATTATCCATTCTCTATCACTAATTATTTTGCTATCAATAGACAATGAGAAAGAAAAATGCCATAATGTGAAATGAATTTGGATTTCCTCATGTGGGCCTATATTCAAGACCCAATATCATTTCTAACCTAATTAAATGAAAATATTATGATCTTTTAATAAATTCATGATGCATTGGGGGAATTTTGAACTCAAATTAGTAAAAAAAATATAAAAATATAAAAAAAACATATTTTTTATTGGCTAGATTAAAAGGTAAAAAAAATACCTTAAATTATAATTCAACAATAATTTAAGTTTTTAACAATTTATTGCAATTAATCAAAATTTTTATTTTTTATTTCGATTCAATTAAATTCTTAATTGGATGAAATTTAGTTATATATCAAAATTGAATCAATCAATCTCCGAATTATAATTAATTGAATCTGAGATGAATCTTAGAAAAAGGGAGAGAAAAAAATAAAAAAAGAAAAAAAAAATTTATTTTATTTTATTTCACATATGTTAATTGTGTCACGGAGTAAAATTTTATCTATTTTATTAATATCATATAAAATTTTATTTTAATTAGTAAAAATATTAATGGTGTTAACTTTTTTATTTAAATAAAATTTAATTAGATGTAAATAAATATTGAAGGGATTGATTGATTGATTGTATTAAAATAATAAAAATTTAGATATTTTTTAATTATAGTTTAGAGACTTCTTATACCCTTTAATCTATTTACTACTATAAAATTTAATGAGATATTATAAATCTTGTAATTTCATTTGTCTAAAATTTTTGTTTCAAATATCTGTATTTTCTAGAATGATACTTAATTATTAAAATTAAAAAATCTATCAATTTGTGTATAAATTAATTAATTTATAAATGAGATATATAATCAAATAAATAAATATTAGTATCACAACATATTAGCAATAGTATTAGGATGAATGGTGATTTTAATTGGACTACAGTGCAAAATGTATCCTATGTATGATATAAAATCCAAGACACGATACAGTTGACACAAAGACATACTATAGAACTTCACCAAAAAAAGAAAAGAAAAGAAGACATACCATAGAAAGATATTAATGTTGCAAGCTAAGAACGAAATATCCATAAAATATTTTAATTTTATCATTTTTCAAAAATCAACAAAATTAAATGCACGATGATAAAATTCAATATTATATTATAAATTTGATTTTAATTTCATAATAATATATTTACACAACATGTGATCTCGAGTCCACTTATTAAATAATTTCTTGCAGCTGTTCTCAACCATCAATTGTCCAAAAATGTTTATCAAACTGTTTAAAATAAAAGGTTTGGTCCAATTATATGTTGCTCAATTTGAAAGAATCGGACAACTAATCATTTTTTCTTTAATCCAATCCCATTATTAACATTCTTTCTTGGGACAGATTGTATGTATCAACAAAAGGTTATTTTTTTACAAAGCAGCCATTTTCTAAACGTCAAATGAACGGGTGGAAAGCGTCCAAGTCCACCCTAAAATATGGGGTCAAGTGATCAGTGCTTGCATCCAAGAAAAAAGTTGATAAGTTGTGGAAGTGCATGGCTTGTAAGGGAATACAATTTTTCTAATAGATTATAATTAAAATTATAAGAAATTTATCAAAATTTTATATAAATTTTATATTTATAAGTAGTGAATTTTATATAATTTTTTATTATAATTGAATAATTATAAGTAAAATACTTCCACTTTTAAATTTGAAATTCGATTTAGATTAAAATACTAAACCTAGATACCAACTTTAAAATTATGCATAAAATAAACCAAAATAACAAATTCATGATAAAATTTAGAAAAAATTTGTCTGTTTCATCACATGGTTAGTAAAACAACTAATAGTGATTTTTTTTATATTTTAAATTATTAGGATTTAAATCATGATAATTAAAATTAAAAATTCAACATTTTACCAACTAATGTTATCAACAAAAATTATACATGTACTATATACTTTTTATCATTTTGATACTTAAAAAAATAAAATTTACAATTAAATATTTTAATTTTCATTCCACTTAAAAGTAGATTGTACAAGAACTAAATAAGCATTTAACACAAAAAAAAAGAAAAAAAGAACCTAATCAAGCATTTCCAAACAAAACATGAACAATGCTTTCAAGAATCAATGTCAATACATCTATAGCAACGAACGATGAGTCGATGAAAACGAATTTTGATTCATGTTAATCAAGATAAACGATGAAGAAGCTCGGGAACGAATTCATCCTAATTTCCCTGAAGTTGCTTCCAAGGTACAAAATGCTATAAATGCAGAGAGCTTAAAACACATGAAGGGATTTTTTTCTAGTTCAGGAATGGGGACCCTACCAGATCGAAAACCTGATCGATGACAAGGTGCACTTGTAAGCGGGTTTCGAAGACCATTAATGGCTGTATTAACCACAAAATTAACTATATTTGCATCATTCCTGTATCCTAAAATGAGAGAGGTTTATCACCAGGGTCTGCCAAAATTTCCCAGTTGCTTGAAAAAGAATTAATATGCAAAAATCAGTGGCTTTGGGCACCACTATTAAGTAGCGTACAAGAACTCCGTTGAAAAGGCTCAATTAATCAAATCAGGGCATTCCCCTATTTTCTTTCCCGCATGTATGCCTAACAAATATAGGCACTTAGTTAGATATATCAATTTTATCTGTACTCAGTCGAAAAATTCGGTATTTTATTCAAATAAAGATTGAGATAAATATTATATCGTGAATATAAAAATAATGATGAATATAATTTTAAATTTTTATTGGTGCGAGGATGTAGATGAGTAAGATAACACTTATTGCATACTTATATCTTATATGTATTTATATATACCTATAATATATTTTTTATTAAATAATATAAATTATTATTTTAAATTAACTAAAATTAATATATTTTTAATGAAAAAATTATATTATTATATATATTTATAAAAAAATTTTAAAAAACTAAAAAAATTTAGTTTTTAGTTTTTTTTTTTAAGTTATGACTATAAAGATTATCTATACTCATTAAATATCCGTGAAGATGAAGATAAAAATAAATTTAAAATACTTATTGGGTAAGAAAAACGAATATGAATATAAATATAGATATAATATAAAAATTTATGGATGAAAATAGGAAATGCTTTACCCTATCCAAATCCTATCCATTAACTTCCCTACACTTAGTAAAATGTTTGTTAAGTGTTCTGATCGGATAGTTCTTTCGTCCGAAATTAATGATACTGGTATAATTAATAATAAAAATTGTTTTTATTAAAAAAAGATTTTACTTTTATAAAAAAATCCAATCTCAAATATTTTTAGAAATGTTCTAATTTAATTTTTCATTGTATTTTTTTAAATTTAGCATTTTTATTTAAACAAAATATTTAATTTTATTATTATTTTTTAGAATTTGTATACAAATTTCCATATTTTTTAATTTTTATGTTTTTTGGAAAATTTTTATAATTTTTTATGTTTTTAAAAAAGTTTATAAATTTAATTTTTTACATGTTTTTTATCTTATTCAAATAAAAAATAAATCAGGATCAAAGACTATTGTGCTTCGTTATATTTTTATGTTATCCTAGATTTGTTTTGTTCTACCTCAAATAAACCAAACAGAATAAATTCTAAAAATTCGTGTCTTCTTTATAATTTATTTATTTATTTTTATTTAAAAATTAAATAGATTTAAAATGTTTTTAAAAAAATAAAAAAATTCCAAAAAGCTAAAATAAAAAGTTAAATATTTTGTTTTAACAAAATTCTGAATTTGAAAAAATAAAAATTTTAAAAATAATTTTATTTAAAAAATTAAAATATGAAAAAAGTACTTTTAATATTTTTTAAAAAATAAAAAATTTCTTAAAAATTCAAAATATTGAATCTATTAAAATTAAAATATGATTTTTAAAAAATTCAAAAATATGAAAAATAAATCCAATATTTTAAAATATCTATAAATTTTATAAAACATTAGAAATATTGAATTTTTATACTAAAACAATTAAATTTCAAACTTGTGTACGAATATAAAAACTAAATTTTAAATTTCATACAAGTATAAAGTTAATTTATATAATTTAATAACTGATTTTATTAATACAAGTTATCACCATCAGTAAATCAACACTATCTCAACAAACCAAGAGCTATGTAATCAAATCAACATCAATATTTTTAAAAGTAAAAAATTAGCTGAGTTTGTGATTGAATTAAAATTATTAAATTAAAATAATATGAAAACTACATTTGTATAATTACAATACATAAACTAAAATTTAAATGTGTAAAGTACAAAAGCCTTTGATATAATTTAACCTAATTTTAAACATAATAAAGTAACATAACATAAAAACTACAAAGACAACATAAAAACAATACAATTTAAAATTTTAAAGAAAATTTTATATAAATTTAACAAAAAACAAAAAATATATATTTTACCTTTTTATGAATGGATATGAATTTAAAATAATAATTTTTTTTTTTTTATTTTAAACGCCTTTTGACACTTAACGAATAGGATATAGATGTACCCTCATCTGTTAGCCCAAAGTATCGATACTGAAAAAAGCCTGGAATTTATTTGTTGCATGCCTAACATGCAACAGCAATTTATCGAGGGAAAGCCAAGAGAAGAACCCCGATGCTGCACTTCAATCAACCCCCAGGTGGGGCTACCTGAATTATTGGATCAAAGGACAAGGTAAAATAAGCCTGGCTCTAATTGTCTAGATAAGATAAAACATAGATTAAAAAGCAAGGAAATAAATTAATACAAGCAATATCATTAGAGGGGTAAAAATATGCTTGTTTTACAGGGAATTTGCTCCCTCTATCAGCAGCAACGTTTCACCTGAATAAATTAAACGAGGAAATGATTAACCATGATGTGTGAAAAAAAAATAGTAATAATTTGGATCCTCTACGTTTAAATAGATTCCTGAAATCCGCTAATTTTAAATGGCTGAGTTTCTCTCTCTCTCTCTCTCTATATATATATATATCAATATCATTTCCTTTTACTTTGTTAAACCTGTAATTGAATTTTTAAACCTTCTCGTCTATCTCGTTAGAATCTGATAACTCGTCCTGTTTTTGTGATTTGTTGCTTAAAGTTGAATAAATCCGACGCTCCTTTCCTCCTGGCTTGGAGGAAGCATTACCATACCAGACCATTCCCGCTACTGCGATGACCATACCCAGAATTACATGTAAATTAAGACCTTCTTTCCCGAAGAAAATGAACCCTAAAATCAGGACAAGAATAGTCTTCATATGGCCAAGCACTTGGAATGATACAGCCGTAAACCTGCCAATGCAGATGAACTGGCTGAGGTTGGTCCCCACGGCAATGGTGCATGACAGGATTATGAAAAACTGCAAGCAAAAAGCATCACACATCATTTACAGTAGTCATGATTACCTGCAAGCAGAATCTATTAATATTCATACGTGAACTTGCACATGCACTTCAGTAAAACAGTACGACAAAATCTCTGGTGACTAGGGGGATGTGACTCGAGAGGGAATGAGGCTAGAGATTCTAGGTTTGGACTATAATTTTGTTCACTTGTACCAGCAGACAAAATGATCTGCTACAAGTTTTACAATCTTGATTTTAAGCAAAAGATGTTAGAAGCATCATGATCTCACTCAATTCTTTCAAATTCTAAGAATGCCATCTAATTTATGCCATGAACAGGATAAATGCAGCTAGCTCGGTTAAAAAAAAATTGTAAGAAAACAAGAGCAGATAATCAAAACCATTTATTTGTGGATAATTAAATAATCAAAATCAACATAGTGGCTAAGGAAGGATGTCAATCCTTTAACAATACCATTAAACTTAAAAGTGCAGATATGCAACTAGACACAGTTTGCAGAACCTTATTTTTAACATGTGAAACCTGAAAATAAAGCATGCATCAAGATGGTAAGCTGATAAAAACAATCAATCCTACTTGTTGGAGAATTTAGCAGGAGGTAACCCAACTATATTCTGGAATAGCTGAATTATTAAATATTGTGGAAGAACAAATTTTGCATATCATTTTGGCCAACCAAACAGAAGGCAGGAAACTAAGCTATCATTGACTTCTATTTTAAAGGAAAAATCATAGACAACTACATCCAAATTGGCAGAATCAGGCTTTAAAATGGAAGACAAAATTACTCTCTCATTGACATCATTTCACCTGGTAGCTTTGAAAGCAAAATAAATATCCATGAGAGAGAGAGAGAGAGAGTACTATCTATATATAAAGCACTTAAAAAAGTGTACCAAACAATGAAGCTTCATCAAGAACATTACAAAAGCACTTCATGTAGCTTAGTGATGGCAACTTTAATGCCATGAAATTGGCTCCTTTTCTTGTTCAGTCTAATATCAGGAATATCAAAATGCTAAATGGGTAAAAAGTAATGAAATAGCTACCATATGCAGGGAGAGTATTGCACTACAGGTATTCCTGCTCTAGCATTAGGAAAGTGTGCTTGGACGGGGAAAAGACAGGACAATTTGCATTAGAAGATCAGAAGTAGGTAATATATTTAAATCTTCTTATTTGTGAATCCTTTTCATAACCAGATGTAAAAAAGGAAATAACCTCTCCATATGAACACAAATAAACACAAAGACATTCCCAAAATTTATTTTAGGCAACCACAGGCCTCTTTCTGGGACTGTAAGGTAGATCATCCAGCCCTCCTTTTTGAGCCAATTAGATGTGGCAGAATTGAGTACCAAAATAAAATGTTATAGACATACAATGCCACCAACTTTGACAATAGACCTAGGTTTCTTAATTTCTATTCAAGAAGCTGATTCACATAATAACAGCCAAACTTGGGACTGTCAGCTATTGCAATGACAATGAAGGACATTTAGCATTTTATGAACACTCAAAGGCTGCAGATAAAGAGTGATTGCTCAATACAGATGGAAATCTATCCATAAATATACCAATATAACTTAATCCAAAAGCAAAAACATAACATGCATTAAAGAATTGAATCAGCTGTAATGACTTTCATGAGATCACATGCCAGTGAAATGGAGCAGTACTATTACCAACTAGATTCTAGGCAACTCTGATAAGAACCTTACCGTTGATATCACAGTGTAGTTATAGGCATAAACCTTTTTCTCTGTTAACCAGTAGTCCACAAAAGGACCAGCTAACAGCAGGCTTGCAGCTTGTACTGGAGCAGTATGTCCCAATAAGTCGAAAGATCCTAAAGAATGCTTGCGTTGAAGAAAATGTACATACTGTAAAATAAATAAACAAATAAATAAGAAAAAAAAAAAAGGAAGACCCAAATTATCAATCCATGAACAAGATTTAAGCATGGCCGGTGTCTTATTTATGGAATGGATCAAGGCATGATAAATGCATTTTGAACCTTGTTCAATTATAAAATTACATGAGATGACCATTGGTGGAGCTCTTTTATTCCCAGTGGGGGCTCAAGCCCTCGCTGAGGCAAAAAATTTTGAAATTATGTATATCGTAAATAAAGCCCAAAGACTCTTTACTGATCCAATTTATTTGTTATTAAGACTAGTATTGATTCTATCATAAACCATGGTTACAGTAGAGAGCATTTTCAACAATGAATATCTTGAAGACTCATTTATGAAATTGAATTGGAAATTAATGGTTGAATGATAAATTAGTTATGTACATTGGAAAATGTGTTCAAAAGTATTAATAACAAACCTATCGTGCAATGTTTTCAAAATATGAAACCATGTCAAGTAAAATAGTAAAACTTTTTACAACTATGACTATTCTATCAAATACCATGGTTACGGTAGAGAGCATTTTCAACAATGAGCATCTTGAAGACTCGTTTATGAAATTGAATTGGAAATTAATGGTTGAATGATAAATTAGTTATGTACATTGGAAAATGTGTTCAAAAGAATTAATAACAAATCTATCGTGCAATGTTTTCAAAATATGAAACCATGTCAAGTAAAATAGTAAGTTTTTACAACTATGACTAGATATAAAGTTTTTTTTTTATTACTATTATCATTATTGTTGTTGTTTTTTTTTTTTAATAATTTAGTATATTTGAACTAAGACCACGCTACATAAAATTTATGGCTCCACCACTGGACATGACTATCCAAAATCTTCCAACTTATTGCACCTTAGGTAAAATCAGGATGCTCGTGCGATTTACTTACGTACTGCTGGAGAGCTGTGCTGCAGACTGCTATTACAGCAGCTACAAAACCCTTGACATTAACACTGACATCTGTAACAGTACAGACAGCAACTCCAAGGAGAACTACTACTATGCTAAGCTTCGTATCCCTCGAATAGCGGACCTTGTCAAAAACAACTTCCAGAAAGCAAGATACTGGAATCATGCTCAGCTTTGCTATCTGAGAATAATTTTTAAACAAATCAATGTAACATAACTTCCAAGAGATCAAACAAAGAAGAGAATAATAATCCAAGTCACTAAAACTGACCTGATAGAAGCCCACAGAATTCCACATCAAACTCACATTCATTCCAACAATAGAAAAGTTTGCAAACAAGACAAACTTGAGAAGATCGGATAATGGTAGATAAGAGTCCTGTATGTAACCCAGCCATCTAAGAAGAAAAGTCAACAAGGTTGTTGTGGCAAAATGCAAACCCGTTAATGTTGTAGCTGCAGCATGGTAATAAATGGGGCACAACATCAGGGTTTCTAGATATGCTCGGGTAATTTTGTTAACATTTGACTTGCTTCATCAGAATTAATATAGTAAAAGCAAGTTACATTTTTCATATGCAAGATATTTTTTGATATTCAAGGAATTTGAGCTAGAAAAGGGGAGGTAGCTCTCTCTCATCCCACAAATCTCAGCCTGCCCATCCTAGGATTTGAACCTAGGCTCTCCAAGATGGAGGCCCCAGTTCTAATTGCTGGAGTGTCCTCTTCATGACTTTTCATACATAAGTTGGAGAAGAAAACCATGGTAAGGAAAGATAACTTCTTTTTCTATCCAACTATAAAAGGTTTTTTTTTTCACTTCTTAACCCTCATCTATTCATAAAAGCTCTCCCATTAGAAAGGCATTAATCCTCTGCATATTGGTAATGCTAAAGTGTGGTTTGGAATCTTCCAATCAATTTCTTATACATATAAATCCATTGTATTTGTACGATATTTGTTTAAAACATGCTTAGATTCCATATGAGATAAAAAGTACCAGATATACATATTTGCATTGACAAAATGCAACTGCAAGACATCATCAAACAACTTCAACCACCGAGATAAGTCCAGAGGGTTCTTAAGCGATATCAAGCAGTATACTTTTCCACACAAATTTCATATCTCTAAAAAATTGTATTGTCCTACATAGCATGGCTTGACTTATATCTTCTTACACAGTTTACTTATCTGTTCATGTCTATAAGAGTTACTAAGCCTTTAAAAAATTTGATATTTAAAAAAAAAAAATTTCAAAAATTTAGGGCCTGCTTACATTTGGATAGTATTTTCCATTTTTTGTCTCCACTTTTACTCTAAATATAATCTATGATAAAAAATGAAAACAACCAAATCTCTGGAACCCTTGTTTTCTAGTTTTTTGGGAAATTGAAAAAAATTTAAATAGCTGTCAAATTTAGTTATCTTCTTTCAAATATAAAGTAAAAATTAAAATGGAAAATGAGAAATATTTTCCAAAACTAATGGGCCTTAAGCTGTTTCCATCCAAATTTGAAACCAAAAAGCTGGAAAAGAACACTTCATCCTATTTTAAGGGGGTAAACTTGTAAGACTTGTTTGTAAAGTTTGAGATTGTCAGGCAATTACTGAAAATCAAATTTCTGCTACAGGTAAAAAAAATCTACTTTAATAATGGATGAACTGGTAAAAAATTATTATTCTTTTAAGATATAAAAAGGAAAAGAGAATACAGGAAGATCATCTTTTACTCAATAAGCTATATGGGCTTCTATTTGATTTTCCTTTTCAAATCAACAAACACAAGCTAAACAAATGGGAAAACCAAATCAATGTATGTTACTTCCTAAACTATTAGTCTTGCTACTCTGCTTGCCCGTTTTAGGTTGACCATATGGAGTTCGACCCATAACAACTAGACTTTATAGGAACACTATGAAAATAAAATGATTGATCCATTAGATACGTAATGCAAATGCAAAGTTTATCAAAGTTTGCAGGTAAAATGTTTATTCAAAACATACCAAAACTGAAGCCATATGTAGCCATCAAGGCTTTATTGACCATGATTATACCCACAGACGTGACAACATTGAAAAACCATGAGGCCACATCTAGAGCTGCTTTCCTATCAGCCTTGCTTACTGATGACATTTTTAACTATAGTCTCCAATTTATCAAGCAGAGTCTTTGTTTCTCAATTTTCAGCAAGCAAAAACTAAGTTCAGCTGCCAAAACACCCGCAGCAGTACCTGTATCAACAAATCATTTGGAAAAACAATATCATTTTAACATGAATAGTTTATAATTAGTGACAATGAAAGGTTAAAGAAAGCACAAACAAGCATCCTCTTTTAATACAGACAATGAAGAAATTTATTTTTTTCAGACAAAAAAACAGTGAACTACCTTATAAAATTTTCATTCAGAAATAACAAGAGCAAATTAAAAAGCAACATACAATTGTAATACATAAACTTTCCAAGACAATTATAGGAAAGTAACAATTTTACAGGAAGAGATAACAAGTACAATGATCTCTTACAACTCTTGACAGCCAGTGGTCCGTTGGAAACCAACATTAGAAAAGTAGGATTTGGAATTTAGAAATTCAAATTTATACTTTGAGAATGATTTAAAGAAGCTGGATCTGGATTTGGACTGATTCCACCAAGAATTTTTTGAAGGGCGAAATTTAAGATTTCAAATATTACTATTCAAGATTGGCATTTATTAATCCAGTCCAATTTTAAAACTTGAATTTCAATCCAAAATTTCTTCAGTTTCAGATTCAAGAATTTTAAGTAGGTGAAAGAATTTGATATCCAAATCCAAATTTACGTTCCCAAAATGGAAACAAAGAAATTTCTACAATTTATAGTGAAAAGCAGAGCAGCCAAATTTCAGTACTTATAAAATTAATACTAAAGCCCGGGATTTGCTTATTTTAATTTTTTTTTTTAAAAAAATTAAAGCATGGGATAAAAAATTGAAACTTTTCCAGCTACATGAATTTGACCTGCTTGCTAACATCTAAACTTATAAAACTAATACTAAAACGCTCAAAATTACCTGCCTTTACCAACAATTTTTCAGTTCAAAGGAAAAGTGATCGAGTTTAAATTTTACGCATTACTAAAATTCTATAATACGTATCATATAAATTTTTTAAAAAATGAAGAAATATTTTGCTATTTCTAAGCAGATCCATCACTCTTTAACGTTTACTTGATTACGCTTCATTTCTAAAACATAAAAAAAAATCCGAAGAAATTTCAATCCAAAAATGGCAAATAAATAAAAAGTAAATAAAAAAACCACATCAAAGCAAAATTAAAATTAAAAGAAAAAGTCGTTAAATGATCAAAGCAACAAAGCATTAATCGGCAATAGATATATAAAGTGGATTCGAAACATATTAAGAAAAGAAAAAGGAAAAAGAATTTAAACGAACCTGAGAAACGAAGAAGAAGAAGAAGAAGAAGAAGAAGAAAGTCCAATGAAGTCCTCTTGGAATTTGCGCCGTAAATAGGTTTTTTTTTTATTTTTTTTGAGAACGAATGAGAGAGAAACAAATATTCTATTTTATTTTTGCATTTATAGTTTCAAGAATATTTTATTTTTGCATTTATAGTTTCAAACGTTCCTTCTTTCGCCATTAAGAGTGGGAGAGGAACGATTCAACAAGATAAAAATAATAATGATACGATAGAAAAAAATTATGAATGAATTTAGTTTTACTCTTATTTATATCGTTAAGGTTTAGTATTATTCATGTTTTGATCGTATAAAATAATAATGATATGTTTAAGATATAATATTATTTATAATATAAAAATTAAAATTTGATTTATTTATAAAATAAATTAATAATCGTATTTATTATATTATTTTGATGTTTAAATATATTATAAATATTTAATTTTTAAATAATATTTTATTTAAATATTAATTTAAATGATATTTTTTATTTAAATAAATAAATTAATCGTGTCTAATCATATTATTTGTATATAATCATATTAATCGTATTATGTTATATTATTTTAATATAAATTAATTTTAAATATATTAATTATATTATGTCACGTGTAATATATATTATAAATGTATTGTATTTATATTTAAATTATTTGTATCATTTAAATATTCATATTGTATTTATATCTAAATTAATTACATCGTGTCTGAAATTATATTTGACATGAAATATGACATGATGATACAAATTATTAAATTTAAACTCAAAAAAAATTAAAAGTTTATTTTTTTAATACATTAAAACAAAATTAAAATGTATACAAGCTAGGAATATAAATGGGGATAAATTAAATTATGATTTTCTTTGGTCCATAAATGTCTTTTTCTTTATACATTGTATGGTATGAACGTGTTTGTTTCCTTTTAGTGGTCCTTTTTTTCTTGTTTTCAGTATTGTCAATGTGAATTGTTTTTGTCAATAATATATATTATTTCCACTTATAATGAAAATGAGGGAAAAAATCGAATTTACTATAATTTTATGCCTACTTTATTATTTATTTTTCTGCTTTAATTGGCCGGTCCATAATCTGATGCCACTTTTAACCATCCCCTTCTTTCTTTTTTGCATGGAAAATTTGTCCGGTAAGTACTAATTCTGCCCCATTTTATTTTAGTTATTTACTTTCATGCATATTAAAAAACTTTGAATTTTAACTATTTAATATTATAAATATAATTTTTTATAATATTGATGTATGATATTTTTATTTTCAAGAAATAAAAAATAAAATTTTAATATAAAAAATAAGAGTATAAAGTGTTTAAAAATAAAAAAATAATTTCATTTTCCGACATTTCAAAAAGAAAATGTGAATACTTTTAATGGGACAAAGGAGATAATTAATTTTGTCATAATTTTTTTCTTATACTTGAGACTTTGTCTCGGTGTTTGATGGGGGAGAAAATGTATTTATGGTTAGATAAGGATTATTGACTCTTTTTTAGACCTTTAATCTTGGATTAAATTTTGGCACAAGAAATTCCTAACTTTGCTTACAATGACACAGTGTTACACAGTGTCAGCTAATCTTTCTTCCACAAACTCATAAAATAATTCTATCTTCCACAACTTATGTTACTTTATTCACAAAATTTCTTTTTTGTTTTTATTTTTTTAATTGATTCGTGATTTTAAATCTAAAGCTTTATTTTTCATGCACGTGTGTATATATATATATATATATATTTATAAATATATATACTAGAAATCATTTCCAACTTCAACTGAGGTTGACTTTTTTTATAAAAAATCATAACATATTAATCTAAAATTTTTTTAAGATGAACGTTATCACAATTAGAGACAGATCTAATTATTACAAGAAAAATATTTTTTAAATTATTTTTGTTGTATTTGGCAAAGTGATGTTTTATAGCTTTTAAAAAATTGGAAAAATTTTGAATTAAGAAAAATTCAAAAAGGGAATCTCTTATATCAGATAACTACAATTTCTAATTTACTCAAAGGTCTAACCCAAATCTTAAAAAATAAATTTTGTGGCAATATAGATGAAACTAATCCAAACAGTGAAGCTCAATACATACTGTCAAAATTGAAACTTTGTAATACTAGAAATCTTGATGATTACTCCAAAAAATATATGAGTGAATATCAAAAACTGAATGAAGAACATTCTGCATATTGGAAAGAGCAATATTTTTATAAACTTCCCTCACCATGAGAAGAGTTATGTTTGTAAAATTACTCAACTTACCTAGAATCAAGGATTAAAAAAATCCAATTCTAGTAGTAGTACTAGTAATAATATTTCTCTTTATGATACTTTAGGAAATAGAATTAATTATATTCAAAAACAAGTTATTGAATATTGTCTTAAACAAGTGGCAACAAAGTAGATTAAAAGCAAACTTAGTGATAAACAATGCACTAAGATTTTAGAAAATGAATTTGAGTTTGGTTGTAACAAACAAATCAAACATTTTTCTAGAAAAAATAGAAACAAAAGATATATTATGAAAAAATGGAAACCTAAAAATAAGGTTACCAAAGGCAAAAAATTTGTTATTAGAAGAAAAACTTCTAATAAATAAAAATGTAAATATTTTATATGTGACGAAGAATGTCATACAGCACCTAATTGCCCTTAAAAAGGGAAAAGTGCTAAAAAAGTTATAAAACAATTAAAGAATGAGATTTATCAATCTATTTTGTAGAAGATTTATCTGATGAAGAAATTTTTTAATGAAACTACTTTCTAAATCAAAATTAGATACTTCTGATAGTGAAACAAAATATTTTTTAATGATGAATATTATTTCTAATCAAGAAGAAATATCATAAACATCTTCTATTGCAAATTCTATTGAAACACAACAAATGACATCTCTTAGAGATGTTATAAGAGAAACACATTCTCTTTTTTATGAGCAAATTTCTAAATTACAAATCATCAAAAAAATGATATTTATAAAAATACCTTTTTCAAAAAATTTCGACCATGGGGCAAGTGTCACATTGAAAAAATCAGTGGTGATACAATAACTAATGATTCTAAACAAGGATTAGTAGATATACCTTTGTTTACAAAAGAAAAAATCAAAAGATTTTTAGAAAAATACCCTAAAGTTAGATATATCCATATAGGAGTTATTATGATAACCATAAAACCCATTTTTATTTTTGGAAAAGACATTTCAATATTAACTGTTTTAACAGACAAAAGATTTTCTAATCCTATCAACTTCATAATCAGTGGAATTCAATCAAACTTAGTATTAAAAGCAATTTGGTTTAAAGTAAAACCAAACTATTTTATCTCTATTAAAAACCCTTAATAAAAGACTGTTTAAGACTCAGAATTAAAACAAAAAATTCTAATCTACATGAAGCAACACATGATCTTTCAATAAATTGGATTGCAATTTATGAGTTTACAAATGTTGCTACTACCTCTATTAAACAAATAAATCCTAAAATCATAGAAATTTTTAAACCAAAATCCTATGATATTGAAATCAAATTAAGATTGATGGATCTTAGAGACCTTTCAGTTTCTACTGATTGGTTAATTGAAGATATTACAGAAGAAAGAGCCACACATCATAGAGTCAATTTTGTAGAGTTTTTTACATCAAGAAACAACTTGTATTTTAAAAATTTTTTGAAACAAGCAACTCTACTAATAATTTAGCCATTCCTTCATCTACTTCTATTCTTTCATTTTCTAACTAAGAAAATGATACAAAAAGTTTAAGTAGCAATCAATCTTTTGCTACTTCTTATAGAAATTCTTTTTCAATATTTTTAAAACAAAACAATGTCAACATTCCTATTTTTCCAAGTGATAATCAATCACAACCTTATATTTACAATACAGTAAACTCTATTTTAAACTCAGTATCTTCTTTTAAAAAAACTAGAATAAAAGAAAACAAAAGTTTAGCCATTATTACCTAATATAAAATTGGCAATGATGAAGTTATTACTTTTTCTAATAATCAACCAAAAAGGTTTTATAATTACATTCATGTAGAATTTAGGTTTAAAAAATATAAACCTTATTCTTTGCATGTTTTATTAGATACTAGTGCAACAATCTCCAATTGCAGAAGTAATGCTTTACCATTAAATAAATAGGAGCCAATGAAAATCCATTAATAGTAATAGGCATTGATGGTAAATAAACCATCATTGGGTTTAAAGAAAAAAATATTTCTATATACATTATAAATAAAAAATTCATCATACCAAAAATATTATGTTTTCTTTTTATGCATGGAGATATGCTTTTAGGTAATAATTTTCTCTATAATTATTTACCTTTTAGCTTAAACCCTGATACAGTAACACTTACTATAGATAAACAATCTATAGAAGTTCTTTTGGTTACAAATCATAAACATATTTGTGATTTTACTTTCCAACCAGGAGCTAATAAAATTGAAATAAAATCCATCAGTGAAACGTACTGGTTATTTGAACTTTTATAAGAAAATTTTAGTGAAGAACCACTAAAATTATGGTTTAGAAGTCCTAGATTTTGCACTTTACAAATTATTGATTCAAACAAAATCATTAAAGTAAAACCTATGGTCTATACCAAACAGGACATAAATGAATTTGAAATTCAAATTTCAGATCTTTTACAAAAAGGGCTAATTGAACTAACAAATTGTTCACATTCTAGTCTTGCATTTTTTGTAAGAAACCATGCAGAACAAAAACATGGTAAGGCTCGTATAGTAATTAACTATAAAAGACTTAACCAAAATTTAGTTTTTGATGGGTATTTCATACCTAGAAAAGATGTTTTAATAAATTTAGCTCAAAATGCTAAATATTTTGGTAAATATGATTATAAATCTAGTCTTTTGCAAATCATGCTTTCAAAAGAGTCAAAACCATTTACTACTTTTAGTGCTCCATAAGGACAATATCAATGGACTATAATGCCATTTGGTCTCTACAATGCACTTCAAATTTTTCAAAAATGGATGGACATAATTTTTGAAAAATACAAAAATTTTTGCTATGTCTATATAGATTATATTCTTGTTTTTTTTTGTTTATAATCTCAATTTACATTGGAAACATCTAAATTTAGTTTCTCAAGAATTTATAAGAAATAGGATTATACTAAGTCCCAAAAAAAGATTGAATTAAAAAAAATAGAAATTGAATTTTTATGATTAAATCTTTCTTCTAATGGTCTGACATTACCAGACCATATAATTTCAAAAATTAAAGATTTTTCAAAACAATTGGAAAACAAAAAACATTTATAATAATTTTTAGGTTTTCTTAATTATGGAAGACATTTTATCAAAAACCTCTCTAAAAAGGAGAAGATTTTACAAGAAAAACTTAAAAATGATGTTCTTTTTGTATGGACAAAATAAGACACTAATATTATCAAACAGATAAAATCATATCTTATTTATATCCTTAAAGTCTATCTTCTTAAATAAAGAGATCTCTTAATATTAGAAATCAATGTCTTAGAAAAACACTGGAGATGTGTTTTAAAAGCAAAAGTCCAAAATAATGAACATATTTATGGATACAATTTTGAAAAGTTTAAACCAAATGAAATAAAATATATTATATTTAAAAAAGAATTGCTTGCAATAAAAAATACAGTAACTCGTTTTCATATGTATCTTGCACCTGAAAAAACATTATAATTAGAACATACAATCAGGCTATTCGAGATTTTACTAAAAATAAAAAAATAGATACTAATCTAAGAAGGATTTGGTGGTATAATTTTCTTTGTCAATACAATTTTATTATTTAATTTATTAAAAGGACTAAAAATGTTATTGTTGATTTTCTTAACAAGTCAAATGGATAGAGGTAAAAAACCTCTAGAATAGCATGGATAATGGAGAACCATATAGAAGATGCAAACAAAAATGGTTTCTTCTTTTAACCCTTTCAATTTTAAAAATCCTAACCTAGGATTTAGACCTTTTGTTTATCCTCCACAAGGATATTTTCCACAGTAATATTTTTCTATTTCTTAACCTGCATTACAACCTATAATGCAGCCTCAAAATTTTTCATAATTTTCTTAGGATCCAAATCAATGAACTCCTATTTCCTATTCTCAGATCCTCAAACAAACTGAAGATCTTTTAAAATCAAAATCACTAGCTATAGAAATAAAAGATTTCTATAATCCAGGCTTAAATCCTAATACCTGCCAACTCCTCAACAACATTTGGAAATCCTATATCACGGAAAATAAATCTCATTTTTGAAAAGGGGTAACCAAACTTGCTGAATTTTTAGCTAACTAAGCTAAAAATCAAGAATTATTTGACAAATTGATTTACAATAATCTCTGTTCTATGAACTTGTTAAAATAACAAGATCCATACTTTTTTGTTGTTGAGAAAAATCAATACAATTTAAAGGAAATAAATAATTTTCTCAAACTTTATGAATATTTTGAAAGAAAATAAAATTCTTCAAAATTAGTAAAATTAAAAAGAGTTTTACTATTTGTAAAAGCAACAATTATCCTACCAAAGGAAATATTTCTGTGAATCAATAACTCAATTCATCTTGAAATAGAAAAACCATTACAAGAAAAATTTGAGGAATATTACTTTTCAATCTATTTGGCACAACCAAAAATAGGTGAAACATTTCCTAAGATCTTCAAAATTGATCATGAACCATTCAAAGTAAATAGCATCGAACTAGGATTAGTAGGACAAATTGTGGTACAAAACTTTTCCTTTCACCATATAAAAGATTTTTCAACTTTTATTAAATCAAAATTTATTGAATTCGTAAAAAATAATCAGTATTTTTTCTATATCAATTTTAAAATCACCAGTCATCTAGGTATCTTTCAAAAAGAAAGATTTATACAACCCTATCAAATCTAGGAAATGCAAAAATTAATGTCTTGATCTTTAATTGAACAATAACTAAACTCCATTGATAACCCAGATCAGTTAAACATTGTAATTCAAAAATTCAGCCAACCAAGCAAATATCAGTTTCAATCTGGAATTATAATGATGCAATATGCCAAATCCTTGATCAATGAGGCAACACAACCAAATTATCCAAGGATTTTTGTTCAAACTGATGGTCAAAGAATCTTTATCCAAAGGACATACTCATTTTCAAAAGCAAACTTTTCTCTATCAAATCCAAATGCATTAGAGTTACTAAAAAAGTTATCTCTAATGAAAGAATTAGATTATCCACAACATTTGTTATTCCATTACCAAGTAGGTTAGAATTTGTGGAACAAGTCAAGAACTAATTCTCCTTAGTCATTTTAACTAGAAAATGAAGAATTAGTTAATCTAGACAATATCCAAGAAAAATAAGTTTAGCAAACAAGGATAAGCCACCCACAAAAGTCAGGCTCAACTTTTTAAGCTATTAGGCAACCAAGACAGCTATCAGACAGCTTTTTACATTGTAACAGACAAATTTTAAAAAAAAAATATAACCTATCACTGTAGTTACAGTAAAAGTTATATTGTAAAATGATTGTAATTATTAAAATAGTACTTTTAACCTAATCAAGGTTAAAGAACTAAGATCAGCTTAGTCTATAAATAACACCTTTTTTAGAAGGTAGAGTCTTCTGAGAGCACACTCACTTCTCACTTCTCACTCCTTACTTCTCATTCTTTTTTTTTCTTGTTTCACCATCCGCTCTTACTTTTATTTTCATTTTTTTCTTTTATTCCTATAAATGGTATAAGAGAAATTAAAGATGAAAGTGAAAATAAAAGCGAAATGCGAGAAAAAAGAAAAAATGAAAATAAAAGTAAGAGAGGATGGTGAAACAAAATAAGAAAAAGGAATGAAAAGTAAAGAGTGAGAAGCGAGGAGTGAGAGTGTGCTCTTAGAAGGCTCTACCTTTTGAAAGAAAGGAGGATGCTATTTATAGACTAAGCTAACCTTAGTTATTTTAACCTTGGTTAGGTTAAAAGTACTATTTTAATAATTACAAACTTTTTACTGTACAACTTTTACTATAGCTACGGTGACATGTTATCTTTTTTTTAAAAAAATTTATCTGCTACAATGTAAAAAGCTATTTGATAGCTATTTTGGCTGCTTGATAGTTTAAAAAGTTGACCCTGACTTTTATGGATGGTTTATCCTTGTCTGTTGAGCTTGTCCTTTTTGGATATTGTCTAGATTAACTAATTCTTCATCTTCTGGTTGAAATGACTGAGAAAAATTAGTTTTTGACTTGTTCCACAAATTTCAATCTTTTTGGTTTTGGAATAACAAATGTTGTGGATGATCTAATTCTTCAATCAAAGATAGCTTTTTTAGTAACTCTAATGCATCTAGATCTGATGGAGGAAAGTTTGCTTCTGGAAATGAATATATCTTTTAGATAAGGACTCTTCGGCCATCAATTTGAACAGAAATCCTTGGATAATTATTGGTTATGTTGCCTCATTAATCAAGGATTAGGCATATTGCATCATTGTAATTCCATATTGAAATTGATATTTGCTTGGTTGGCTGAATTTTTGAATTACAATGTTCAATTGATCTGGGTTATTATGGAGTCTAATTGTTGTTCAATTAGAGGTTCAAATATTAATTTTTTCATTTCCAAGATTTGAAAGTGTTGTATAAATATTTTTCTTTGAAAGATACCTAGAAGACTGGTGATTTTAAAGTGGATATAGAAAACATATTGACATTTTTTTACGAATTCAGTAAATTTTGATTTAATAAAAGCTGGGAAATCTTTTATGTGGTGAAGGGCAAAGTTTTGTACCATAATTTGTTCTATTAATCCTAGTTTGATGCTATTTATATCGAATGGTTCATCATCAACTTTGAATTTGATCGTAAGAAATGTTTCACCTATTTTTGGTTGCTCCAAATAGGTTGAAAAGTAATATTCCTCAAATTTTTCTTGTAGTTGTTTTTCTATTTTAAGAAGAATTAAGTTATTGATTCACAGAAATATTTTCTTTGTTAGGATTGTGACACCCAATTTGGTCCAAGGCCGGATCAATTGGGCTTGGCCTAAATTTGGAAAGATAAACCCATATTTTTTATTTTATTTTTATTTATTATTATTATTAGCATTAGTTTTTTTTGTTTATTATTTATTTTTATTATTTATTATTATTATCATTATTTATTTTATTATTATTAATTTTTATTTTATCTTTTCTTTTCTTGATTAATTAGGATATAATAATTAAAATGCGAATAGATTTCTGCCGTCAATAAGGGTAGTAGGGAATCATGGTTGGATTAAACCATGTATTGGATAAATTCAATGAGTAGAAATCTAATCAGAAAAGGAATATGGATTGGTTAGGGATCTGAGATTGAATCCCTATAAATACACATAGATCAGAAACACATTGAGGACACAAAAAGAATAGAAAGGTGAAATAGAGAGCAAACAATGGTAAAAAAGAATTTTATGGGGTTAGAAACATTTTTAGGAATTTGGGGAAATTTTTCAAATTTTTGGAGTTTTTTTTTTTCTGGAAAATTTTTAAAAATTTTTCAGAATCCGATGAAATTTTTCAGCGACATTCAAGTTTTTCGATGAATTTTTTGGCCAACTTTGAAGTTTTCGGCACGTTTTCCAGATTTCGGTAAAACTTTAACAAGAATCTGGGTTCTATTTAGAAAGAAAGAAGAGAAAAAAAAAAGAAAAAGAGGAGAAGAAGAAAGACGCATTTGCTGAAAAAGGCTAAAATTTACCTTTTATAGTGTCATAAAATGACGTCGTTTTGGCATTAGTAAACCCTAGGATCCATGCGTTTCCATTCAAGCGACTCGACCCATTGCACTGACCTGCTCCAGCCCGCTCCATGGATCCTACTGTTGAGCCGAGCCGATTGCCAGTCGAGTCGCGTTTTGAGCCGTGATTTGTGTCTTAAACCGAGCCGATCCTAGTCGCAAGTTGAGTCGTTTTCTTTTTTTTTGGTATTTTTATTTTTTTAAATTATTTTTTTAAAATTTTTATGTTTATTTATTTTAGGAGTATTTTTATATGATTTAATTTAATAAAATAATAAAAATAACAATTTTGAGAATAAATATTAATTATCCAATGATGAAATTTATAGAAATTTCAAATGGTAAATTTCTATAAAATTTTTAGGTGAAAATTTTTGTCTAAATTTGATCTAAATGGTGGAATAATTTAGATAAAGCTTTAATAACAATAATTAATATTTATTTTTAAAAAAATTTTAAAACATAAAAAGCATAAAAATATAAAAATTTTGGAATTAAATACAATTTGCTCAAGGATGAGATTTTTAAAAATTTTAAATGGTAAATTTCAAAGAAATATCTAGGTGAGAATTTTTTTCTAAATTTAGTCCAATTGGTGAAATAATTTAGATGAAATTTCAATACAAAAAAATTGTATTCTTTTCCAAATAAAAATTTGGATTGAAAACATTTGATAATTACCCATATATGAGATTCTGAGAAAATTCAAATGGTAAATTTCTAAGAAATCTCTATGTGATAAATTTTCTCTAAATTTGACCCAAATGATGGAATAATTTAGATGAAAAATTTCAATAAAAGTAATTGTCATATTATTTTCTTTTAAAGAAAAATAAAAAGAATTTCTAAATAGGCCCAAATTGTGAAAAATTTTAGAAATTGAAAAAGAAAAAAATATTTCTAATTTGGCCCAAATGGTTGAATAATTAGATATATTTTTTACTAACAATATTTAAACATTTTTTCGACGACGGAGCCTTTTCAAGAAAATAAATGAAATTCTTAAATACTTTAAGGTGAGAAAATATTTTTTAAAAAGTTCTACCAGATTGAGAAAGAATCTTAAAAATTGTTTCCAATATTTAACTTAAAATTTGAAACCATTAGACTTAATACCTTAGGATAAATTCGAAATAATATGGTACCATCCTTTGGATGGGCATATGGGGGTGTTATAACCTTCTCCATATGTAATCGACTCCCGAACCCTGTTCTGATTAGTAGACCCGAACCTATTCTTTTAAGGATCCTTAGTCAAGCTTAGGAGTTCCTTAAAATGATAAATTCCTTAGGTGACCAATCACACCTAGTAAAAAAGATTAGTGGCAACTCCATTCATTTGAAAAATCTAGCTATAGAGTTTCAAATCTATATGTTATGACAGTTTGACGACTCCACTGGGGACACTAGAGAGTCAAGTCATAATTTTTGAATTTATCATATCCTTTAAACTAATGGTTTTAAGTTATTTGTTTACTAACGTTTTCTTTTTTTGTTTCTTATTTGATTTATAGGGTTGATAACCATATGTTCCTTCATACACACTATCACATTACGTGAGCTCTATACCCGAGCTTCATCCCTCTTAGGAGAGAGTAAAGTACCTACGCTTTCTTGAGATGATAATCTTCACAATGGCTAGCGAAATACTCCCAATCAAATTGAATCCTTTTTATTGGTAGCCTGTGATGGGTGAGGATTGGAATGCCTTACTAGTTTGTGATGGACAATAATGTAAGGAACAATTTAAAAACCTTTTAGTAGTCAAAATCGCCTAACTCTGCATATAGTTCACCCTTAAGAAACTAACCTAAGATAAAGCCCTTCCTATCCATCAATAGATATAAGCCTAAATTTGGACATAAAAAGGAACAGTTTGTTATCTAACCATTTTGTCTGCTTGATTTGGTGCATCTATACCATCTCCATGTCATTTCATTCTATGCATCATTTCTATTCTCATTTTTTAGTATTATAATATCATTTCATTTTATGTATCATTTTCATGATCATGTTTAACACTATCATTTGTATCATTCTCATATAGGAAATATTTACCACATATCAGTTATTGATAAATCAGATCTCACACTTATATCCATGGAAAGCCAAATGCAACCAAATGCAACCAAAGTCTACATCAATCCATTATGAGTCTACTCATCAATTGAAAATCAAGTAAAAAAAGGTTAAAGAAAACAAGGAGATTGCTTGCCTAAGAATTTTATTTCATCATTACCCAAAAGAGTTCATATAGAGCTATAGCAAAATGATCTATCCGACCTAAGCAGTGTTTGGGGATGCATGAGTAGAATAAGATATGAGGCATTTGAGAATAGATATGGAGACATAACTTCACTGTTTCAGGTGAAAATGGATAATAATTTGATTAGAGCCATCATTTAGTTTTGGGATCCTTCTTATAGGTGTTTCATTTTCAATGAAACAGATATGGTACCTATAATTGAAAAGTATATGGTCCTACTTTACTTTGATTTGTCAAATCCAGACAAGATTTATTGGTCTAACAAGGTGGACTATCGTAAAAAGCTAATGCAAATGCTTAGACTTGCTTGTCTCAAGTTGATGCATGTGTCAAGATAAAAGGTGAAAGTAAGGCTATTCCATAGAGTTTTCTGTAAGATTTTATCCAGAGGCATATAAATAATGATTAGGGATTAGTGGCTATGGCTATAGCTTTACATGGATGGGTGATCTTTTCGAAAGTCATCAGATATATTGATGTTACAGTGATAGATTTTGTTGATCAGTTAGCATAATAGGTAAATGCAGCACCGACTATTTTGGTAGAAACTATTCGTTCTCTAAATTTTTACGATAGAAATGGTAAATGTCGATTTAATGGGTGCCTACAGTTACTTTATGTATGGATTAAGAGTCACATAGAATGAAAGAAAGTCAATTTCGTAAACCATACCTTCATTCCAGCATCCCCATCAAAGAGTTTTGTTACAACACATGGCCTCAAGCAAAGTCAAAAGAAGAATGGGTTTCCTACTTTTGAGCTCTTGATAGTCAAGGGATAGTTTAAAAAGTACCTTGGATACGTCATGATACAGTGTTATATAGTTATGGAGATCAACTGTGGGTATTTTTATTAGGCCTATAGGGTGCTGTTACTTATGCCCTAACTTTGGTAAGAAGACAATCTGGATGTGAGCAATTCATTCCAGAAACCTATGGACTTAACTAGTAGAAGTTTCCATTCACTAATAAAAGGGCATATGGAATGGTTGAAAAGATCAAGAAAGCATGAAAGCAAACCATCAGGGTTAACAAAAGAGGTTTGCTTACGATGTCACCCCAAAATATAGTGTGTGGCATGCGAAGAGAGGAAAGAACATTGTGATTCCTAGTGAACAAATAGGTCACTATCCAAAGCTTATTCTTTATGATCCTTTGCTTAAGACAGAAACAACAAAGAAAAAACTTCAAACCGAGAAAGATAGGCTCGAACAAGAAAACAAGCGATTGATGTTAGAAATGAAAGAGAGTTTGAAGCTTCAAGAATTGAAAATCCAAAGCCTAACAAAGCAAAAAGATCAATTGAAAGCTTTATTTAATGATCTAGACATGACATATTCATCAGTCACACTTGAGCTTGTCTAACTTTTAAAAAAAATGAATTGTTAAAAGTGAGGGTGAAAGAAAAACAAAAGGCCACTACTAGAGCATATAGACATAGCCAAATGCTACAAGAGATAGTGGATCGACACACAGGACAAGTAAAAGCTTTGTCTGATGAATATAAAAAACAAACTCAATAGAGTGAGTTATGAAAATACATGTGCACAGAAAAACAAAGGCATCTAAGGCATTTGTTTGATCAAATATGCATTGCTGCAGATAAAGCAACAGAAATGAAAGAAAAAATAGAAAATTTAAAGGCTGTGGTGCAACCAGTGGGAGTCCATAGACAACAACTACTTGATTTCTTAGATGAGGCATAAAATCATTACTAGCAAGCTAGGATGTTTATAAAGAGGCATTAAAAATAAAAGATGATGTTTAGGACTTTAGAATATTGCTTTGACTTTATTAGGATGTAATTTTGAAATTTTATTTAATAAAGATTCAAATGGAGATTTCTTTTATCAATATTGATGATGTGGTAAATATTACTATATTTCATGCATACATTTATTTATCATACATAGAATACATAATTTTTAATAATCATATAATTGTAATACTTTATGTTCAAAGATAGGTCCGTCCAGCAGAAACTTCACTCATCGATACAACACAAGAGCTAGACAAATGGAACAAGAAAACTCTCATCGATTTGAAAAATTGGAGAAAGCCCAGAAAAAGCTTGAAAATGAGTTAAGTAAGATTCTGAATGCTCTAAACAAGTTAAATAAGGGAAAAAGAGTAGAAGAGAACACAAGCCACAGGGTCTTACATCATAAAAGGTGGCTGACCCCTATATCCACTTGGTTTTGATCCACTTCAGGCCCAATCTACACAAGAGGTTTCGTCATAACAATTCACATATCCTACATATCCTAAAATGCCATCAGCCTCTAATCTAGGGTATTACCACAGTTATGTGAATTCTGTCTTTACTGAAAAAATAGTATAACTAAATCAAGTTCCTGATGTGGATGAACTGAAAGAAAAAGAGAATTAAAAGGTAAAAATCGAAGCTCAGAAAGACTCAAAAATCAGTATGCTAAAACAAAGGCTATGGGTTATGAAATGAATTGGTTTCTATAGTTCTGTTGATGCTGCTGGGCTTTGCTTAGTCCCTAATGTGATCATTCTTCTTAAGTTCAAAATACTAAAATTTGAAAAATATGATGGTACGAAGTACCCAAAGACTCATATTACCATATACTGTCAGAAAATAGCAGCCCATGCTCACAATGAAAAATTACTAATGCATGTCTTTTAGGATAGCCTTACGGGCTCCGCTACCAGGTGGAATGTCCAGTTAGATAGAACTCGCATCCGTTCTTGAAGTGACATGGCCCATGACTTTATCAGTCAATATCAACATATCATGGATTTGGCCCCCGATCATTTGTTTTTATAAAATATGGAAAAAAAAGGCATACGAGTAATTCAAAGAATATACCCAAAGATAGAAAGACATGGCTACTCAAATGTAATCTTCTTTGACTGAAAAAGAGACTATTGTATTGTTTGTCAGCACTTTGAAATCTCTCTACTATGAAAAAATGATAGGGAATGCCATAAAAAATTTAGCTGACATGGTGATCTCATGCGAAATCATTGAAAATGCCATTAAAAATGGTAAGCTGAAAGGAGGAAAAACCAAGAAGGCACCCAAAAAAAAAGAAACTGAAGCTCAAACTGTAGGCTTTGATAGATAATTCAGGGGATATCAATCCTATCCACTACAAGTTTGCTCTTCATACTATCCAATTATGAACAATACATCATCCTACCCATACCAACTTGCCCCATTACCATCTTATCCATCAACAGACCAGCCCATTTTTAGTCTTCAAGCTCCTATATACGGCCTTAACAGTCAACCTTCTTCGAAACCTTAGACATGTCCTATTAGCCCAATTGGGGTTTAAAAGAACAATGAACTACTCGAAAAAAAACCTATATTCGATCTAATTTCCATTACCTATACGGAGTTATATCGAGAGCTCTATAACAACCACTTGATTGCCTCTAATCATGTGGAGCCATTCAAGCCACCTTATCCTAAGTGGTATGATCCTACAGCTCACTATGATTATCATTATAGAATTACTGACCATTTCACTAAAAATTATACTGCTTTAAAACATAAGGTGCAATGATTAATCAAAGATGGGATGGTAAGTTTTGATTAAGAAAGAGTAATAACACCTAATGTTAATGGCAATCTATTGCCCAATCACAATATCAATGCTTTGAGTAAGAATCAAGAACATATAGATCAAAAAAGGCCTAGAGAGTTACAGTGAATCAGAGGGGCAAGATATCAATAAAGATCTTAATTGTATAGGGGCATAGTTTTAGAAAATGAAGATAAGGCTGGTTGAAAGTTTTTTTTTTTTATCATTTTAAGATTTCTTTTAGAGTAATGTTAGGATTTCTTTTAGGCAGTAGGATTTCATTTATTATCATTTTAATAAAAGGCAAGTATATGCATTTCATTACATTTTTTCTTTCATTCAATCATTATTCCATGCTTTGTCACATTTGATAACTTTTCATTCCCGTTCTCAAATTTCAAATGATGAATATTTAGACAATGATAATAATAATTTTAGGATTTAATTTTGAGAACTCATTCACACTAATATGAAAAGATGGTTTGAGCAAAAAAAAAGTAAGCTGTTGCTAGAGGTAAAATAGATATGTCTTGAAGATGTGCAATCTTTTATACATATCCATGAGCTTATTTTTGTTCAATAGATGATTTTTAAGGAAAGTATTCACAATTGAGATGAAAAATGATCATATTTCTTTTATCATTTGAAAAATCATTCATTGCTACCCTTTTGAGCCTTTTTTTTTTTAAAAAGAACCTTGACCAAGGATCATTCTCCATATTTGAGGCATTTAAAAAAAAAAAGGTAAAAGATCGTAAAAGGTCTCAAAGAGAGAAAGCAAAGCAAAATGAAGGAAAGAAAGAAAAGAAAAATGCCACAAGCAAATTGGGGCAAAGTAATGAGAATTTTTTGTGTAAGGAAGAGATGAAAAAAAAAAGGTAGTGAAATGATGTAGGGGCAAAATGCCAAGTTGCATTAAATGATCATTTGGTTTTAAACCCTTTAAACACACGCTTTAAGCCTATTTTATCCATTTCTTTCATGACCCTTCACCATGGCCTACATTACAACCTTTAAAAGTCTATTTCGATCAAGTGTGAGTGCTCAAATTGAATGATCATATGTTGAACTAAGGCATGCTTATGATGGGGTAATCGAATTGCTTTGTGTGTTATAGATTGATGTGAAAAAGATATCAATAATGATGAAAATAATGAAAAAAAAATGAAAAATTGAGAAAAATAAAAAAAATGAAAAATGAAAAAAATAAAAAAATAAAAAATATGAAAATGAGAGAAAAGAAAGACTCAAATTGAAAACCTGAAAAGGCAATTTGGGTAGAAAAAAATATCTAAGCTAAAAGTTTGATAAATGAGTAAGGTATTTGAAGACTTCTCAAAATTGGAGTAAAGTTTGATGAACTCAAAATGATTTCAATAGTCAATGGAATGAGTTTTTGAAAAGAATTCTTGATTAATATTCAGAATTATTTGGATATTCATTGTTTGGATATACCATTCA
The DNA here is from genome assembly GCF_002303985.1 of Durio zibethinus. The sequence continues at coordinate 13,287,726 of NW_019167960.1, read as the reverse complement.
TTTTTGCATCAAACTTGTCTTTCATTAAGTACCTTTCTCTCAAATTACCCTGTGTTCCCTTATTATTGCATCCCCAGAATAAATCGAAAAAATGTATAAGAACATTATATTTGTCGTGATTTGAAATGATGATGAATGAATGATAATGTGCATAAAAGAGTCTTGCATTCATTTGAAAAGAAATCTTAGATGATAAGAGAAAAAAAAGGAAGAAATGATAGAAACCTAAAAAGAGATGATTTGAGAAGGCACATGGTGTGACCAAATGATGAATATAGGACGAATTGGTTGACATAGCTTGTCAATGATGATCAAGTGATAAAATAATGAGGATTAGTAGATGAAATTCATTCTTGAATAGCTAGTGCTGAGAAGCCTGTAAATGAGTGATGAACACAATGTGGATCAATTGACAGAATTATTAGTATTGAAAAGCCTATGGATGGTGATCAAGTAATGGCAGCAATGATGATCAGTTAATGAAACTTGTTTCAAAGTGTTGAAAAGCTAAACAAAAAGGAAACATGATATGGCAAAATCTTGAGAGCCATATTACTACAATCATTTAAGATTTTATGACATTATTGACATCCGTATTTTATGCATCATGTAAGCATTGTTGTTTGAATAACACATGCACATAATTTGATTGTTGCATTTGTATCATTAAAAAAGCATTTGCATCTTTTATCATGACATTCACTCATGAAAAATTTTTGGTCACCTGAAAGGAAATTGTGAACCTTTTGATGAAAATCTCTGAATTTTAATTGAGAATCTTTGAGTTTCAAAGAAAAATCTTGGAGTTTTAAGTTTCAAATGAGAATATTTGAGATATGAAACTTTAAGATTTATTGAATAAGAACTTTTGAGCCTAAATGAGTAGCTTTGAATTTTTGAATGTAAATCTCCAAAATTCAAATGAGACTCTTTGAATGTGGATGCGAGTCTTATAATTTCTGAATGCGAATCTTAGGATCTTGCAAATTTTAATTCTTGTGAAACTAAAATTTTGAGAGTAAAATTTCAATGAATTCTTATGAAGTTGAAAGGTTCTTGTGAATCTAAACCTTTGAATTTTGAACTCAAATTGAGAATCTTTGAGTTCCCATTACAAATTTCATTAGATCTGATCCATAACTCTTTTGGAAATGATTGTCGATGAGTAATTTATTTTTTTCAAAGTCGTGGTTACCTCTATTTAGAGAAACAATTTATTTTTTTTCAAAGTCAGTAGTTACCTCATTTAGAGGAGCAATTTATTTTTTTCAAAGTTGTGGTTGCCTCTGTTTATAGGAGTAATTTATTTTTTCAAAAGTTGTGGTGCCTCTGTTTAGAGGAGTAATTTATTTTCAAATGTTATGGTACCTCTGTTTAGATGAGCAATTTATTTTTAAAATTGTGGTGCCTCTACTTAGAGGAGCTTTATTTATCTTTTCAAAGTCGTTAAGCCTCTGTTTAGAGGAGCTTTGTTTATTTTTCAAAGTCGTTGAGCCTCTGCTTATAGTAGCCTTGTTTATTTGTTCGAAGTCATTGAGCCTCTACTTAGAGGAGCTTTGTTTATCTTTTTAAAAGTCGTTGAGCCTCTGATTAGAGAGCTTTGATCAAGTTTTTAATAATAAAAAAAAGAAAACACAATAAAAAGTGTCGAGTTGAGTCTTGAATGGGTGTCTACGTCTTTTCACAATTTTTGTTTCACAGAAAATATGCAAAGAAGGGCAGCTGTAGACACCCAATTTGGTCTAGGTCCAGATCAATTAAGCCTGGCCTAAATGGACAAGATAAACCCATATTTTTTATTTTATTTTTATTTATTATTATTATTAGCATTATTATTATTTATTTTTATTATTATCATTATCTTTTCTTTTCTTGATTAAATAGGAGATAATAATTAAAATGGAAATGGATTTCTGTCGTAAATAAGGGCAGCAGGGAATCATGGTTGGATTAAACCATGTATTGGATAAATTCAACGAGTAGAAATCTAATCAAAAAAAAATCTGGATTGGTTAGGGACTCTGAGATAGAATCCCTATAAATATATACAGATCAGAAACACAAGGAGGACACAGAAAGAATAGAAAGGTGAAATAGAGAGCAAACAATGGTAAAAAAGGGTTCTATAGGGTTAGAAACATTTTTAGGAATTTGGGGAAATTTTTTGAATTTTTGGAGTTTTTTTTCCTGAAAATTTTTCAGAATCCGATGAAATTTTTTTGTGACATTTAAGTTTTTCGGTGAATTTTTTTACTAACTTTAAAATTTTTGGCACGTTTTCCAGATTTTGATAGAACTTTAACTCGAATATGGGTTCTGTTTAGAAAGAATGAGGAGAAACAGAAGAGAAGAGAGAATAATAAAGACGTATCTGCTGAAAAATGCTGAAATTTGCCTTTTATAATGCTATAAAACGACGTCATTTTGGCGTTAGTAAACCTTAGGATTCTTGCGTTTCCATTTGGACGACCCAACCCGTTGCACTGACCCGCTTCAGCCCGCTCCATGGATCCTGCTGTTGAGACGAGCTGATTGCCAGCCGAGCCGTGTTTTGAGCCGTGATTTCTGTCTTAAGCCGAGCATATCCAAGCCGCAAATCGAGCCGTCTTTATTTTTTTAGTATATTTATTTTTTTAATTATTTTTTAAAAATTTTTATGTTTATTTATTTTCAGAGTATTTTTTATATGATTTAATTTAATAAAATAATAAAAATAACAATTTTGGAAAATAAATATTAACTATCCAATGATAGAATTTATAGAAATTTCAAATGGTAAATTTCTATAAAATTCCTAGGTGAAAAATTTTGTCTAAATTTGGCCCAAATTGTGAAATAATTTAGATAAAGTTTTAATAACCATAATTAATATTTATTTTCAAAAAAAAATTTAAAGCATAAAAAGCATAAAAATATAAAGATTTTGGAATTAAATACAATTTACCCAAGGATAAGATTCTTAGAAATTTCAAATGGTAAATTTCTAAGAAGTATCTAGGTGAAAATTTTTCTTTAAATTTAGCTCAATTGGTGGAATAATTTAGATGAAATTTCAATACAAAAAAAATTGTATTATTTTCCAAATAAAAATTTGAATTGAAAATATTTGATAATTACCCATATATGAGATTCTTAAAAATTTTGAATGGTAAATTTCTAAGAAATCTTTAGGTGAGAAATTTTCTCTAAATTTAGCCTAAATGGTGGAATAATTTAGATGAAAATTTTCAATAAAAGTAATTGTCATATTATTTTCTTTTCAAAGAAAAATAAAAAGAATTTCTAAATAGGCCCAAATGGTGAAAAAATTTAGAAATTCAAAAAGAAAAAAATATTTCTAATTTGGCCCAAATGGTGGAATAATTAGATATATTTTTAACTAATAATAATTAAACCTTTTTTCGATGACGGAGCCTCTTCAAGGAAATAAATGGAATTCTTGAATACTCTTGAGGTGAGAAAATATTTTTTAAAGAGTTCTACCAGATTGATGGAGAATCTTACAAATTGTTTCCAATATTTAACTTAAAATTTGAAACCATTAAACTCAATACTTTAGGATAAATTTGAAATAATATGGTACCATCTTTCGGATGGGCATGTAGGGGTGCTATAACCTTCCCTATATGTAATCGACTCCCGAACCCTGTTCTGATTAGTAGACCCAAACTTATTCTTTTAAGGACCCTTAGTCAAGCTTAGGAGTTCCTTAAAATGATAGATTCCTTAGGTGACCAATCACACCTAGTAAAAAAGATTTGTGACGACTCCATTCATTTGATAAATCTAGCTATAGATTTTTGAATCTATATGTTATGAAAAGGATAATTGCTACTTTTTCAAATAGTAAAGCTCTTTTTAGTTTTACTAATTTTGAAGAATTTTGTTTTCTTTCAAAATATTCATGAAGTTTTAAAAATTTGTTTATTTCCTCTAAATTGTATTGGTTTTCTTCAACAACAAAAAAGTCTAGATCTTGTTGTTTTAACAAGTTCACATAACAGAGATTGTTGTAAACTAATTTCTCAAATAATTCTTGATTTTTAGCTTGGTTAGCTAAAAATTTTGCAAGTTTGATCATCCCTTTTCGAAAATGAGATTTGTTTCTATGATATGGATTTCCAAATGTTGTTGAGAAGTTGGTAGGTATCAGGATTGAAGCTTAGATTATAGAAATCTTTTATTTCTATAGTAGGTGATTTTGATTTTAAAAGATCTTCAGTTTGTTTGAGGATCTAAGAATAGGAAATAGGAGTTCATTGGTTTAGATCCTAAGAAAATTGTGAAAAATTTTGAGGTTGCATTATGGGTTGTAATACAGGTTGAGGAATAAGAAAATATTGTTATGGAAAATATCCCTATGGAGGATAAACAAAAGGTCTAAATCCTGGGTTAGGATTTTGAAATTGAGGGGCTTGAAGAAAAAACCTTTTTTGTTTCCTTATTTTGAATGGTTCTTCATTCTCCATGCTGTTCTAGAGGTTTCTTACCTCTATCCATTTGACCTGCTAAGAAAATCAGCAATAACATTTTTAGTCTCTTTAATAAATTCAATATTAAAATTGTATTGACAAAGAAAATTATACTACCCAATCCTTCTTTGATTAGTATCTATTTTCTTATTTTTAAGAAAATCTCGAACAACCTAATTGTCTGTTCTGATTATAAAGTTTCAAATGCAAGATAAATATGAAAGAGTTACTGCATTTTTTATTGCAAGTAATTTTTTTTCAAATATAATATATTTTATTTCGTTTGGTTTAAACTTTTCAAAATTGTTTTCACAAATATGTTCATTGTTTTGAACTTTTGCTTTTAAAACACATCTCCAATATTCTTTTGAGGCATCAGTTTCTAATATTAAGAGATCTCATTGTTTAGGAAAATAGACTTTAGGGATATAAATAAGATCTAATCTTATCTGTTTGATAATATTAGTGGCTTGCTTTGTCCATACAAAAGGAACATCATTTTTAGGTTTTTCTTGTAAAATTTTCTTTTTTTTAGAAAGGTTTTTGATAAACTGGTTTCCATAATTAAGAAGATCTAAAAATTATTGTAAATATTTTTTGTTTTTCAATTGTTTTGAAAAATCTTTAATTTTTGAAATTACATGGTCTTGTAATGTTAGACCATTAGAAGAAAGATTTAATCTTAAAAATTCAATTTCTATTTTTTCTAATTCAATCTTTTTGGGACTTAGGATAATCTCATGTCTTATAAATTCTTGAGAAACTAAATTTAGGTGTTTCCTATGTAAATCGATATTATATAAAAAAAAAAAACATCATCTATATAAACACAACAAAAATTTTTATATTTTTCCAAAATTGTGTCTATCCATCTTTGAAAATTTTGAGAGGCATTACAGAAACCAAATGGCATTACAGTCCATTGATATTGTCCTTGTGGAGCACTAAAGGCAATCAATGGTTTTGACTCTTCTAAAAGCATGATTTGCCAAAAATCATAGTTGCAATCAAATTTGCTAAAATTTTAGTATTTTTAGCTAAATTCATTAAAACATCTTTTCTATGTATAAAATACCCAACAAAAACTAAATTTTGATTAAATCTTATAGTTGATTACCATACGAGCCTTAACACATTTTTGTTCTGCATGGTTTCTTACCAAAAATGTAAGACTTGAATGTGGATTATTTATTGGTTCAATTAGTCCTTTTTATAAAAGATCTGAAATTTGAATTTTAAATTCATCTATATCATGTTTGGTATCAATCATAGGTTTTATTATGATGATTTTGTTTGAATAATAATTTGTAAAGTACAAAATCTAAGACTTCTAGACCATAATTTTAATGCTTCTTCACTAAATTTTCTTATAAAATTTTGAATAACTAGTGTGTTTCACTAATGGATTTTATTTTAGCTTTATTAGCTTTTGGTTGGAAAATAGAATCACAAATATGTTTATGATTTTTAACCAAAGGAACTTCTATACATTGTTTATCTATAGTAAATGTAATTTTATCAAGGTTTAAGCTAAAAGGTAAAAATTATAGGAAAAATTATTACTTAATAACATATCTCCATGCATAAAAGGAAAACATAATATTTTTGGTATGATGAATTTTTATTCATAATGTATATAGAAATATTTTTTGCTTTAAAACCAATGATGGTTTCTTTACCATCAATGCCTATTACTACTAATGGATGTTTTATTGGCTCCCATTTGTTTAATGGTTAAGCATTATTTCTACAACTAGAGATTGTTGTACCATAATCTAAAAAAACATGCAAAGAATAAGGTTTATGTTTTTTTAAACCTAAATTCTGCATTAATGTAATTACAAAACCTTTTTGGTTGATTATTAGAAAAAGTAATAATAACTTCATCATTTCCAATTTTGTATTGGTAATAATGGGTAAACTTTTGTTTTCTTCTGTTCTAGTTTTTCTAGAAAAGATACTGACTTTAAAATAAAGTTTACTATATTATAAACAGAAGGTTGTGATTAATTATCACTTGAGAAAGTAGGAATGTTGACACTGTTTGTCTTGAAAATCTTGAAAAATAATTTCTATAAGGAGTAGCAAAAGATTGATTGCTATTTCAACTTTCTATATCATCTTTTTGGTTAAAAAATGAAGGAATAGATATAGATGAAGGAATGACTAAATTATTAGTGAAACAGCTTGCTCTAAAAATATTTTAAAAATATAGGTTGTTTCCTTATGCAAGAAACTCTATAGAATTTACTCTACGATGTGTAGGTCTTTCTTTTGTAATATCTTTAATTAACCAATCAGTAGAAACTGAAAGGTCTCTAAGATCCATCAACCTTGGTTTGATTTCAGTATCATAGGATTTTGATTCAAAATTTTCTATGATTTTAGGATCTTTTTGTTTAATAAAGGCAATAGCAACATTTGTGAACTCATAAATTGCAGTCTAATTTATTAGGAGATCATGTGCTACTTCACGTAGATCAAAATTTTTTCTTTTAATTTTGAGTCTTAAATAGTATTCTATTAAAGGGTCTTTAATAAAGATAAAATAGTTTGGTTTTACTTTAAACCAATTGCTCTCGATACTAAGTTTGATTGAATTCCACCGATTATGGAATTGACAAGATTAAAAAATCTTTTGTCTGTTAAAACAACTAATATTAGAATGTCTTTTCCAAAAATAAAAAGGGGTTTTATGGTTATCATAACAACTCTTATATGGATATATCTAACTTTAGAGTATCTTTCTAAAAATCTTTTAATTTTTTCTTTTATAAACAAAGGTATATCTATTTATTATTGTTTAGAATCGTTGGGTATTGTATCACCATTGATTTTTTCAATGTGACGCTTAACCCATGGTTGAAATTTTTTAAAAAAAGTATTTTTATAAATATCACCTTTTTTGATGATTTGTAATGTAGAAATTTGCTCATCAGAAAGAGAATGTGTTTCTCTTTTAACATCTCTAAGGGATGTCATTTGTTGTGTTTCAACAGAATTTATAATAGAAGTTGTTTTTGATATTTCTTCTTGATTAGAAATAGTAGTCATCATAAAAATATATTCTTTTTCACTATCAGAAGTATCTGATTTTGATTTAGAAAGTAGTTCATAAAAAATTTCTTCATTAGATAAATCTTCTACAAGACAAATTGACAAATCTCGTTTTTTGAGGGTTTTAATAACTTTTCTTAGCACTTTTCCTTTTTTTAGGGCAATTAGGTGCTATATGACTTTCTTTCTCACATATAAAACATTTATATTTTTGTTTATTATAAGTTTTTCTTCTAATAACTAATTTTTTGTCTTTGGTAACCTTAATTTTAGGTTTCCATTTTTTCATAATAAATCTTTTGTTTCTATTTTTTCTAGAAAAATATTTGACCTGTTTTTTACAACCAAACTCAAATTCATTTTCTAAAATTTTAGTGCATTGTTTATCATTAAAATCTTGAAACTTAAACATTTTTATTAGTAAAAGATCTCAAATATAAATGATTCTTGTATTTTGCCCTTACCAAAATTTCAAAATAACAAGTAGGATTATTAAAAATAAACTCAATTTTTAATTTTTTTTGTATTATACCACCACTAAATGTAAAAAATATATATATGGATCTTTTATGATATAGAAATGTATATGAATGTATTAACAAAATAAAAAAGTAATTGAATAAGTTAATGATTCAAAATATAAATATAAAAATTTTCTCCTTGATATACTTATTGATTTTGTTAGAATGACTTTTTAATGGGATACAAAACATGTTATGTCATGTCGTGTTGAATCCAACTTAATCGATAAACTTGTTAATCATGTGGTATTATATCCATTTAATAAATATATTTATGTATATGTTTAAATTTTTAATTTGTTTATTCAATTGTCATATATATGTTTACCTATATAAGTGTTAATATTCTTTCCTAACTGACATAATTAAGACAAGCAAATGTGATTTTTTTAGATCTAATTTTTATATAAAAATGATATTTTTTTAATATTTTATAATTTTTTAAAAATATTTTTATTATTTTATATTTTTAAAAATATTTGACATTATATTTTAATAAAAGTCATTTTAAGTTATAATAGTTTGTAAATAACTATTACTTAATAATTTGCCCCCACCAACAATAAATTTTGGATCCGTACCTAATCACAATGTAATACAAAAGCAAAAGTAAGAATATGAAAAATTATATTTGTAAATGCATTTGACAAATTAATGTTAGCTAAGAAAAACTTTAGCATTTATTCTAATAATTTATAAAAATTAACTAAACAATCAATCAAAGTTTTGAAAATTTCTATCTTTTGTTTCACAAGTAAACCAAAAGCATACAAAAAGAATTTGATATCTGTTACACCATTAAATAAATAGAAATATGCTTAGCATTAAATGTTAAGTTATGATAATAGCAACAATGTATTAAAAGAAATGATATAAGCATTATACAATAAAAAATAGTAATGAAGAGATAAGAACAATGAAACATGTCAATGATGATATATCACCAACATATCATGGAAATGCTAATTTATAAATCAATATTAAGAAAACATAACATTTGCATTTTGTTACCAAATGTTCAAGGACAAAAAAAAAAATGTTGTTTTACTAATGCATGTCATAAAATAAGTGAGTTCAAGTTTTCAAAGGCGCTACTTTTTTCTTGTCACACATGATTCATTACTCTAGGGCAAAAAATTGCTACTTGTTATATGGTGAAATAAAAAGAAATGTATAAGAGATTAAAAAACACCTAAAAATATTGACATACTGTACATTTCTATGACAGAGCAAGCAAATCAATTTACAAAATAGAAAAAAAATATTTAATATCTACCTTTAAAATAGCATCCATTGAGTAGTTCTAAGAGTTTCACAATGTTTGCTTTATCCTTCCTATTTAATTTGGATAGTTCTACCATCGCATATTTGATCTGCGATCCACTTAAAAATCTTTCAAACTCAGCTTTAGCTTTAACACTTATTTCTTTTTGCATGACACAACCAAGATGATGTAATCATTTTGCTTCAACATAAGCTTTCATCAAACTAAAAATAAGTTTTTGATGAATTTGGTCACATACTATAGGTGGTGGGCACATTTTGAAAAATCTTTAATAGAAGAATGATGCAATTTTTTATGATAACAGTTAAAAAATAAAATAACATGATAAAAAAAATCCAAGTAAAAAGTGGTAGTGATTCTAACCAATAATTGCATCTATAAAAATGAGTTAGCAACACACATACAGATAGAGAATGACATAGAAACAATTTATATTCAAACATAAAATCAGATGAATAGAATAATGTAAGAAGGGAAAAGTAATAAGATTAGATATCCAATGCTTTGATTTAATAAAGTAATAATAATATTAAGATTGATATAGAAAATTATCTGGATATTCTATTCATGAAAATCAAAAAGCAAACCTTGTATAACCAATGCAAACTTTCAAGATAAAGCATCATGGAAAATGCAAAGAATCTAGTTAGAGATTACAGATACCTAAAAACAAATGTCACTTGAGAAAATTATGAGAAAAAAAAAATAAAAGCAACATATGAATAACATATAATGCGATACCTAAAGCATGATTCATGATAGCTAACAATTTCTTTAATAAGGATTCCGATAAACATAACTACCATAAGACCCATACATTGCTCATATTAGTGAAACATCTCTAAATAAAACTACCATAAGACCCGTACATTGCTCATACTAGTGAAATATCTCTAAACAAAGCTACCATAAAACCTAGATATCCTAAAAAACAAATGATTATTAAGATACCAAGCTCTATTTAATTTCTTCTTAATATCCAAACATCATGTAAAAACAAATTGATAAATGTAAAAATTAATAAAAGCATAAATTTAAAAACTCAGATCTCTAGTAACTCGACATAAAAATAATTAACCAATAATAAAATTAAAGAATAATTAAATCAAATCAAATCCAAAAGAGTAAAGAAAGATTGACCTTGCTTGTGACCAATGCCTTTATCAATAGTATGGCACTGGACACACTTCATCTTGAATATCTTCTCCTTAGCTTTCACATCTCCGAGCGATACTTGCTTAAATGGGATCGTTGCTTTTGATTTCAGTTGAGGGGTTTTTTTCAAAACAAAGGAGACCACGAAGGGAAAAAGGTTAGGGATTTTTTAGTTGGTTCCAATAGAAAAAAAATTATTTAAACAACATGTTGAATCTTAGAATATGAATAAAATGAGATGTGAAACACCAACAACGATAGTGGAAAAGAAGAGGCGAAAACTTTAAAATGAGAAATATACCTACAAATTAAAATTTCATAAAAATCCATGAATAAAAATGAGAAAAGATAAAAATATCTTCAGAAAGTAAAAAAAAAAGTACCATCAAAGTTCTTTTTAGGCAAATGTAAGCAAAACATGAACCTGTAAATAGTTTTATATAGACGTTAAATATAGAGATAAACATGTTCAATTTCTACTATATAATACTACTATTAAAAGTAGAGCAACTTAGTAAAGCAATTTTGATTTACAAAAGATATAATTTATCTTGAGACAGGAACAACTAATTATGCTAAGAAAAAACAAAAGTGCTGAGAATTCAACTACCCATTCAATCTATTTTTGTTGTGTTAATCTAGAGCAAATGTCATAGTTCTTAACTTAGAAAATAGGTTTTTTCATCAAATACATTGCACATTATAAACAAGAAAAACTTTTAAGCATGAGCAATAACTAAAGATTACCTTTACAGGCATAGCAACACTAATTCTAGTGTTAATATTAAGCATAAAATTTGAGTTACCATCTCATTGTTATTCCCATTCCATGCTAATTTCCCCAATATCACTTTCATTCGTAATGATGAAAACACCTAATGAGTATGGACAATTTGTGCAATAGCATCAAAATTTTAAAAATAAATAAAATCAACATTTTTCATACCTCAAAAAATATATCATAAAAACTATTATCAATTTACTTAAAAGACAAAACTGATATTGTAATTAACAAAACTGACCTATAAATTATGGTGCAACTAAATCTAATCTAAACCAAATTTGAATTGTGTAAGTAACAAAACCAAATTTGAATTATCTAATGGGATGTTAACTATGAAATATTCTACCAAAATATAATGAAGGAAATAACATCAAAAAGTGAAAAGTCATACCAAATGTATCTTAGTAGACAATTATATATATATGTTATATAGTAATATGTCCTTGCTTCATGTCGAGTAATCATTTTATACTATTATAACGATATATGACAATGGCAAGCTATAGAAGTACTTAAATACAAAATACATAAGCAATTGAATTCAATTTCATAAATTAGAAGTTTTCTCAATATTAAATTTGTAAGGAAAAAAAATATGAAATCAAACATAAACGAATCAAAATTTGGGATATAACCTTGATTGTTAACATTTGACTAATAGCAAATTTTTCATAACTCTAAAGTTCTTTAAAGTTCATATAAATATCCTTTTAAAAAAATGTACAATAAATAAATAAAAGAAACTACAAATGTAATACTTAATGAATTCTAAAAAAAAATAGGTTTGAAAATCTATCTTTGAAATAGTAAAATTACTCCATATTACCCAAGCCATCATCTCTATTTCATGGTATTTTTTGTTCATAATAGTTTATGCTAAAAGGTAAGATATCCAACTCTATTTATGTTTTACATTTAATCAAATAACAGGTAATAAAAAATTAGAAACAAGCAAAATAACAAAATTTAAGGAATAAAACTATAATAAAGCAAATTGCCAATAGATGTAGTAGTATAAAAAAATGGCATATGAAAATTTATAAATGTACAATATGTACAAACATGGGTGCTCAGCCACATCCTTTACATCCTTTTATCTCCACGTAAACATGTAAGTAAAAAGACGCTACTATACATATATATAGGTATATATATATGACCTAATAATATATAAGTAAATATATAAAAAAAAATGACATGAATAAAATCAAATAAACATATTCATATAGAAAGAATGACGCATAAAATCAAAATAGTCAACTTTCAATTTTAAGTATTAAAATTATCAAAAACTAACATTCAGTATCTCAATAGTCAAATCCCAGTAATCATAACTCAAATATCAATCATTCAAAATAAAGCAAAACTACTAAAACCTAAAAAAAGGCACTTCAAATAAACTGTTTATACTTGTTAATATAAATGTAAAGTGTTAAATATAATCCTAAATACTAAAAATACAATAAAATAATGATATAAAATGCTAAATAATGTTATTCCTCAAAAAACTTTTAGAATGTATCAAGTTTACTCCTAACAAATAAGACAGTAAAACGAATATCATTAAATATAAAAAAAAAGGTTAAAGAAAGAAAGTACTTAAAACTTAACTTTCTTATTTCTTCCAATGCATCCAACAAATGTAAGTAATTTTAATCTAAATGAACTAAGGGAATCCCATTGTTGTAATTAAATAAATAAAAGCAAAAAATTAAATAATAAATTCTCATTCCAAAGATTTTTTAAGTAAAATGAAAGAACTATTAATCATAATATTGAAAAATACGAAGATAAATACTCCCAATAGGCGATACATCATAACATTTACAATTATAATTAAAAAGATAAATACGTGGTTTTGAATTTTTAATTGACATGAAGAACCAAAGGTGCAATAAAAGAAAAAAACCCTTAAAGTTTACTTGAAACAAAAGATCTTTGCATAAAGTGAACATAATTAGAATAAAAAAAATAAAATTATAAGTATAAATTCAACATAAAAAGGGGTATCATGAAATTAGGGAAAAAGATCTAAAGCACCTGAATCTTTTCATTTTGAAATCCATTTTAGGTTAGACCTGTAAAAATCATAACAAAATAAAATTAAATGTATTAGATGTCACATACACATATTAAATATATTAGCAAAAACGAAGATTAAAACAAGAAAAATATAAAACAAAATTTTAAGAAAAAAATAAAAAACTAGAGAAGATATGCAAGATTAAAGTAGAAAGCATGTTGTGAAGAAAATATGTTACTTTAACTAATAGAAAGTATTAATGAAAATACAAATGAAAATTTTTTTCTACTATTGATGGTTCATGTCATCTCTCAATTTTATTGCATAGAAAAATCAAATATGAAAAATAAATTCAAAAAAATGGAATAATATAAAAAATCTTACCAATTAATATAAACATTCAAATGGTAAAAAAAAAAAAGAGGTAAATCAGGTTCTTACCATCTCTTTTTCTTTTTCCTCGATTTTTCTCCCCCACCTCTCCCTTTACCTTTTTTTTGTTTTTTTTTTTTATTGTTTAAGTTAATAGGAAAAGGAAAAAGAGGGTGGGTTAGTATTTGATAGATAATACTTTTATTTTTTGTGTTTTTCAATTTAAAAAATGAGAGAGTGAATGAGTTGAATATCATATACAAAACTATTTTTGAGTTTTTTTTTTTTTTTTGAAAACAAATAAATAGGAGGGAGAGGGAGTCCAGAACCTTTTCATCTTTTTTTTTAATTATTTATTCTTATCTTTTAATCATCAAATATCACAAATAACTTTGATAAAATAAATAATTGCTTCCTTGTCTCAAAAAGGACATACATCACACAAGTAAACGACTAGGACAAATTTATATGGTAGTTAAATATAGTGAATTTAAAAGTGTTTTTTTTTTTTTCTTGAATTTGCCTTTGAATAAGGGATTTTGATGAATTCCAAAAAAAAAATTGTGCTTAAAGTTTTTAGGATTTGAATTATAGTCACTGAAATTAAAAGTCTAAGTACTCTTACTTATAGATCACATAACTATTGGCAATTTGAAAGATTTCATGTGATAGAGTTGAAATTTTAAAATTTGAAATAATTGTATTTTTTTAATAGCTAAAATGAGTAGTAATTCATTTTCCAAATTACTAGTATAAATTTTTATTTTCACTTTAATCACTATATATATTTTTTAAGTATGGAGACGAGGTACTTGAACTAAATTCTTTAAATAGGGAGACATATATTTAGGCTTCGTTTGTTTCGTGAAAATTACCTTCCAAAACATATTTTCTGAAAAATATTTATATTTTTTGAAAAACTAAATATATTCTAGGATGAGTCAAAGACAAATGTTTTTTATTGTTTGGTTATTTTTTGAAAAATCTATTTTTTATTCAAATAATATTGACATAACTATTAAAATATTTAAATTTTATGTTGATATTAAACATTTAAAACAAGACAATTTATTGTTATTTATTATTTAAATTATTGATTTTTAAAATTATTAATATTTAAAATAGTTATATTTTAATAACAATATTTGATATTAAAATTTTATGTTGATATTAAACACTTAAAACAATACAATTTATTATTATTTATTTTAATATTTCAAAATATTTAAAATTGTATTATTATTCATAAAATATTATTTCTATTAATATAGTAATGTTAAAAATAGTAACATTTGTTATTAAATTATAAAAAAAAATATTTATACTATTAAAATAGTACTATAAATAATAAATTTCAGTATTAGTCACTGAATCATTTTTAGATTTCTAAATAGGTCACTGATTTGTATTAATGAAATCATTAAAGTTTGCTAAGTGTATCAAACTGAGTTACTTTAGCAGACTTCATCTGAAACATTATCAGAAAAAGCCATGATAACCTTGCAGACAGCCATGTCAACTGCCACGTAAGCCGTTCATTTCACCTTGATGAAATAATGGTGATTCAATTGAGACAGTGGCAAATTAATGTGTGAAATTTAAGTACCAACTATCATTTTTTGCAAGTGAATTTGAGAATGAATTAGAGATTTATTCTCAAATTTTAGGAAGAAAATTTCATGTTGTTGAACCCGCGTCTTTTCTTCACTTCTCATGTCATTTGTCTTTTACGAAAGATAAAATAAACGACTCAAGGAGATAAAAGTCATAAGGACCCAGCAACATTATACCAAAGACGATCTTCTAAATTCTACTAACTCAATAACCTAGAAACTCTGCCGCTATGGACACTGAGAACGCTTCAATGGCAAGCTTACCCTCGCTAATATGCAACCATATAGCTTCCATCTTCTCCAAACCTACTACCCACCCACTAGCCTTAAACCTAATGGTAGCCAAGGTGACCTCCATAGCGTCGACCCAAAAGGGTCGCATATTTCTCGATGGAGTAGGCCGAGAAGGTCTAATGCTAAAGGCCCTGTGCATGCGCCTCGCTCATCGAGGCCTCCCTTCTCACTTAGTCTACGACATGACCACTTCTCCGATTACTTCCACATACCTTCTTTTAGCCTCAACCGGTCGTGGAGGAGTTTTCCATCGTTGATGCCACATTCTGGATGGCAGGATTGCACGGTGGTAGAGTCTTGTTGCTGATTGCCTAGCCTGAAACGGGATCCAATGTGAAGCATGAAAATGTAGTGGTGTATGTACCAGCATAGAGAATGGCTGATGATAAGGAAGATGGTGTTGGGGAGAAACCAAGAACGATGCTGCCTATGGGAAGTGTTGGCTAGGGAGCCATGTTTATGTTGTTTTGAGACGGTGTACAAATTGGGTGAGGTTTTAGGAGATAGTCTTGAGCAGAGATTTAAATAACGGTCGTAATTACGTTTTCGATCGCGTCGTGTTTATCGTATTTTCAGATGTAACGGAGATCATTACGGTTATCGCGATCGTGAATTTTTTTTAATTTTGCACAATTTGTTATAAAATATGATAATTATAATTATAAAAATTTTTTGTTTAATATTTTTTAAAAAAACAATTTATGACATTTATGTTTTTTATTTTTTAAAAAAATTATTCATAATTTTATTTAGATTATAATAAAACATTTATATTTAATTTAGCAACAAAATTTTCACTTGAATCAAGTTCATATTCAAAATTAATTCTTGACATATCAAAATATTAAATAAACATAATATGTTAGATACCAAACATCCATATTTAATAAAATTATAAAGTTAAAAATATAATAATTTCAAATTTCATCAACTATAGTTATAAATTAATAAAAATTAATCTAACAACAAAAGAATTTACAACAATATAAATACCAAAATAACAAAAAAATTATTAAATTTCAAATACAAAATCATAAATTAATAAATAACAAAATCAAATTATAATATTTAATTTTAATTATTTTTTATCTAACTTATACAAAAAAATTTATTAAAAATTTTTATCTAAAATCTATATATATATAATTACAAAAATTACAAAATTTTAAACTTATATTTTAATAAAATTAATTATAAAATTAAATAAATAAAAACCCACCCACCCTACCCCACTCCACTCCACTCAACTCAACCCGCACGTCCCCTTCAGTGCAGCACCTATCTCCCCCAAAATTCCCCCCAAACTTTGATAACCAGAAAGGGAAGGTAGAGAAATCACGTCTAACTCACGTCCAAAATTTTCTCCAACTCTTTCTCTAAAAATTGACAAAGATATTTTATTTTTCATCTATCTTCTAATCTCTTTTAAGTTTCATTCATGTTATTTTTATCTTTTAAATTAAGCTGTAAACAAAACGCAATCGTTGTGATTATGAATTTTATTCACAACCTAATTTCGAATATGTAACGATAATAAAAATTACCGAAATCGTAAAATAGTGATCATAATGCCGTTACACATATGCTATTTGAAACCTTGGTCCTGAGACTATTCGAGCTCGCCATACTAATCTCAAATGACAAGAAGTTTACTGTTTTATTTTTTTTAATATTGGCATTTGCAACATTAAAACAAACCTTACGTGAAAGAATTTAATCTAGCCAAGAAGAAGAGGAGCGAAAGAAAAAAAGGCTGGTGCCCAAATGGTGGCGGACAAAAGCACGGTGAAGATACTTTTGACAGGCTGACCTTGGGGAGACCCGATCTTGGGTCTGGTCAAACAGAGGGATGGTCATTACGTGGCTATCATGTTTTTTTGTTTATGTTTTGAATGAAATCTATTAAAATGATTAAATTTGATACATTTAATAAATTTTAATAATTTTAGTAGTACAAATCAAAATCAAAATTGATTGACCTATTTGAGAATCTAGTGATAGTTCGATGATTAATGCTAAAATTTACTTGAATATAAATATATTTGTTTATAAAATAAAATAATATATTTTAAATTTAAAAATATTAAGAAATTATTAAAATATTTTTATTATTTAAATAATACTATTATATGAAATAATATTAATTATTAAAACAATAAAAATATCATTTAATATATTATTATTTATTATTTATTATTAAAATTATAAATATAATACTATTTATTATTAAATATTAAAAATAGTTATGATTAATAATATATAAAATACACAATACAAACATTTAAAATTAAAATATTCAAAGATAGTTAATATTAATATTTAAAATTTTAATTAAATTAAATTAAAATATTTTTAGTAATATAATAACACTTTGGGTTGGGATAAATTATGCCTCAACTTAAAAAATTATGTTTAAGATTTGACTTAAGTAGAACTATAGTTATGAGCTTGATAAGTAGTCTTATGGATTAACATTTTTTTTTTTTGTAAATTATCATTTTCTTTTCAAAAGTGAAGGATAATTTTTTAAAAAATAATCTCATTTTTCGTCTATCAAAAAATTATTTTATTAATGAATTAATTTTTATCAAATAATTACTAAAAAATACAAAAAATTATTTTTTTAAATATCACTTTTTTTTACCGAAACAAACATTTATAGAGCAAAATGTAGTAGAATTAAATTTGCAAGGCCCATGGGCTTGACTAAGACCGAGTTTTGGATAACAAATTTGAAGTCTCGATATGAACCGTCTTGTAAATATTTCGTTATCAAATAACTAATTTTTATTTAATTTAAATTAATATATTTACATATTAAAATAAAATTTTTAATATTTTCAAAATAATTCAAAATTAAACAAACCTGAATGAATTGTAGAAGATAGACCGTGCTCAATCTTGGACTCTAGTGAGCACTAACTTTTGGTGGCGGATTCTTTCTGTCGGTGGTATCCACTAATCCATAAAGGCAAAACAGGTGTGATCTACGTGGTAAAATATCCAAAAGAGACAGCCTCATAGGCTGTCCAGCTTATCACCAATTTGAAAATACACACCCTCTCTATCTTCCACCAACTTTCCTTGCCTTTCTCTTCTCTCATCTTTTCCCTTCTTTTCTTTTCTCTTCCTTCCTTCCTTATTTCGCCCGCAACTCAATCCTTTCTATTTTTTTTCTCTTCCTCTTTTTCTCTGTTAGGGTTTAATTTTCTTTTCGTTTATATTTTTAATAATCATAAAAAAGCTATGCCGAAGAAGAGGAAATCCGGTGCTACGCGCCTGGATGAGGTGGATCGGAGCACGTACACCACCTTCTGCAGCGCGGCTAACTCGCTTTCGCAGCTTTATTCGCAGGCCATGAACCAGCAGCGCCTCTCTTTCCAGGCCGGCGAACGTCACGCACTGGTTTGCTTCTATCTCTATAATTTATTCCTTCGTCTTTTTTTTTTCTTATCTCTCTATATCTTTATCAAGTATAATTTTTTTTTTGTTGGACAATTTCTAATTTGCTATGTTTGAAAAGGAATGAATAAAAAAATGGAAAATTTCGTTAGGAACAAAATTGTAAGAAACAAAATCATGTTTTGGAGGAATTAATTGGGTTAGTGTTTAATTGCCCGTTTGCTTTTGAGGTTTTTTGTTTGTTGTAATCTGGTAAAAGGTATCAGCTTTGTCACCATTGTTGGAAAGTGAATTATTTTTCCCTGCTGTAATTGGTGTTGGGATTTTTCTTACTTTCCTCCGCCTTTTTTTTTTTTTTTTTGCAAATTGAAGTTTTGGAATGCTGATTGAAGTTTATCAGAAGTTCTTAGTCTTTGTTAGCTTAAAATGAAAAATTATTGGATGAGCTATTTTGTTGAAAAATGTAGAAAAATAAATAAAATTACTAAATACAACAATACATAGGCATTTTTCGGTTACTCTTTTGTGATACATTTTTTTTTTTTGCTTTCAGATGCAAAAAGTAAAAAGTGCATTTGGATAGAAGTACATTATACTTTTGAAGAATTAAGAACAAGATAATTATTTTGAATGACAAAATGTGTAATTTTAGTTTTACATAAACAAATTAAATTATGTTATAATTGATGGTACATTTTAGCTATTTTTTTTGTTTTAGCGAATTACTATGATTTTATTTTTTACTAGTCTTTTGTTTCAAATCAACTTTTTTGAGAAATTTAGAAGCTAGTGAAACCCAGACTGAACCTAAGGATGTGCCATCATGTTTTGTTATGCTGACAGATTAAGATAAATCAGTCACATCTGTTTTATAAAGATTATTATATTATAGAAAGATTGTCCCACAAGTTCAAGCCAATATTGAAGAGCCATTAAGCCCTCAAACAAATATATGGCAGCACTAAGGCAATTTAGAAGCTGCAAGGTGGCTGCTTTGAGCTCCTAAAAGCAGTCATAGCTTCCGCTGTGGCAAAATTGATGACCATGGATAGCATGCACACCTTTTTGTCTCTTTGTGTTTGTAGCAAAAAGGGAAACAGTTTCCTAACTCTTGAACTTGTGTTCTCACAAAAGATTTCCATACTTCTAATTCTTTATTCCCTCTATTGTGATTTATTGGTTTGTTAATTTACCTTGAATTTTTCTTGTGGTTGATGTCATCCTTGCTTTTACTCCTTTGCCTCCGTATTCTTGCTCTGTTTTGTCTTAAATTTTAAAAATGAACAAGAATGTTTGTTCTGGATAATTTCAGCCTGCTATGTTCTTGTTTCTCCACTGAAATGCTTCATTCTGATTGTTGCCCTCTGTTTTTAAATATTGCTGTAGACGTTCGTTTGGCTTTCATATTTCAGTTGTATAATTGTGTTTTCATATGTGTCCCTGGTTGGGCTTGGGTATTGCATCTATTATATAAATCCTTCCTCACTCTCTTCCTCTTTCCCTGAAGGAAAAAATTTTTCAATGGATTTTGAGGCAGCAAGAAGAAGGATCAAGGGTGACAACAGCTGATATAGTTGCTTATTTGCAGGTATCTTTTGTGATTTATTGCTGTTATTGTTTTGATGAATCTGTTTAGTGCATGGTCATTCCTTTTCTTAGTACCTTTCTTCTACTTAATTTTATATCTTTTGTTTTGAACTTAATGCTTCATCCAACAGTATGTTTTTGGATCATTCTGATGAATTTAATTGGAGTGTCCAAACAGTTAAGCACCTAACTAGATCAGTTTGTTTGGGGGTTTGAATGGAACTGAGAGTAAAATAAATTGGTGGGAGGATGAGGTGTGTAGCATAAGATAGAGGAGACTATGACTTTGCTGGAATTTCTAATTGATAGATGCATGATCCTGGGTTAGAAGTATGTTTGGGGTTTTGGATGGAAATGAGAGTAAAGTAAGTGGGTGGGAGGATGAGAAGGGTAAAGTAGGATAGAATGGACTGTTACCATTTAGGTGTAATTCCTAATTCCTGGAAAGCATTTTCTGTTGAGGTTTTCTCTACATCCTGATAAGTGTATCTGAACAGTAGGGCCTTAAACTTGAGATATTCTCTTCAGTAAAATTTGCCCAAGCTCTGTCGGACTGAATATGTGCTCACCTAGTTCCTAGCATATTTTTCCTGTTGATTTCAGTAAGGGTCATGTAAAACTTATTCAATGAGTCACTGATGTCCCTAGATAATAAGGAGATAATAAGGTTGAACACTTTCCATTAAAATTACCATTTGTTAAGGACCCAAGCAATTGAGATTTCTCCAACTTTGACCGATTTGTGCAGTACAGGCCTAACAAAGGAAGTAAGCTGAGCAGCTATAATGGACAATTTACAATTTTTTTTTTTTTGGTCTTTTGGAGTCTGAATTTTATGGGGATTAGTGGGAAACAGAGGAACATAATGAGTTAATATAGTGAGAAAATAGATGTTTTTCTTTAGAGATTTAGGACTCAAGTGAGTAAAGTTACATTGGAAAAATATCTAAATGAAGTTTGATTTTTATCAAGAAACAAAGTTTGAGCTGGCAACACTTGTGGTTGTGGATTGATTGCATTGAATGTGTGAAGGACCTTTCGTAGGCTTCCTTCTGGTTTTTTAAGTAGTAACTCTTAAGATTAGAGAGTTGATCTTGGAAATGAGCAGTTTAGAGAAATAGGGAAAAGTTGTTCACAAGAGAGTCTAGTGTAAAAAAAAAAAAAAGACGATTCCTCATTCCACTGAGCGAGAATAGTTAAGGGCAGCTACCAATTCTCTATTTTTAACCAAAATGGAAAGTGGTTATTTAGCACATGCCTCCTCTAACTCTGTTAGGCTGATGTTGTGGTTTTGAATTGGAGAGGTTCTTTTGTGAATACCATCTTTTGTCTTTCTTAGCTTTTATAGGGAGTTGTTGCATGCTTTCGAGGAAATGTGGCACAGGTTTGAACTGGTAGTGCTACAAATTATTGTAAATTGTCTTATTGCTATGTGCCACTGGTAACAACAGAATATGAGGTACAATCATGGCTACTTAGTGTGTTGCACATGCCTGCTGTTTGAACGTATCGTTGCATCTGAGTGCAGCAAAAATATGATTGTGTGATGTACAGGAGGAACATTGGTGCTTTCAAGCACAATTACCTCTCAGATTGACACTGTCTTGCACCTGGTTTCTGAACTAATGAAGGACAAATAGAGTTAGCTTAGAGGACATTAATGTATAATCTGGGTTCTTTAGATGAGGCCATGTGTTGAATTAAGTTGGCTTTGACACTTCTTTGTACTTCAAACTAACCTTGCACTAAAGTGATGGAACTATCATGTCCTCAAGTTATTTATTTATGCCACACGTAATGATTTTAAAATATCAAGGCACATGAAGCTGTAGTAACTATTTCATCAATAATGGTTTTATGGCATGGATGGATGGTGATGATTGTTAGGTAACATATTACTGATTCATAATCTGGGAGATTATTAACATTGTGCTATGTCTAGTATTTGACATGAATCATTTTGTTTGTATATTATATGTAGTTGATAGGCAAACAGTATTTGTTGTTTTTTTGCAATTTTTATTTTGTATACTTTTTAAAAATATTGCGGAAGATAAAGAATAGTTACATTTATATGGAAAAATGAAGTGACCTTTGAACATTTTCTTTTTTTTTTGAATTTCTGTAGAATGATTTGGAATATGGAGCAGAGGAATCTCCAATGTCCCCCAGGCTCTCATTTCAGTTCCAGCACCCTCAAACTGCTACACACCTGAACACGTTAAGTGCTCCTTTTTCTTCTACTCCAGTTTCGGCAGCAACAATTGCGCAGGGAGTTCGTTCTGGGGATTACCAGGCAAAGAACTCTGTATTCTCAAATGCACTATCCGGTCCTATTCGTCGGAGCCTTCAGCACTACCATTCAGTTCAGGGTGGTTACCATTCAAACAATATTGTGTCCTCTGCCAACGAACCTCGAAATAATGAGACCAATTACGCTCACCTACAAAATAGCGAAGCCAATTCCCCAAGCGCTAATGATTGCATGGATATGCATGCTGATAGTCCAGGCCATGACTTTCCTCTCTGAATTTCTCTCTGGTCTTTTATTTTTTTTATAGTTTTTTTTCTGGTAAAATTTCTTACAAGGCTAGGAAACTCGAGATTCTGTGCAAATGTATTGAAGTTCAATGTTTATGTATTATTTATTGTATTATTATAAATGTCTAAGGTTTGCCTAGCTGGGGGACATCTAGCAGGAAAAAACCGTTGAAGTTGTCACAATAGCGTGTTAGGTTTACCAAGACTTGCAGTACCTTGTTTGTCCCGGCAACCCCAGTGGCTGATGAACAACGTAAAGTTGTAAGATACAAAGCAAGCACGAATCCTTTATGTTTGCTAACAGGAATATATAACTTCAAAAGCCTGCAAGCAGCTCATCTTCCCTTTATTAGTTCATAAATCATTTCTTTTTATGTTAAGTTTATTTTTATTAGGCCAATCATTGAAATATCCAATTTTCATTACACTTTTATTGAATCAAATTAAGTGAAACAAACACTCAATATTTTTATGCATTTATTATAACAGATGAATCAACTTCTGCGTATTACTATAAATAGTATGTCAACTAATATGAAAAGTTCTCGATTACTATAAATAATATGTTAACTAATCTTAAAGAGTGCTGGCACTTGTTACTAAAAAGATTTTGCTAAATATTGTTTAAATGACTATTACAGTGTTACCTTGTTTTATTTTAGAACTTTCCATATCTATATATTTTTATCCATAAAAAAAAAAAAAAAAAAATTCAGCATAGAAGCTGTGAGTTAAAATTTGTTTGTCTACTAAGACAGAGTAAAATAAAGGTGTTTTTTTTTTTATTATTTAAAAGTTGAAGAATAACTTGAAACAGCGATGAAAGGCGGCCCATGTGACAACTCAAATTAACGTCATGGTTCGTAAAAGTCCCAATCAAACATCCCACATTCTCTCTCCCCACCCTACAATTCTGCTTCTCACTACCCCTATATATATCAACTAACGCATGTAAACCAATTTAATAAACAGCTCCTTTTTATCTATTTATTCTTTTATTTTTTTTCTAATTTATTTTAAATAAAAAGATAAAAATGGCTAAGAAGAGAAAATCCGACGCCACCCGCCTAGACGAGGTTGACCGGAGCATCTGCACGAGTTTTTGCAGCGCCGCAAACTCCCTCTCCCAGCTTTACACGCAGGCCATGAACCACCTACGCCTTTCCTTTCAGGCCAGTGAAGTCACGCGCTGGTCTGCTCCCTAACCCTTTTTTTTGTTTTTTTTTTTTTCTCTATTTATTTATTTAATAAATCAATATATCAACTATATATGTGGCTGAATTCTATATATTTGTTGTTTAATTATCATATATAATAATAATAATAATAATAATAATAATAATTTTGTGTATTGTGTGACAAGCTGCATGATTTTACTTTTACATGCAACAATTTTGTTTTAATTGTTGTTATATCTTAATCATTCGATCATTGGTAATTTTATATGATTTTCTGTTTATTATTTATTTGAATTTTTTTTATAGCAACTTTTGAAGAAACGAAAAGTTTAATACGAAATGTAACCAATTAAAGGGAGCCTAAATATATTTCTATTCTCAATTTTGAATTTTGAAGAAACAAAAAATTAATACCAATTAAAGGGAGCCTAAATATATTTCTATTCTCATCAGCAAATGGCTCAAGGAGTTCGATCTGGTGATAACCTAGTTAAGAACTCTGTTTTGTCAAATGCCCTCTCGAGCCCTGTTTGTCGGAGCCTTCAGCACTACCCCTTGGTGCAGGGTGGTTACAATTCAAACAATGTTGTATCTTCCATAAACGGACAACACAATATCGAAAGCAACTATTCTCACCAACAAAATAGGGATGTCAATTTCCCCAGCTCTAATAACTCCATGGACATGCATGCCGATTGTCCTGGCCATTATTTTCCTTGTTAAACCTTTATGGTCTTTTACTGGATTTTATGTTTGTTTTTCTTCTGGTGAAAGTTTATTGTGTGTTTAGAAATCATGAAATCCTCTTACTTGTAGTGCAAATTCAATTATTAAGTTTTCATAGTTACATAGTGAGATTTTGAGATGTTTCTGAGAGTAGCTGAGACAGCAAGACAACTATCTGCATTTCTTTGGCAACAAGAGGAGTGGAGGTAATTTCCTTGGTCTCCTTTAAAAGAAAAAAGCAGGCAATCCTCTTATTGGCACTCTGGCTATGGAAAGCTATAATTTAAGTTACAATTTGTGATGTTTTCAACTCTGTCGCTCTATTGCCATCTCAAAAACAAAATAAACAATACGAACTAAAACTGTTCTTAACCTTCAGTTCAGGTTTATCATCATTATTGCTTGCTTCCCATTCGCAATGTAGTGTTTCTGAACCTCATGAACAGAGCCAGAACCAAATTTACAATATAGTAGTTTATAAAGCTGACATGTTGAAAGTTTTTATACAATGAATATCGTAGCTTTTCTCTTTTACTTCGAGTTTTACTACGTACATTCATGTCTTCAAGAGGAACCTACTAATTGACAATGCCACTGATGCTCATTTTGTCTCCACTGATAATTTTGCGGGAAGAAGATAAGCCGAGATCAAAGGGCCCCAAAGAGTCTGTCTGCATCCAACATTCCGAAGAAAAGAAAATGTAACGGGCCATGGAAATCAAAGTCATATAAGAAAGAAAGAAACAACTTGGATAATAAATTGAAGTTCCCATTTGATGCCTGAGAGCCCCAGGCTGCTTTCATCATTAAATACTCGCGAGCAAACTAGTAAGTCTGTGTCTGATTGTTGGCAAGCCTGGCCTTGTAATTGAATATTATTGACCTGCGAAGAGGAATTTTTGGAACATATCAAAATCTTGGAATGTCTTATGCATGTAATGACTTAAAATAACACTACTTCGAAGAAAAAACTTTCAAGTATCGGATACGAAAGAGCAGCCTCAACAGATTATCTTAAAGGCGAATTAATGTCATTCATTGGTGTTTTAAGAAATAAAATTACAAATAATGGAAATGACAATCTTTTCCATCAAAACTTACGTTTGAAATCTTAAGAATCCAGCAAACCATCCCGGACCACATCAAAATAACAACTATGTTGAATTGTTCACATGATTGAATACTATTATTCATGGAAATTGTTTTTATAGCTGTCCAGTTATGCCTACCAACGGAGTTAGAAATGTTCAATTACTAGACTTAATAGCTTTTAGCAACAAAATAGGAAAAGCTTGGTGGCTATTCTACAGAAAAAATAAGATATGAGAACCACTTCTGCAATTGTGATAATGGAAGTGACAATTATAATAAAAATTTAGCAAACCTCCATTGGATTGGGATGTTTGAATGACTTAGAACCGGTGTCCTGACTGCCAGCATGAGAATAAGCACTCCCACCAGAAGCTATAGCATCTTTGCCCAAAGAAGAAAACTTTTGAAATGGAAATGCATGGCATGTATCTTCAGCATCCAAAATCGAGGAATGTGAGTCCTGAGGTGGCGGCCTTGGATTTTGAGAGGGATTCATTTGGTAGGCAACGAAAGCATCAAATGAATCAGAGATTAATTGAGATGATTGCAACGCTGCAGTGATCCCATTTGATTTTGGATCACAATTATTGAACCTGCCCTGCAATGATGCTTCTGACAGCAGGCCTCATATGCTAATGTTCGTTACACTATCTGCCCACATTGCCAATGATTGCCTAATGCCACTATCCATCCTCACTTCGTTATCCTAACAGATGAAAAAAAAACACTTTCATAAAGGTAAATTATTTAACATGAAACTTATTTCAACCTAGCACCCTTCTGGGATAAAAAAAGTCTTAGTTTTGTGTCAAGTTCAACATAATCAAATAACTATGATCCAATCCCAAAGCCTTATCTCATGAGCCTGTAAAATTCTAATCATCAGAATAAAAGGGGTAAATATAATAGGCAAAAGTCATATTACCATCTAATATATTGACCCACCCATGTCATTGTTGTAACTTGTAACCCTATTAAATGCTTGATCCAGGTTTACTCGCAATGCACTATTACCAAAAATAACATGGAAGAGTTAAATATAATAGGCAAAATTCATATGACCATCTAATATATTGACGTGCCCATGTCATTGCTGTAACTTGTAACCTATTAAATGCTCGATCCAGGTTTACTCACAATGCCCTATTACCAAAAATAACAAGACATTTCAATCACTAATTCTCTAGGTGAACAAAATTAAGCAAAAATAAGAAGAAAACTGGCCATATTCTCCGTACCATAGAATCAACCGCTCCATTAGATGGCATCTTCTCGGCAGCAACTGCATTTGATTCTCGACTAATAATGATTTGTTTTTCACGCTCTTCATTTGTTACCTCAGTTATTTCACCATTGCCATATGTATTCTGCATGTGAGTATTGCAACCTTTTTGTACATCTTCAAGTTTTGAAGAGGCTTCGAAGGGAGCCAATGCAGGAGGCTGTCTCAGGGTATTTGTTTCAAGACCAGACGTCCATCCATACCTTCAACGTAGAATTCAGTCACTATTTGCAAACAAACTTTGGGAGCCCACAAACTTAAGTTATAAAAGAAGAGTCCAAAAATAAAGAATAAGAAAAGTAACGAGATATTAGACCTTAAGCGAAACACAGCTGGGCTTCCAATTGTTGCATAGACATCCCTGGCACTGATGCAAGTGTCATTTCTCGTCCACCTGTAACTGGCCAGATTTTCAGCTATATTATATGGGGAAAGCATGGGCTCCCCAACAGCAATGCTTGAACTGCCCCACTTGCTATCTAGGTGCTTAAGTACAGAAGATATCTTCTTCCTAACACTTAAAGTTAGTTCCAAGTATGGATGAAATCCATCCTAGAGGAAACAATAGTTAACCCTCAGCCTATGCATCGTTTATAAAGAGTTTTTAAACTGTTTAAAATGTTTTCATTTGTAAAGTTTTACCTTTTCTAACCCTAGACGAGTGTTTTCATTTATTGGAAAAAGCTGCAACTTAATCTTAGCGGAAGGATGGAGTCTTTCTCCTGTATTAAGGTCAAGTCCAGGTAACTTTGTAATTTCTTCCACAAAATTTGTAGTTCCTGTTTCAAACCTCAAAGATAATGCTTCACCCGAGCCAGAAAGTGATGAATGTTCATCTTTTTCAATTTTTCCTAAAATTAGAAGATCAAAAGCTTAAAGTTAAAAGCACAATTCAAGTACACCAAATTACGAAACACAGCAACATTCATTCTTTAAAAGATAAACTTCTAGGTAAAACAAAACAAGTATAAAACATAGATCCTTTTCCCTGCCCGTTGCTTTGTGAAACTCTTGCTGAACACTTTTCTTTCTAGATTTCTCAACTCCATTACAACCCTTGCTCGTATCAATCTCTGAATGTGGTTCCAAGGCCTTCACCCTTCTCTTTCTGTTAGTTCCCATGTCAACAAAGCTTTCCTATTAACCAAACCAATGGTAAATGAGATCAAACTGAAAAGTACTTTAAACCAAAAAATATGCACCAACATTGCAGTTAAAAAATCAACAACAAAAATCAGCACAAACTAATTTCTATGAGGGTTTGCCGCCGGTAGCTTTCAGTTAAAAAAAAGCTCATATCTTTTAACTCTCTAAAAACCAAGATTAAAAAAGGGCACTCTAAATTCCAACTCCAAACAATTATTCACATTTAGCCTTTGGTTTTATTCGAGCATTTAGATTTTAGCAGTTTACAACTAGTAATTGAAGCAAAGAAAAGCCAAAATTTTAGATTAAAAAAAAACCCCTCTACTCGTGAACTTCAACTTAAAGCTATGCCAAAACGGATTCAATTAAATTGCCCGAGAGTCGAATCCTAATTTCATAAATTAGGGTTGCAAGGGAAGAGATTAAGAATAACGAACTCGAGCTATTGACCGCAAATAAATAAGGTCATAATTAAAGAATGAAAATTGAAAGTACAAATCATCAGAAATTTTTGAGTAAAGTTAATGATATGCCAAAATGGATTAAATTCAATTGCCCTAGAGTCGAACCCTAATTTCACAAATTAGGGTTGCAAGGGAAGTGATTAAGCATAACAAACTCGAGCAATTAACTGCAAACAAATAAGGTCCCGCTAAAGAATCAAAATTGAAATTACAAATCATCAGAAAATTTTGAGTAAAGTTAAGGATAGAAATCAAAACGAAAATCATGGGAATTGAAATTGAACCTAAAAATCTTAGTTCTATAAAAAAAGACGGATAGTTTTACCTGAATTGAATCAGAGCAGAGCAGAGACAGAGCAGAAAGAGCGAGAGAGAAATTTGAAAGCGGTGAAAAGTATTGGCGGGAATTTGATGATCACAAGAAAATTATAAGGTCGCGTTTGTTTTGGCAAAAAGTATAAAATAGACAATCAAAATGGAATCCCGCTAAATCATTTTACATGAGAGCCCAGCCGAGCGCCATAATATCAGCTATGGGCACGGAGGCCCATTCAAGTTCACTAGGCTGGCCCCAATAAGTTTTTCCGGATTCTAAATAATTCTTTTATTGAATAAGAAACATATGTACGACAGGATTCGGTTGGTTCAATTTATTCCGTCTGAAAATCAAAAGCTTAAGTTATGGAATTTATTTAAAAATAACCGCACCAATTAAACTAAAATGTAATTTATTTCCGAAGGCAATTGAGATCAATCTGTTTGACTGGTTTGAACCGATCAATTTGAACCGATTGGATTTAATCATTTAAAAAATATATTTATAATGTAAACTATAATGTATAATATACAAAACAAATAATAATATATCATGTTATATATGATTTTAAATTAATTTATATTTATACAAATTTAATATGATCGGTTCAATTGCCAACAGAAAGATTTCTTTAATGTTGAATTAATATATCCAACTGTTTTAAGTTTCCATCAAAGATTTGTCAACATGGTATTAATTTCAAGTCATCATAAAAACCAGCTTGTCCAGAGTTTTTTTGGGCAATTCTTGAAAAGCCAGGTATCATGCATGTTAAGGTGAACTTAAATGAAACTCAAACTGAAGGAACAACAGATTTGAGGGTCACACTTACCCTTCGCTGCCTCATATTCAGTTTATCCTTTATATATATATATATATATATATATATATATATATATATATAAGACCAGAAAGTAATTGTTGAAACCTCATATCGATTACTGAATTAGCTACTAATACACATGAATTAATGCATGTCAGAAACTATGAGCAATGTCACTAATTTGTAACCAGACGCTGCATGATGCCTTCAAGGAGAAACTTCTGAAATTCTTTCTAGGATAAGAGGAGGAATTCGATTCACACCTTGAATTAAACTAAACTTCCCCCTTTTGTTTTACTTTTTCTTCGACGTCTAAGCAAACTAAATCCGATTGAGATTATCATTTAATAGTTGACATGCATCTTTTTTGTGATGTAATTATTTACAATTGAAAGTTTACTTTATCGCTGAAGGTCTTTCTTTTATATCTTACCGGGAGAAGCAGAAACGACATGAAACTTGTAATAGTGGGCAAGCAGCACTTCTTCCGAATGAGCAACACATCTTATAACTGAAAGCATAAGCTCAGTATCTAGAATGAGCTATACTTCACCACGTTATTCGAATTCTATATCACGAGTTTGGCAATACGGGGCGCATATCCAGCACTCTTAATTGTTAAAAGATGAGACAAATTCAACTTTTATTAATTATTAGAGATGAAAGTTGGTTGTTATAACTCTCATCACTGAAAAGAAAATCTCGGTGTACTCAATGCCTTTACCTTTTACCCCTGGCCTTGCTTTATATCATTTGCTGTCATCATGTTCTTCTTTTATCTAATAAACTCATTTATTTTATAATGCTTTCTTTCCTATTGGTAGTTCTTCTAACTGCCATGTTTGGTTTGACATCAATGAATCCATCTCATCTTTCATGACTCTCTTCTACTTGATTGAATCATCAACTTGTATTGTTTATTCATAACATTTTGGTTCACCTTTGTTAGTTAAAAGAATGTAATTCAACAAGGGAGAAAATTTATGTGGCGGCCTAATTGTCTCTGAAGATCTTCTAAGTTCTACTACTATAATGGATTGATTGACATCTAGGACTATATTCTATTGGGTTTCTTAAGCATTATGTTGTAAATCATTAACTGGAAAGCCTTTTAAATGAATTGCCTCGCACTTTTTTATTTTAGAATTTGTAGTTTTTAAAATCTTGCTTAGTTGTCTTTATACATAATTTACTCTTTGAAGATCACATCTATACGTCTAATAATTTTTCAATTTTGATCATCCCAAAAAACGATAATCAAATTCAGTGTCTCCATAACTTATAAAGTAGTATTTTTTAGATTTTAGATCAAGTTACTTTTGGTAGCATCATTAATATGAACATAGGCAAAAAATCCAAACACTTTTAAAGATGAGAGTTGTACCTTTTTGTCACTCTAAACCTATTCTGATACTCTGCAGTCCAAAGGTATTGAAAGACCTCTATTGATAAAAATGGTGTTGACTACATCTGCCTAGAATGCTTTAGATAGCCTCATGTGAATTCTCATACTTCTTGCACCCTCATTTAGTGTTTTGTTAATCTTTTTGGCTACCACATTCTGTTGAGGTCTCCCCAAAATGGTTTTCAATGTCTTGATTTCATTTTTGGCAAAATAACATCTAAAATTATTGTTGAATTGTTCTCCCCTATTGTTGGACTTCAAACATTCTACTTTTAAATTTGTTTCATTCTCAACCTGGCTTTCCACCTTTTAAATGCATCAAACACATTGGATTTATTCTTAAAAAAAAAAAAAAAACTCATACC
Source organism: Durio zibethinus (assembly GCF_002303985.1). The sequence goes on along the minus strand of NW_019167960.1, from coordinate 13,255,823 downwards.
TTTCTGGTTGAGTCATCAATAAATGTTACATAGTAGTTAGATCCTCAAAGATAAGCAACTTATGAAAGCCCTCATACATCAAAATGGAATAACTCTAATTTTTTCTGTTTCAACTTCCTTCCAACTTTTAAGAAGCTAACTTTTTTTTGTTTCCAAAAACGTAACTTTCATATAGTTGATGTTGAATAGATTTTTGTTTCCAAAATATCAACTTTCATATGCTTAAGCCTACAATGCAACAAGTTGGAGGTTACATCAACAACAATTGTCTTTACTGTATCTTTAGAACTTCTGGTCATGTAGAGAGCCATTGTTTTACTTCCTCAAGTAATAACCATAACGCCTTTTATGACTTTCCATGTACTACAAGTGAATGTTATATTATGCCTTTCATCGTCAAGCTATCTTATTGAGATAAGTTACACATAAGCCTCATTTTTTGAATCTTCCATATAGACCTATTTAGCATTTTTAAACGAATGTCACCCATACCAACAATATCAAAAAAAATTTATAAGCTAGATAAACCTTTCCATAATTTCCAACAACATAATTTTCCATCATGTCGCGGTGAGTAGTGGCATGAAAAGATGCTTTGAGTTTATGACCTAAAAGTCAACTGGACTATCGACAGACAAGAATAGTGCATCATTCATCTCTTTAATGATAGCATTTGCAACATCTTTTTTGTTTTTTTCCTTCCTCTTTTGAGCCTAGCATTGTTTTTCTTCTGTGGCCCGTGTTTTCATAGTTTTAACACTATATTCCATCCAACTTTGAAATTACTTTTTTCATTTCTGGACTTTGATCTTCCTTTGTTTTAGTTAGAATTTCTATTATTTGCTATGCTTTTATTCTCAAGATTTAAGGCAAAACCCAATGTCGTCACTTTACTAAAGTCATTTTCATGAATTTCTTCAGCAAGAATTCGATCTCTAACATCATTGAATTTTAATTTTGTAATACCAATAGAATTACTAACCACTGCCCTCGTAAGCTCCCAGCTACTTGATAGGGATACCAAAAGAATTATGACATGAATCTCATCAACAAAATCAATTTCAATGGAAGTCAATTGATTGACAATTGTGTTGAACTTAGTGAGATTCAATGCCATTGAAGCAATTTTAGCCATTTTCAAATGGAAGGATTTTTTCATGAGAAAAACCTTATTGTTCGTCATATGTTTTTTATACATATTAAAAAGCAAATTCATCAATTGAATTTTAATTTTGTAGTACCAGTAGAATTACTAACCATTACTCTCGTGAGCTCCCAGCTACTTGATAAGGATACCAAAAGAATTCGATCTCTAACATCATTGAATTTTAATTTTGTAGTACCAGTAGAATTACTAACCATTACCCTCGTGAGCTCCCAGCTACTTGATAAGGATACCAAAAGAATTCGATCCTAACATCATTGAATTTTAATTTTGTAGTACCAGTAGAATTACTAACCACTGCCCTCATGAGCTTCCAGCTACTTGATAGGGATACCAAAAGAATTATGACATAAATCTCATCAGCAAAATCAATTTCAATGGAAGTCAATTCATTGACAGTTGTGTTGAACTTAGTGAGATTCAATGCCATTGAAGCACTTTTAACCATTTTCAAATGGAAGGATTTCTTCATGAGAAAAACCTTATTGTTCATTATAGGTTTTTTATACATATTAAAATGCACCTTCATCAAATCCGTAGTCAATGTCTCCTTGGCTACATTGTAAGCTATATTCTTTGACAGTGTTAGATGCATAACTTCTAACACCTATCTGTCAAGAAGCTTCCAATCTGCATCAGACATATTTTTTAATTTCGTACCCAGAAGTGGTAAGTGTAGCTTTCTACTAAACATATAATCTTCCATTTGCATTCTTTAGAAAAAATAGTCTAATCCATCAAATTTGCTGATTTCATGTGTTACATTTTCTTTACTGACCATTGCTTTCAAATCATGAAATTATGAATTGTAAATTATACAAAATATAGTGCCATGTGAAAATACTCACATTAGGTAGGTTTCCAAAAAATATTAAAAGGGTCACAACTGGTCCTACTTAAAACCTAATCTCTTTAGATAGAACTTTTAAAATCGTATTTATCAATACCACTAAATTTTTTTATACATGAACAATACCATATATGTGAATAGTATTATATACTTGAACAATGTCACATATTAGAAAACTTTAACCTTATATAGCTCTTATATCAGTTGTTAGGATTAAGACCCTATCTTATAAACTAAAAGAGATAATATATATGCAAAGAATAAAAATATTGCACAAAACACCAAAGATTTATAGTAATTCACTTTCAATGTGAGAGCTACATTCACTTTTAGAACCGCTGTAGAAATTTTACTATGATAAAGATGATAATTACAAAAGAGAAGAACTATCTCTTACTTTCTATATTTTGCACTAGCTTTCAATTCTCTCTATCTCTTTTTTATCTTTTTTCTCACTTTCTCACTTGACTTGCACACAAAAGCACAAGCCAAAACCCTTTTTATAAATGGAGTTCGAGCCCTCTATTAATTACTATTTCTATCAACCAACCATAACTTAACTCCTACTAACATAATTATTCTTGGGCTAGTGGCAAAAGAAAATTTGCACTACAATAGATGGATGTAAAAATAGTTTTTCTTCATGATGACTTAAAAGAAGAGATCTACATGCAATAGCCACAAGGTTTTAAGGTCCAAAGAGAAGAAAAAATGGTGTGCAAGCTTTTAACGAACCAATATGGTTTGAAATAAGCTCTCCTAGACAATGGTATAAAAAGTTTGATAACTTCATGTGCAATAATGGTTTTTTGAGGTATCATTGTTGTTATATTAAAAAGTTTGATAGCTTTTACATTATACTTTTGTTGAATGTTGATGATATGTGAATTGCTAAAGCAAGCATACAAAAATTTAAAAAGTTGAAAAAGAAACTTTCAAAGGAATTTTTAATGAAAGATTTGGGCATTGCAAAACAAATTCATGGAATGAGTATCACCATAAATAAGGAAGTCTTTAAGCTATCACAAGAAGAATATAGAAAGAATGTGCTCTGCAAATTCAACATGGATGGAGCAAAACTTGTGAGCACTCATTTGGCTAGTCATTTCAAATTGTCCAGAGAGCAATCACCCGTAATGGAATAAGAAAAAGCCTACATGGCTAAAATGCCTTATGCCTTTACTATTGGTAGTCTTATGATGCCACGGTGTGTACTAGACCAAACATAGCACATGTAGTAGAAATTGTGAGTAGATATATGAGCAATTTAGGAAAATAGCATTGGGAGGCAGTTAAGTGGATTCTCATATACCTAAAAGGTACAACAAATCTAACTCTACATTTCAACAAATCAGACTAAAGATTGATGGTGATGTTGATACTGATATGGTTGGCAATATGGACAATAAAAAGAGTATTTCTAGTTATGTTTACACATCGAATGGTAAAATAATTAGTTGGATTTCAAAGTTGCAAAATATAGTTGCATTTTCTACCACTAAGAGAGAATATGTTATAGTGACAGAAGTTAATAAAGAGATGATATGGTTGCAATCTTTCTTGGATGAACTTGGCCACAAGTTTGATAGAAGAATATTGCATTACGATAGTTAAAGTGGCATTCATTTGGCAAAAAATCCTGTCTATCATGCTAAGACAAAGCATATACAAATTTGATATCATTTCATACAATCAACTTTAAAAGATGGTATCTTAGTACTTAGGAAGAGTTAAGGAAATCAGAATCCAGTTGATATGTTAACAAAGACTATAACAATTGAGAAACTAAAGTTGTGTGCAACTTCAATTGGACTTCTTTGTTTAAGAATGAAAAATCGCAACTATTGTAATAAGAGATAGTTGATAATGAATTAGTCTCCAAGTTGAAGATTATTAGAAGATATGGAGACAAATTCAACTTTCATTTATTATTGGAGACGTGGTTGATTGTTGTAACTCTCAACATTAATTGTAGATTGTTAGTAAAAGTTAGGTGATGGTTGGATGATAGAAGTTGTAATTAATAGAGAGCTTAAACTATATCTATAAAAAGGGGTCTTAACTTGTGCTTTTGTGTGCAAGTTAAGTGAGGAAGTGAGAAGTAAAAGAAAAAAAAAATAGAGAGAGTTAGAGAGCCATTGCAAAATATAGAAAGTAAGAGATAGATTTCATTTGTAATTTTCATCTTCATCATAGTAAAATTTTTGCAACGATTCTAAAAATGGACGTAACTCCCATATTGAGGATGAACCACTGTAAATCCTTCGTATTTTGTGCAATAATTTTATTCTTTGCATATATATTATCGCTTTTGGTTTATGTGGCAAACTCTTAATCCCCACATCAATATGTGCCTATATGAACCACTATCCATTGGATCAATTGAAATTACCCTTTCTGCTGCACATTTCCCTACTTCAACATTACCAATAATCCAATATGCACTAAGTAAAGTCCTCCGTAGCATTGTCTCAAAAATTAATGCCTTTGCTTCATATAATTTACCAACATGGCCTAACAAAGATACCACACAAGCATAATGTTCTATCCCAGGTTCAACTCCAAATGTAGGCATTGACTCAAAGTGATGGAGTCCAAGCTCCACAAACCCTACATGCACATCTGCTAAGAGCAGACCAACAAATGTCACATATTGGGTTTCATTCCTTCTTTCAGCATTCTTTCAAATATCTGAAGACCACCTTCAGCTTATCCATGATGAACATACATTGAGATCATGAAATTCCAACTTACGTTGAGGTGACACTTTCACTTGCATGCATGCCCTTGTTATATAAAAGATTGTTATCTTGTAGTCTTAGCCATGAAAGTATGAAAACTTAGACCAACTTTTTGGTACCAATGCCAATCCAACAAGAAATCAACACCTTTTGCTTTACCATGCATTTTATTGTCAAATCTTACCCTTACCTTTGTGCATCATTTACCAATCCATCTTTAGAAACCTTATAAAATTAACCTGAAAGACTAGGTTATTCCAGTCATTCAAGCAAAACCCAAAGAATATTTTCTAGAAATAATAAATATTCTTTGCTCAAAATCTTCATAGTGTTTGATTCCAACTTACCCAATATCAAAGGGGATCCTTTCCCTATGCAAAGCCAACACAAACATTCCCTTTTGCCATGTGTAGAATCAACACAGAATTATTAAAACAAAAAACAAACAGAAATAAAGGGTTAAGTATAAAAAGAAAAGTGGCCAACCAAAAGCAAAACTTGGAATCCCACGAAAACCAACATTCTTTCCAGCTCATTTTGAACCCCAGAACCGCCTGTTTTTTTTTCCCCATTTACAAAAGAAATGGTTGAAACCAAGTTTCAAATATTCTTCTCTTTATCGTCTCAGCTCTCAAGTTGATTACTGTTCAAGTGGAAACATTCTTTCATGGCTAAGCGTCAGTATGAAGTTTGGAAGGGCAACAATGTATGCTTTCTCTGCTTCTTAATGCTTAGTTTTGCATTTGAGTTTGATTTGTCTTTGCTGATTTAATTGATTTTCTCAAAGCATGTTGGTTTCTACTATTTTTTTTCTTGTCAGCTGGGGTGGTTTGTTTTTAAAACACCTATAGATAAGTTGTTCAATCTCCTAAGTCAGCACAAAATATGACAAACTCGTCAGATTCATGCATTCAAGATTAACGCCAATGATGAGTCATGGAAAAGAAATTGTTATTTTTGATATCCAAGAGAAATTGTAAGCGTTTTAAGAAAGTTTACAAAGAGTGAATTTTGAATTTAATTCAATTTTCCTCCTCTTGGGAGTTGGGAAAATAAAAAATCCACAGTAAGTGTCTTTAGTAGAAAGTCTAGCATGTAGACTTGAGTTCTTATATTTTTCTAGTAACATAGTTGGATGGATATTGGTATTTCTATATCTCAAGTATTTCTAGCTCTAAGGATTTTTTGAGAAGTTTTTCCTCTGTTTTGTTTAAATTAGGATATGGCCTGAACATTTCGTTACAAAGGGATAGCATTTCCTTTCAGCTCTTGCAAATTGCATGAATTACTTTCTTCCGTTGGTGGCAATTTCTAACCTTGCTATGGAAAAAAATTTGAGAATCAAGCATTAAAAGTTACTTTTGCAGGTGAAAATATATTTGCACAATCATGAGAGAACGTTCATTTACAGTCGTGTAAATCGATGTATATACTACCATTTTGAATTCATTGGCATTTGAATCTTATGATGAAATGCATCAAGCAACTTCATAAGAGCAATTTGCAATAAGAAACACTCTACAAAAACATACCAAGTCGAATTTTCGGTCCCTTAAATAGTGCAGGCCAGCTTCCCACCTTAGTCTTATTTTTGAGACATGATTTGTGACTGTGCATTAGGGTGATTAATAATTGCCTAGCCCCTTCACTGGCAGCAAAATTTTCCTACTAGACAACTTTTGGTTGAAAATTAGCACTCTTAGAAGGAAGTAAAGGTGATGATACTGACAAAGTCGGAGAAAATCTAATTTCATGATAGCAAATTGTAAATGTTTTTCTTTAGGGCTGGAAACGTATTCATTAATGGTATAGAACTCTGGAGTTCTCAGGTTCAGGACTTTCAGAACTGCTGGCAACTAAGTGCTTCAACGAGGAGAGAAACGGTTGTGTGCAGGCAGTCAGAAGACTCACATTTAGTTTGTATAATATAATCTTCCACAGTGTAGTAATGATATTTAAGTTTCCAAAGAGAGGAGCTATATATGTTAGATTCTACGGGACATCCGGGTGTTGACTTTTGTTTTAAGGGATAATGAGGTAAATTGTAGCCACTTAACTGAGATCATTCCTGGCCATGTCGTCGTAGGTCTACTAGACTAGTACCTAGACTAGTTTTGTACTTGGTTGTGAAGAAAGTAAGAATTGAGATGATGATTAAATTCAACTCTTCCAAAAATTAATAACAAATGAACCAGAGTGATTTAGAAATTGCTGTTCCTAGTATCTACACTTGCTTTTTTATGCATGTCTGATTACCTGGGTTCCACTGCCCGTAACTTACAACTGCTCCACATTGTTTGCTCCCTCCTTCTCTTCCTTCTCCTTCCCTATAATGGAATTCCTTCTCCCTGAAAAGGAAAAAATAGGACCTGCTACTGCTATGTTGATAGACAGCTGAATTTGGAGGAATCTGTTGTTTAGGTGCCTTAAAAAAGAACAAGAAATTTCTGAATCTTCTCTCCCTTTTTTTCTTTCTTTTCAAGTAGATCCAATGTCCTTTTTCCAGTTAAAGGCTTGATTTCTTCAACTTCCCTTTTATGCTCAGTCAATAATTATTTGCCGACTTGGATGCAATAGTTTAAAGGACCATGTAGATGGACCAGAAATGAGATTCTATGGAAGAGTACTTGTTTGATATTTCTATTGTTTTGATTTGGGAAAAGTGTAAGATTGGGTTAAGATCATTCCTAGAATCAATTTTCAGCTATTGAATACAGAAAGAGTGTGAACCTACCGAAAGGAGGAAGAGGGAAAAGGATAGGCGAGAGGGTGAGTGGAGAAGTTACGAAGAACATGAATGATGAAACATGTTTTGCACTGGTGACTTATCATCATTGAAGAATTTTTACAACTTTAAAACGTAATGATATGCTTATTACAAAAATTTTCTCGTTAATCTCTCCCTCTCTCTCTCCCCCACTTTTCCCCCTTGATCTGAATGCATAAGTTATTTACTTGAAAGAATGTCATTCAAGGAAAAATATTATTAATTTACTATCCCTTTAACAAAGTCTAAGAGCCTTCCTAGTGTTGAATATGGTAGTATCAAAACAATATCAAATACCTCATTGTGTCAACATTAATTGAATTAATACCTTTAAAGTTAATTACAAGTCTCTCAAATCTGATGCTGTCATTCTGTGGGGAAAAGTCATTAGGCAGCTGGACCAATTTAAAGTATAGGAGTCGTATTTGCATCAGAACATCTGTAAAATATAAATTCTATCATAGAAAGTTTTAAAAGAATACTTAAATGATTTGATCTTCAAAGGAAATTTTCCCTTTGGAGGGAGGTGAACATGGAAATGCAGCACCTGGCTGTCCAATTCTGGACTAGTAAACTATAAGCTGACATTTGTATTTTCAACTTACAGATTTGATGAATTACATACCAGTACATGTTTGTAAATAATATATAAATGCATTTTTGTCTATGTTGTATATTTATGTGTAAGTACATACATGTTTATGCACAAACGTTTTTATGTTGGTATGTTCTAGTATCTGGATACCTTTCATTATATTTATCAGTATTCTTAGTCTAATTTATAAACTTTTCCTGTACATATTTCTTATGTTGTCTTCATATTTGCAGATATTTCTTTTCGGGGGGAGGTTGATATTCGGTCCGGATGCTAGGTCACTGATAATTACCTTGCTGCTTATCATTGTCCCCGTTATTATCTTTTGTACAAGTGTTGCAAGGAACCTCGTCGATGAAATTTCAGGAAATATTACTGGCTATGCAATTCTAATGGTGACAGTTGTTTTCACAATCTATGTTAGTTCCTTTAACAAAACCCTCTCTGTTCCTTAAACATTGTTAGAACTTTGTTGTAGATTTGTTACCGAAAAACTAAAATTGTCAATTGTTGTGTCAGCCTCTGGTTTTCCAGCAAGTTTATTTTGTGTGCTATGACCTTTTATTCATAGGACCACGTAGGGCCATGTTGTTTTCCCTCTTTTTTTTCTTTTTTTTTTTCTCGTTTTTTCTCCCTTCTTTTTAGCTTGGAAACACAAATTGTCAATTGAAATTACTTGGCTATGGTAGGTATTACTGATGCTTCTTCTTACCTCTGCCCGAGACCCTGGCATTGTTCCTCGCAATTTACATCCACCAGCAGAAGAGATATGTTTTGATTCCCCAGCTTCAATTGATGTTGGGAGACAAACACCAACCCCACGACACCCCCCTCCAAAAGAAGTCCTTGTCAATGGTGTAACTGTAAGGGTGAAGTATTGTAGGACATGCCAGTTGTATCGTCCACCTCGTTGCTCACATTGCTCTGTATGTGATAACTGCGTGGAGCGATTTGACCACCATTGTCCTTGGGTCGGTCAGTGCGTTGGAATGGTATATGAATCAAGCTTTTCTCCTGTTTTTCAAATAATAGACTATATGCTTGCTGAAATCAGTATGGTCTGGCTATTGAGCTAATTTTCCTACAATGGAGTCATTTTAAGTAATTTTAATTTATATGCAGCGCAACTACCGGTCATTCTTTCTGTTCGTTTCTTCTTCAACCATCCTCTGCGTCTTCATCTTTGTAATGTCTGCCTTGAACATAAAATTCCTTATGGATGACTATGGAACAGTCTGGAAGGCAATGAAAGAGTCACCACTTTCGGTGGTACTAATGGTTTATTGCTTCATTTTCCTATGTTTGGTTGGAGGGCTTACCTGCTTCCACTTATATCTTATCGGCACAAACCAGGTTAGTTTCCTTCTATACTTTTTGGTGTTTAGGTAAGTGGTTGCAGTCCGGTAGGCTGAAATGCTGCTTTTAGCTTCCTGTTATTTGTAAATGCTACCAACAGATAAAAGTTCAGACTAAGGTCTTCTTCATTCTTCTCTCTTTCAAAAGTTGAAGTCTGAAAGGCAGGTTGTGAAAAAGAACGTAAGATGGGATATGTGAATAATGGCAGTTTTGATGTATTTGGAGAATGTAGGTTCGGCATGATGCCAAAACACTTTCAACAAGGAGAGTGGAAAAGAAAGGGGGAGGGGGGAGAAATAGGGGGAATGCGAGGTGGGGTTTCAGGAAAGACCTGTTTCATGAAACTTTCAGACTCCTAGGAAGAGTTTGGAATAGGTTCTGTTGGCTACTTACTATTATACGGAAATTTCTTACACTGTATTTATTTCTTTAGACCACATATGAGGCATTTCGGTACCAAGTATTTGAAAGGTCCCGTGTATATGACCGTGGCTGCTTGAGCAACTTTCGACAAGTACTCTGCTCCGGGATAAAGCCTTCAAGAAACAATTTTCGTGCTTATGTACAAGAAAATGAGAGAGGGTCTACTTTGGGCGTAACCTCTGAAACTTATGTAGGTGATTTAGATGCAAACCGACGAGAAAAAGTAGAAGATGACCGAGAAATCGGTGGTGACCTTCACAAGATTTCCCAACGCCGTGAAGCTGACGATGCTTAGAGCAACCTCAACAGGCAGCAGACCTATTCAAAATCTCTTTTAAGGCTAGCTGAGTTCCTTTTGGGGTGAAGTGAAAGTGAAGACGATCGGCCATTACAAAATACAAGTGGGGATATAATGTAGAGTCCAAAAAGATCAACCAAGTTATCTTTGCCTAGAAATCCTGAGGCATGGATAGCTACAGAATTTTGAAAGAAGAAACACCAGTATAACGATTGTTTATCATAGTCCACATTTGTTTTACAGATACAGTGCAAACCCAATTTGGTTTTATAAATATTCCTCATTGAGTTACTCAAATTTCCCTTCCAGATATTGGCATCGCATCATCTCTTTTTGTTTGCATAATTTCCATTATAATTACATGAGATATGAGAATCAGCATGTGTAGTTACTGGAAAGCATGCTTGTTAGGAATAATAGGTTGTGAATTATTTATGAAAGAATGTTAAGTCATATGTTAAAATTTTCATGATTTTTATCCATAGTTAGTTAAGTAGTTGGGAGCTAAGAAGATTATGCAAGACACGAAGTAAATCTATAGTTTAATTTAATTAATTAATATTATTTTTTTTAAGAAATGATATGTGATAAGTTTTAATTTAAATTTTAACGTATGTAACTTTTTTTTTCCAGATTACAACTTGTTTTGTGAAAAAATAATAAGATAATAGCAAATCTAATAAGGCGCAATATCTCATTTTAAAATTTCATAGTAAAAGGTTTTGAAGTTATCTCTTCTTTGTCATTTAATCGTAGATGTATGTTAAATGTTATTGCATTGATAGGTTTTCAAGTAAGGGTCGCTATTTTGATGTGTAACACTCCAAAATCATGTATCTAATTTACGCAAAAGAACCAGTAATTTACAGAAAACCTAACGTGATGAACCCGTATCAATTTTTCCTGCTTGTCTCTTGTGCATCTCCTTGAAATTATGAAAAAATTCATATGCTTCGATTCTAAAATGGGATATCTCTTCTCACTTAAAAATTTATTAAAAAAAAAAGTACACGAAAATGTTAAGCACAAAGACATTTATTTGTCCGGTATTATAAATGGGTAGACATAAACAGAAACTAAATCTAATAAAAATTAATAATAAATTTTTTTTTTTAATTAAAAATATATGTCTTCCAAGAAATATACTTTACTACAAAAAACGTAACCGGCCCAAAGACTGGTTTACTAGCCCAAATCGAAAACGGAGGAGAGTAATCGAGGCATTAGGGTTTAGGGTTTCGTCCGTTTCACGGCCACAGTCTCAGTACTCTGAAATCAAGCTTTTGCTGATTAGCAGAAAAAAAAAAAAATGAGAGGATTGCAGTTACCGCTGAGCCAAACGCAAAGAATAAGACTTCAAAGAGCATTCGAAAAGCTTCAATCTCTCTCTTCTAAGGCCAATTCCGATGCTTCTGTTACCGTCGCCGATACTATTCCTGTCAACTACGAAGACACTTTTCTCAAGTACCCCCTCTCCTATAGTCTACCTTGACGTGTATTTGTATAAATTGATTAAACTCTTTTTTTTTAATATATAGACATTTTTTTAAAATTTATGAAGGGGACATGGAACAATGGACCTCAACGGCGAATTGGTGGCAACTGTATGTGGTGTGGTGGAGCGCGTCAACAAACTGGTCTATGTACGCGCCTTACGCGCTAGGTATTCTCTAAAATTTTACTCTTCAATCCAAATGCTTTTTTTTTCTCTCTTTTTTTGTTTGGAATTTAATTATTTTCAAATTATTAAATCTTTTAGGTACAAGCCAGAGGTTGGGGATATCGTAATCGGACGTGTAGTCGAGGTAATGCCTAAAAATGCAGTGAAAAAAAAGTACTTTCGCCATATTTAAATTGCAGAAAATTTTTTTTTTTTTGGGTGCACACTTTTTGCAATTTTCTTTTGGATTTCAGGTTGCTCAAAAGCGGTGGAGATTGGAAATTAATTTCAGCCAAGACGCGGTTTTAATGCTTTCTTCGATGAACATGCCTGATGGTATTCAGGTAACATGTATATCCCTTGTAGCATTATCCTTAGATAAGAAACCAAGACTGAGATAGATCTCTTATTCTATTCAGCAGAAAGTACCGATAATATATACTGAAATTCGATTGAGGTTGGATGATTAATTGAGATTTAAGTTCTTCTTCTATATCCTTAGACTAGCAAAGCCTTTTTAGTTGAGTTTCCACCATTGGTTTGATGCTTCAGAATATTCATTGAAGTAAAACCTTCTCTTCAGCTTTTCATAGAATTTGATCTGAATAACAGTTATAAGTTCCTTATTCCTTGTTTATTTTCATTCGCTCAAACTACCTCTCTGATTTATAATGAATGTGTTTTAGTGTGGGTTATAGCTGTTTTGTGGTTAACCTCCGAGTTGTCTATCTGTATTTGCTTTTTCTGCTTACAAATTTTCCTACTTTAAATTTCACTCTACTTATTGTTAGAGGCGGCGAACTGCTTTGGATGAACTCAACATGCGTAGTATTTTTGAAGAGAATGATGTTGTTTGTGTAAGTCCAGTGGCACACTTATTTGTTTATTGTTTTATACAGTTCATATATGAACATGCGATATGACAACAGATAAAAGAAAATGATAAACATTTCAGTGTTAGAAATGACATCCTTTTTTCCTCAGGCTGAAGTTCGTAATTTCCAGCATGATGGCAGCTTACAACTCCAAGCAAGAAATCAAAAGTATGGAAAGGTATCTAGTTCGAAAGTTTTTGTTTATTGCTTGCTTCTGCTTTGGCATAGCGAGTTCACATTCTGTGTGTTTATTTCTCACATAAGCAATGTGGGACAGAAGAATGTGAATATGACAATTTTTATGTTCACGGATGATGAAAAAGGAATAATTATGAAACAGAATAAAATTTGAAGTGTTCTGTAGTAAACTTGGGTATCACCCAAAGGAGAAGGGAGAAGGGGTGATCAAGAAGACTCCGAATTAATTAACTCGACAAAGCATGCTGTCAACCAAGAGAGAAGTATTTAGGTTCTTAGGAACTATTTTTTTTTGACATAGATACATAATAAAAGATTGTTTCGATCCTGTGAATCCTTTTGTAAAACATACCCAAACGCTCAAGGTACATTCTTTGCGCTTTTGTAAGCCTTGCCATAAATTTTGTTGCTTTAAATAGAATTTTTTTACAATATTCAGTTTGTCTCTCATGCCCATCATAATAATGCTGTTGCTGATGGAATTGACATGTGCACAGCTTGAGAAGGGCCAGTTGCTCATAATTGATCCTTACCTGGTGAAGAAAAGCAAACAGCATTTCCATCACCTTGAACAGTTTGGAGTTGACTTGATACTTGGACGTAACGGATTCATATGGATTGGTGAACATGTTGAAGCCAGAGATAGTATGGTAGTGGATCAAGCTAATAGTTCTGAACAATCCCCAGTTCTTGAGGAAAGCAACCAAGCTTATACCCCTCTAGAGATGAGGCAGACCATATGCAGAATTGCAAATGCTGTCCGAGTATTGTCTACTTTAGGTTTCAATGTAGATGCAGATTTGATCATGGAGACAGTTGAGTTGAGCACCTCACTGACAATCGATATACATGACATGCTTGGATCAGAGTTCCATGTTCTGGTTGCAGAAATGGAAGCTGAGCGTAGAAGCTTGACGACAAAGAGGAAAAGATGATCTGGCATTCATCCACAAAGCAAGTGAGTTCTCTTTCAAGAAAAGATTACTAATTTATCCCAATGAAAAGGAAAATGCTGTGCCTTATGCAAAATTGGTCCTGTTCCGAAATCATTATTAATTTTAGGAGAATGTTAATGCTTTTCCTGCTTAAATAGATTGCAAAATTATCCTGGAATTGAGAGGTTTATATATGCGAGGAAAGACCCGATTAGGTTTGAAAAGTACAGAGCGGGGACTGTTGAATAAATTGCATCAAGATTGAATGGTCTAGCCGACAAGCAGAGACTCTTCTTGTCTTGGCTGGGAAATAAATAAATATTTAAATATTTGATAGAATTATAATACTAGATATAACATAAGTTTCTCAATATGTTTTATGCTTATCTAAAAGGGTAATATTTTTTGTTATTTCCGCCATATTTATTCTTATTGAATTGCAACTTCTGTTTTTCTTAATAATCTATAAAGTTTACAATTTTTTGTTATTAACTTGTCTATTTGATCAAGTTATATACTTTACTCAATCTAAAAGATTTACTTATATTAGTGTAATTTTTAAATTTTTTTGGATTCTTGAATCAAAATTAAATTTGTAATTCATTTGAATTAAAATAATATTTTTAAATTTAATAATTTTGATTTAAAAGTTCAAAAAATATAAAAATCACACTAATATAAGTAAATTCTTGCTCAATTTAAAAATAGCTTTACTATTTTGTATTACACTAATTTATTATGGAATTATTTGTTTTGTTAATATGGATACTTCACAGTTCACACAAATATTACTATTTTATGTTAACAATTATATGTATTTCTTATATTAAGATAGATAACACAAAATAGTTTAATTACTTATATTATCATTACATATTTTATTATTTAATTACAAATTTCTAATTTATCATAAATACAATAAATTTACCACTTATAGTTATTTGATATTTATTTTTTTATTAAATTATGTAAGAATAAAATATTAAAAAAAAACCTTAGTACACATGTTTTATTTTTAATTTTAAATTTTTTAAAAATATATCTTAAGGAACATGTCACTATTTTAATCGAATTTTAAAAACTCCACTATTAATATTTTTGATAATTTTTTTGTTATAAATGATTATAAACATAGTGAAATATTTAATATAATATTTAAACTTTAAAATTTTTTATTATAATATTTAAATTATGAATTTATTAACTAATGTAAATTCATTTTTAATGTGATTAAATGATGATATATGACAAATAACCAAATACTCCAAATATCTAGATTTATAATTTCAATATCATATTAAAAAATTTAAAATTTTAAAATACAAGTACCATTCATAACTTTTTTTATTACACTTGATAAAGAAAAATAGTTTTGTTAATTTTGTTGCTTTTAAATTTATTTAATATAAAATCACAATCTTTTTGTTACTCTAGTTAACACAAAATACAAAACAGCAATGTAACTAGTTATTACATTGTAATAATTATTGATTACATCTCTTTGTTATTTTATCATTCTAGCTAACATAAAGCAGCGATACAATTATTGTTATAAATTTCTACGCGAACACCAAATTTCTATTTATGGACACGAGAAAATTTTTGACTAAATGTTCAATTTGGAGTAAATGTTTGGATAGTTATTCAATTTAGAATTAAATATTTTATTTTATATAAATAAAATTAGATGTTATCAATTTATAATAATTTAAGACTTTTTTTAAACAAAAAATTCTGAAAAAATTTTGGATGAATTGAATAACTATGCAAACGCTTAATGTCAAATTCATCATTTAGCCAAAAATTTTCTATCTCCACGCATCCAAGTTGAGTTCCAAGCAACACCGAAGTTCAAGCCAGGGAGAGTCCAATGCTCTTTAAAGCTGTACTTTTCTGCTTATTACACAGATTACTAAACAAAGAAAATACAAATCAAATTCTAAAATTCGATCAGCATTGATAAGAGAAGACAGTATAAAATGCTCCTGATCAACAATTAGAAAGAAAAATTACGTTCAAAGTTTCAGACATCCAAGGATTGAAGCAGCACAAGCTCTCAAGCCTGGCGAAGGCGAAAGCTCTTGGGCGGCCACTGCGAATGTTTTGAGAAACAAGCCTTTGGATTTCTCATCATCAACCATCAAAACATCATTCAAATGCATTAACATGAATCAAGCGAACAGAGTGCTATAGTAGCAAGAAAGTGAAAAATAAATAAATAAATAAATAAAGGATTGAATTAATGGAGGAACTGAGAAAACAAAACACGAATCTCAAGCCCCGAAAAGGTGAAACATACATTAGCATTTTTCTATAGAATAAAGACATAATTTTGTAATTATATCAAAATAGTTGTTTCATTCAAATCATTTAATTAATTATAATAATTTTGCCAAAAAAAAAAAAAAAAAAAAACAAGTAGAAAAAAGCAACAAAAACTCAGAGCCTGAAAAGCGTATTGAGAAACATGAAAATTCGGTAGAGTGATCAAGCATAAACTAGATTGGGATAATGCATTATTACTTTGCAAATTAAAATAGATGGAATGAACATGAAAGAAAAATATTTATAGAAATAAAAAAATATATAGGGTGTGAAAGAAGAGTCTCAGACAGCCAAGGAAGGAGTGAAACAGCAGAAACTCTCAAGCCCAGCGAAAGACGAAAGCTCTCAAGCGGCCACTGCGAATGTTTTTGAGAAACAAGCCTTTGGATTTATCATCATCGACACAATCTTTTTTCCAACCATTCTATCAAATTATACCAAATTATTTAGTTAGAAAGAATATCCAACAAACAAAAATGAAAAATACACGGAACCGAGAAACGTAACGTTAACCGGACGGCTGATAGGAGAAGAAAGAGAGAAGGGTTTATAAAGAGAAGTGGGCTTAGGGTTTTTCATTCAGGTTTACTGATATGAACGGCTGAGATTCGTAGGAGGATTGGTGTAAAATTCGGGTCTCCTGTGTTTTTGGGCTTAATTAAATCAAGACATGTTTTTATGGGCTGTATTTGAAAAAAAAAAAAAATTTATGAGGGCCAATTGAGTGACAAATGACACTCACTCAATCAGACCCTCCAAATATAATTTCAATTAAACATAGTAATTTTAAACTCAACAAAAAATTTATATAAAAGAAAATAAAAAATAACATATTTATAATTTTAATAAAAATTATATATGAATTCGATAAAAATAAAAAATATATATTTTATATTTGATATGTCAACATAAATTTAACATATCAATTTTTTATATTTACATGTATTTGACATGATATAAATACGACATAAATATATAAATTATTAAATATAATTTAAATTCAAATCTTGTTAATTTTATAATTTGAATTAAAAGGTTGCTAATTTTATTTATAGTTAGATACATATAGCAATGAATTTTCAAGTCCTAAGGAATTCTTTTACATTGTTGGGAGGATCAGTTGCTATGGAAGTATGAAAGGATTAAAATTAATTAATCACCAATTGCAGGTAAAGGTACGTCTCTTTGGTTCATTTTGTTGTTCTCCATATCCTTATTTTGTATATAAAGTGATGGCAATCTCAAAATATAGATAAAATAAAATATTAAATATATATAAGAATGAGTACCAAAGTAAAATAATAAAATAGAGTGAATAAAAAAAAACAAAAATCTATGAATAAAAAGTAAATAAATAAAAAATAAAAATAAAAATCCCTAAAACAAAACTAAAAAATTAAAAAGTAAAAAAAATAAAACATATACATACAGAGTCGGGCTTTCAACAGGTTTCCACTCAAGTTGAAAACAGGTTAGTCGCGGATTTGATTTACGTAAAACGGCGTCATTTAAGTGTTCCTCAAATTATCAAAATTGTGTTTTTATCTTGACTATTAATTATTAAAATTATGTTTTTAAGGGTATTCATTCAATCGATTAATTTTAAATTAAATTATTAAAAATTAAATTATTTTATTTTTTAATCAAATAAAATATATTAATTTTAAAAATTAATCGACTAAAATATATAAATTTAATTTGATTAATTAAATAATAAATATATTTAAATTATTAAAATTTCATATTTGAAATAAATTAACTAAAATCAGCCAACAAGATATTCAAAAATCAAATTATTAAGTTTAAAACTCTAATAACTTTTAAAATAAAATAATTTATTTCATATATTTAAATTTTATTATATTTTAATTAAAATTTGAATTAATTTGATTAATTAGATTCCATTTGATAATCAAATCAAATCAATCACAAATCGAAATTTTTTTTAAAATTATTTTTAATAATTAATGAAAATACTAAATTAAACTTAACTAATCAAAAATTAAAATTATCCTAAAATCACTTTTAATAATCGGTCAAAATTAATTTGTACATCTGAATTATTAACCGATTTAAATCGGTTCAAGTTAAAATCATATTTTGAAAATCCCTAGAAACTAGTCTCTGTTTTCCCTTTCTAACAGAAATCATGAAGACAGCAAGACCTCAACAATCTCAGATGCCGGTCAGCGCCGCCGCCTACATTGTTGTTTGTCACCGCCACTCCCTAGAGCCTATTCTTCCAATATCCAGAGCACAAAAAACTATGAAATCTCTAAAAATCCTTCAAAGTGAAAGACAAAATATTTTGCTGTCAATTTTATCTTTGTTGAAAAATTTCCTCGCCGATTGTGTTTATTGTGTATGATTTTTGAGGCTCTTGATCTATTAATTGTTTTGTATTCTATGTGATTATGGATTTGCTCTGATTTATAGGGGATCAATTCCAATCCAAAAAGGATTCTGTTTTAAAAAAAATTAATTCAAGAAATTTGGTTGATATTTGAGAGTTTGTGTCATTGGAATTTTATTTAAAGGATTTCCAAAAGGTATTTCAACTCGATCCGCCTTCAGCTTTCTTCCCTTTTTTCTTTTTAGTGTTTTTTTGCAATTCTTTTTTTTTCTTTTTTTTTGGAATTTTTATGATTTTCTGAAAGCATGTAGCAGAAAATAAAAAATAACAAAAATAAAAAGATTAAAAAAAATTAAACAACCATGGATCCTAAATTTATTAGGATCAAAGCTAATTTGAAATAAAATTTCACCGAACACTTGAATTTGGATTACAATATTTAATAAAAAAATTAGGCTTCGTATCCGAGAATCACATTTTAAATTCGGTTTAATAATATTTGACCATTAACTCAAGTAACGAAAAAGGTCAATTCGAATTATTTAATATGTAATGTGTTAATTACAAATTAAACTAAGGTATCTACATAGTATTAACCGTTTTTTGAATTATTATTTGATTTTTTTAATTAATAAGATCCAAGCCTTTAATCGATTTTTTTCAATATTTTAATTTTCTGATTTTTATTATTTTATATTTTTTTTAAATTCCATTAAATAAATATTTAAAATAAAATAAAATAAATAAAAAGTATAAAAATAAATAATGAAAATGAAATTAATAAAAATCAATTTGCGTGAGACTGAATTTCAAGATCAAATAAAAAGTTAGAGAAATCCAATTAACAATTTTGATATTGAAAAGCAAATTATTAGAGTGAAAGTAAATATCGCGACCAGATAACAATTTCAAAATTGAAATCAAATCTAAAGATATAATTGGTCATTCAAAGGTCTAAAAACAAATATAGTGGTTCCAAATTTGACTTAATTAATATAAAAAAACCAACTCATCTTGAATTAAGTCCTAAAAGAAATTGTTTTAAACTTTTCGTTAAATTTTAGTATTATTATCATTTTAATATTAACAATTTTTTAATTATTGAAAATAATAAATAATTTTTAACAATTATTTTTGTTGCGTTTAAAATATTTAATTATGCAAAAATTTTAAAAAATTTTACAAATATAAAAGATTTTGCAACGACATTTTTTTTAATTGAAACAAAATGATAGGGATTTTGTAACAGCAATTTTTAACGTTTTGTAAAATATTAAGAAAATTTTTAATTTGGTACAATTAAGAAAAGTTGTTGCCAATTTCTTAATACTTTGAAACGATTCCTTTTGTCATTATAAATATTATATAGATATCGTAATTATTTTTTTTATTGTTGTGAAAAATAATAAAAAATTAACTAGATAATAATAATAATAATAATAATAATTATAAATTATAAATATAATAAAATTCTATAACGTTTTATTTTAACATTATCAATTTTATACAAATTTGTAATAACAAAATTATTGTTATCTAAAACATAAAAAAATAAAAAATAAAAGAAGTAATGATTATAAAAAATTATTACAAATATAATAATATTTTGTAATAATATTTTCAGTCGGTGGTTCATTTTAGTAGTGATTCTTAATTTTTATGTCGCAGGTTAATCAAGTAAAATTTTGATTTTACGAGCAAGGAATTCATTAGTTACCATGCCGACGTACTCTGGTGTGCTGTGTACTTTTTTTTTGGATAGGGATTGCCTTTTTTAAGTTCTCACTTTGATCGAGGAAAAGCTACTTATAACTGAAAATAATTTAAATGATAAGAGAAAAAATTGAATTTAATTATACTTGTAGATCATTCGTGATTTTAACATTATATATATATATATAAAGGTAGGGTTGTTTATACGGTTAATTTGATTAATTTAAAATTAAATTAATTATTTTTATATTATTTTATTTTAATTAATTAAATCAAATTTTTTAATTTTAAAAATTAACTGATCGAAATTAATTTGATCAATTCAATTAATTTTTTTAATTAATCAACTAATAAAATATATTAAATTAAATTATATTTTAAATTTTAAATTTTTTATATTTAAAATAAATTAAATAAAATCATATAACAAAAAATTTCAATTACCAAAATATTAAATTAAAATTTTTAATAACTTGAAATGAAATATACAATTTTATATATTTTTAATTATATATATATTATTATATTTTAATTAAAATTACAATTTATTTGGTTTTTGAATCGAATTAATCAAAAATCAAAATTTTTTTAAAATTATTTTTGATAATAAATCAAAATTAATTAAATAATTAACCGATTAACTAAATTAAATGTATTTGATTGATTAATTTAATTAAAATCAAATTTTGAACACTCTTATATAAAAAAAATGTATCTAGATATAATATTAGGGTATCCATGATTATCTTAAAAGATTAAAAAATAAATTTTTTTTCTTTGAATAGCTCAAAAGTTTTTTTAACATTATTTCTACCAGTAAAATTAATAAATTCATCTATAATTATATATATTATAATAAATATTTTTAAAAAATTTTAAATTCGTAATTGCATATATATATATATATATATATATAATATGCCTCATTTCCATGACCATCTAGCATTTATCATTGCTTCAAACCTACCGAACAGGAAGACATAGCGACGAGATTCGTGTTTCAAAAGCAATGGGGGGACTAGATTCCATTTGGCTTCACGGTTACTTTGTTTGCAAAGTTGAAAAGAAACCAATTAAATAGAGCTATAGTCATACTCATTAATATAACCCATTGATAGTTACACGCAAATTTATGCTTTGGTTGATAGATTTTTCTTTTTTAAAGATTTTCAAAATAAAGCCAAGGAAATGAAAAATAATGCGGCGCATGCATTTTCGATGGAATTCACTTCTACGAGTGACAATGATGCTGTTTCTTTTAGTAAATGGGTTGGATCTTATGGCACTCATAAAATGATACATGATACACGGCAAGTTATAGTTTCAAGCAACGCTAAATAATTTTTTATTAAGTCTTGAAATGTTATTTGTGAATAAGTGCATGATTAATTGCATGAAATTATTGATTCAAAGATATAAAATTTATTATTTTTTAGGTGAAATTCATAAAGTTTTTTATTAGAAGTAATTAAATAAAATTTAAAATTTAAAATCAAAATCGATAAATTAAAATTTTTCTTTACATAAATTAAGTATGCAAAATTTAATTAATTTTATATATATTTTTAGATAAATATTTTTAATAAAAATATTAATAAAAATTTTACTATTGAATAAATATTGATTAAATTTGAATTATAAATAATATTTTTAATAATTTTTTTACATATTATTTATTTTTATATTAAATTTTATCTATTAGTTTAGACTTTTTTATTAAATTTTTTTATTAAAAAAATTCACAAATTTCATTCCAAGAATTTCATATAAATTTTGTTCATGTTTAATAACCGCAGGATAAGCCTAGAATACGATGGAGCTCTATATAAGATTCAGTATTTTTTTTTTCAATTAAATAACGAAGACTTGAATCTAATTTTTTAAAAATATAACACAAAATATGATTCTTAGTTAAATTTACATGAAATAATATTATTGATATATACCATATTATATATTATATTGGGGCCAAGATAAATAAAGGAATGGAGTATATAACTAATAAGCATTTATCAAAAAAAAAAAAAAAAAAGAAGGGTGGGAGTGGAAAAGGAAGCTGAAAGCAGACAGTTTGAGATAAGCGTGGATCGTGGAAGATGAGTTTTAAGATTGAGATTACTTTGAATCCTGGAAACACAAAAGCCTGAAGTAACACTGTCCTTTCTTTTTATCTTACACAGGAAAACTTCTTTGCTGAGACGTAAGGAATAACATTCCTTCTGCTTTTTTAACATTTTTCAGTTCATTTAACACTCTTTTAAGATTCTTTCCTACCTACAATTTATCTGCCTGTCTCTTTCAATTTCATTAAAAACTGCGAAAACCAAAGAGTAGTCCCTCCCTCAACATATACAATCCTTTATCAACTTAATTTCTTTAATTAATAATATGTCAACTACAATACAATATTCTGATTTTGCTTTTCATATTATCGTTTTCTCATCATTTTTTTTTTTTTTGGGGTTACATCTCCTATTATCGTGTTTAGATTAAGTTTAATTAAAATAATTCTTTTTAATTAGCTTTTCTTATTTGTAGAATTCATGATTAGATGAATTGCGCAAAATTTTAAATTCTAAATTTAATTTAATTATTTTATGTAATAATTTTTAAAAAATAATATTTATCAAATTTAAAATTTAAAATTCAATATTTATAATCTATTATTTTATTTTTATTTTGTGACTTCTTTTTTATTAAAAAAAATCGTAAGTGCTCAGATTATCATATATAAAATGGGTTTGTATCCCAAAAATATTCATACATTCAATATTAACACGTACAAACAAAATTACGATAATTTGAACTCAAGATGATTTGCTATTGAGGTTGAATACGCATTAATCGTTAAATCATATTTCGTGAGTAAATACAAATAATCCATATAACAATTCTGTAAGAAGTTGTTTTTGACTTCTCTTCTGGACACTATACACTAGAATCTAGACTATATGTTAGATAGTTCTAACGCTATCTACTGTTCCATTAGACGCAAGTGAACCTTCCGATAGAAAAAGAAGTTTGAACGAGAGTCTAAACTTCTGGATCTTATTTTTATCAGGTTCAAGAGGTTGATTGTAGTTTATGTAAATTTTCATCAAAATATTATGCCAATACTATATGTAAATTTTAACTATGATTGTAGTTTATGCATATATAAATATATATATATATAACTTAACTTTATCAAAAGAAAGAAAAAACCACTAATTCCTAAAATAATTAGTACAAAATGGAATCCCTGAAAAAGTATACTACTAAAACCAATAACCACAATCGTTTTAACAAGTTGGCATACAATTAATGACCAAAAGCCAAAAATCACTAGTAAATTAAAGAAAGACACTATCCAGAGGTTGATGTATAATGACTAGAATCTGACCAAGCATGCACCGAAAAATCTTCAACACCACCACCTTGACTGCTAGCCAAGTTGACGTGATGACCCGAAGCTTGAATCGGGAAAATAAGAGGATTTGAAGTTGTTGGTAAAGAAGAAGATGAGGAAGAAGACAAGGAAGAAGATTGTGCATGAGAACCTGCTAGTTGGTCGAATGGATTCATGGATTGCTGCTGCTGTTGCCTTGGAAAATCACTGCTGGAACCCCAATAAAACTGAGAATAGTCAAGATATCCCCCGGATACATGATGGTTTTGGACCAAGTGATGAGATTGAGATTGAACGATTGGCTCAGTAGATGTTGGAATGGACAAAAGGGTGTTGGTAGAAACAGAAATGGGCAAGTGGGTTGTTGTTGGATTGGAGGGAGGTGATCTAAGTTTGACGTTTTCAGGGAAGTTGAGCTTGGCTTTGTTGCCTCTGAAGCGAAGGGCTGCTTCATCGTAGGCTCTTGCTGCAGCCTCAGCTGTGTCGAATGTGCCTAACCAAACTCTAGCAGCTTTGAAGGGGTCTCTTATTTCTGCTGCCCACTTGCCCCATGGCCTCTGTCTCACTCCCCTGTATCTCCTCCTTGGCTCTTGTCTGAAGTTCTCATTGCTCCTGTATTCGTACGTCGGAACCAATTGTGCAGGGGTGTTTGCCTCTTCCACTGCATTTAGATAGTAGAAATATTGTAACAAAATGGATTTATATTCTAGCTATGTATTCAACTTTTTTATACCAAAAAAATTGCAGGGGAAGTAAGAACAATAATGCTATCAAGAGAGGAACGTTAAGGAGAATTCTCTAAAAAGTTTTTGATATAAACAAAATGAGGTCTTGAACAAAAGAGAACAAGAGGGTGTGTAGAGTTTAAGAACAACGACATTAAAATGAAAAAATGATTCAAGCAAAAGAAAAAAAAAAATTTTCTGTCATTTATGGGAGAAACAACATTTAAAAAAAAAAAAAAAAAAAAGATATATGATATGCTTTGTAATTGATGTCGTTTATTATTATCCAGCAACATAAGAGTTAAAAGAAAAACAAAAAGAAGAAAAATATATGAGTTTATATTTAATATATTAACTATGTATAAATTTTATATATTGTTAATAAATTATATAATACAATTTCATTAATAACATTTTTTTTGTATATTTAATTTAAGGGTTTGTAAAAATTTATTTTTTTCTCATTAATAAGATCGTATTAAGTAA
Organism: Durio zibethinus; assembly: GCF_002303985.1. The sequence goes on along the minus strand of NW_019167960.1, from coordinate 13,230,970 downwards.
TTCGCACAATATATAAATAAAATCTATGCACGAAAGTAATATATCAATGTAAACTTAAAATATATAGATTTCTCTAACTAGAAACAGGGCTTAGCTTTATTGAAAAATATACTATAAATAGAACGGATATCGTTGAGGTTATAATAATAGTGTATGTGGAAGTCTATAAATGACTTGCCAAGTATAATATGTAGTACTATTTAAAAAAAGTACTTTGTCTGAGTGGAAAAGAAATTAAATTAAATTTAAAAAAAGTAATAGTAGTATTAATTTTCTACTAAGTTGCTAACCTCGTACACCAGCAGAAGATGAGCCTCCTCTTTCATGTGGTAAGTTACCAAACTGTGTACAAAGTTTAGTAACAGCGCCACCTTCCTCTTCTTCCCTTCCTCTCTTTTGCCCACCAAATCCCCATGAAGAAGTAATATTGTTATCAGCAATACTACTTGAACCAAAACCATCCAAGTTTTCATTATTTCCTGGCAGCTCCTGATGATCAGGCACATCGCCAGCTACGACATGAGTCAAAGCTGAAACCATAGCTGACATCTCCCTTTCCCTACTAACCTCAGACAGCATCCACGACCCTTCTCTCTTCATTATAGGCTGATGCATCAACAACCATTGATTATCTTGGTCGAACAAACCTCCCCTGCTATTCTCAACTACTCTCTCTTTCTTGCTCGCCACCTTTTTAATTATCTCACACGTGAAAAAATAGAATTGTTATCTAAAACTAATTACGAACAAAAATCTTTTACGGTACTAACCAAGTTTATTTCCTTTTATAGTTCAGCACAAAAAACATCGGCAATAAGGAAAAGTTTATCGGACACTCCGCCGCCTTAAGAGAGTCGGTTTAATTGAAAGCGGCTATCTTTAAAAATTGATTCGAGGCTGTGGATATATCTAGAAAGAAAATATCGATTTTTGTTTGTTTGCAAATTAAAAAAGAAAACAAAAAAGAAAATGAAATCCATAGAGTGAAGAGTGCAAAAGTCAAAATGATTTTTACCTTCTAGTGTGAACGGGCTCGGAAACCGTCTGCGACGGTTTGCGCGTAGGGGTTTTTTTTATTTTAAATTTAATTAATTTATTACTCCAGCCGACATGGGATGAAAGCTAATAAAGCCCATTGGGCCAGATTGATTTCTAATCGCATAATTTATTTTTTATTAGTGTGACTAAACTTGATTAGCTGAAAATGATTTTGAAAATTATTTGGTGTAAATTTCTTGTCTACTACTGTTATATATATATATATATATATCCTTAGTTTGTATTTTATTTTATTTTTTGGATTGTTGGGTGTTTAAAATTTCTTAAACTACATTGTAAAAAGAAGCATTATCCATTTCTAATAAAAGTTTAAATGTCCAATTGTACAAATAACCCACTTACACAGGAAAATCTGCATGTCAAAACGACCGGCTGCATTTGAAAGTGCGACGAGAGGAGTCTGCATTTCATGACTGGATTCTATCACATTCCAAAATGGAACCATAATTAAAGGACAAGATCCATTAACTTTTTTCTATTTGTTTTTAATTTTTTGAAGTGAAAATTAAAAAAAAAATGGTGTAAAATGCATTTTAAAATTTTAGATTTACAATTAAATGTAGTAAAATTCCATCAAATTACTATTTAATATATTTTCATATTTTATAACAGTTAAAGGATATGTAACTAATTAATATTATTCATAAAAAAATTACAAATTACTTGAGTTGAGGAAAAAATATAAAAATATCTTAATCCCAACGAGAAACAAACTTAGGTAGGTGTATAATTTTGAGCTTTTAATTTCAATGGAAGACATGCCCTAATGATCTAGCACTGCATTGAACATTTTTCATCACAAAATTCTTCATTTTATAAAGTATTAATATATATTTCATAAATTACCTTGCAATTTGATCTTTTTCGTTTAATTTTTTTATACGTGAGTAATTTTATTTATTTGAAATATTAAAATATTATTACATCGAAATTATATTAGTAAATATGTAAAATACAAAGAATCATATATTAAAAATAATTTCGTTTAAACTGCAAAAAATGCAAACATTATTATTTATACAGTTCGTGGTTACATAAATCAATGAGGTATGTTAGTATGACAAACTCTTTAATATAAAAAGAAAAAAACCTCACCCCTTCAGTTCCAGTAAACTCAGCGTGCAAAATTTCTAATTTTTTAAATTATTGATAAAATCAAAATTTTATATTAAAATGATAGGCAACATAAGAAAGGAGTCCAAAAATTTTCACTAATACTTTCTTTAATTAAAAAGAGTCAACAATTGATGGCGTGTCATTTTTTTATTGGAAAAATGATTGGTGGTGTTCCTTAACTCAACAACGGTTTGTCAAAGGTTGACACCCAAGTGAAAGCAAGTTATTTATAGACGCATTTACTACAGGAATAGCTTAGGTGGATCCACCTCACCAATTTGTCTGAGCAGCCAAGTGGAGACCACACCGTCTTTTTTATGTTTGCACGTTAGGAAAGCACTTAAATGAACTTTTTTTAAGAAAAAATTTGTTAAATTTTTTTATTAAAAAATTAAATATAAATTACAATTGATTGATTAAAAATTTTTACTAAGGGCATAAATTTTAAAATTTTTTTATTTTTTAGATAAATTTTTATTGTTAAATAAATATTAATTAAATTTTAATTATAAATAATATTTTTTATATATTATTAATTTTTAATTAAATATTAAAATTTTTATTATCATTTAAAAAAATTTCATAAATATCATCTAAGTTTTTTTCTTACCTACAGAGGACCGGGATATACACTAGGTTGTTAACATCAATTGCTTCATATTTAGGCTTCTTTATTTTTATGTTTTAAAGACTTTACACGTGTGTAATTAAGCTCTCTCCCTTCACATGCCTAGTCGACAACATGTATAATGTCTGATAAAATTAAAAGTCTACGGTTCCAAAGTTTGTTTAAAAGGTTCTTCAACTCTGTGTCATAGCCTCTGTTATCTCAATCATCTTCAATTCTTTTTCTACAAAAACTCTTTAAATAAATTTTTTGCTGTTATTTTATTTTTGCACTGTTCTCCGTGAAGTGTTCTCTAGAGCTGTTTTTAATGATTTAAGGTTGTTTTTTCTTTAGCCATCCAATGTCTAAACTGTGACTTTGATTTGCCTCATGATTGATTTTCTTGGACAGCCAAATTCGTTGGCAAATTATTTGATTATCCAATCGTATCCAACTAAACAAGCAAATATTGCAGAAATCTTTTGCAATTAAAATATGTGAAATTAAAATAGGAGAAACCCTAAACATCATGGCAATAATTTGATTTTTCCAATCGACAGAGGCAAAAACGAAAAGACTTTTCTGTCATTCAAATCACAGTTAATGATGGATCAACTAAAAAACGATGCTGTTTTTGTTTGAATCCGTTCCATCTTCAAAGCCTTCCATCATCGAATTTCGTCAACCCCCTATTGATCTGCGCTTTACCGTCACTACCCGCACCCAACCCAAATCCAGGTTGGGTTTCTCAAATTTTCAATTTCAACTTTCGTTTTGGGGGTTAATTCAACTGATTGCAATACTTTGGTCTCATGTTTTTGCAGCCAAAAGGTTGAAGGGGAAGCCAGGGATTGCATTGCGGCAAGAAACCTTCAAAACGCTGACTGAGAACTTAAGAAGGGACTGCCTTAATGAACATTTTCTTGAGTTAGGAAACGCACTTGGTACGTTTTGAACTTTCTTTGAAACATTCAGTTTTACAATATCGCAATAATTTCTCTTTTGGGTACTAAATTAAGAAAGTTGAAATCAGTTTATATGTCTAAAATGCTTTGGTTTATAGAGTTTTAGTCGAAGATATGGTTTCTATTTGCATATGTCTAAATTAGTACACATGAAATTTGATTAAAAGAGTGCTGTTTCAACTGCAAAAGATTATTACCAAGATGTTTAGGTTTCTTTTGTTTTAATTTCACATGTTTTAATTGTAAAAGATTCTAGCAACATCTATTTTTTTAACTAGTATAAGTATAGATATCTAATTTTGTTTAAAATCGATTTGAGTTTGTTCGATTCAAACATTTCAATTTGGGCTAGTTAAAACGTTTTAATTGGATTGAGTCTTCTTGGACTTATTTTGGATTAATTGTTGTTGGGATCATCCTACATGGCTAAAGTCTAATTTAGTTCAATTTACCAACAAGTAGTTGGTTCAATCGATTAAGGTCGTTCTTTTCGACGAAAAAATCTTAGGTTCGAGTCTTGCCGGTAGTCATTTATTGAGATTATCTAGAATGCATGACTTACAGTCACCTATCTTAGGCTATCAGGTACGACACATTTTACTTTGATTTGGGGGATTGAGCAGCCTATCTACCTTATGATTTTCTAAACCAAAAAATAAAAAAAATTAATTCAATTTTGAGTCAAAATTTAGTCAATTGGGTTTGAAGGTCGATAAAAGTTCAAATCAATTTTGGGGCCAAATTAAGTTTTAAAACCTAATTTCTTTTTTATTTTTATATTTTAGAATTAATTAAATTAATTAAAATAACAACAAAGAACAATAAACATGAAAGGGATAGCTAACAAGTCGTTACTAGCAAATAACTACACAGAACACTATCTACTATCATAACAGGCTAAATTTTCAGTTTGATGTAGCAATTTTGTTGTTGCAATTCTATTGAAAATTGAATTTTTGTGTCTTATTATACAAATTCACTAATATACATACACAAGGGCAATAAGATAGAAATGGGGGAGGATTAAAAAAAATTCATATAGTGGGGAAGAGAACACACACAGAAAAGGAAAGTAAAAAAATTTTTTCCAAGTCCAACATCGTTTCCCCTTTTTTATGCCCTCTAATCAACCCCTACACAAACCAAACTTGAGACCTACCATCACTTTTACATCCTAACTCCTACAGCTTCCATCGTCATCACCTAATCACCATTTGTAACCTCACATCAAAACAGCCTTTCAAAATCTACCCAAAAAAAATTCTCCAACTTCAAATAGCCACGTCGTACAAACCACTCAAAAATCAACCACAAAAAAGGCATGAAAAAAGATCATCCCTTCTATCAAGCAATCAAAAAAAGTCCTAAAACCCCTCAGCCTTATCTAGCCTCAACCTCAAAACAATTTTCTACCACCAATGTCTCACCTTCAACAAAAAAAAAAAATCGCTTTAAACTAAAACTCATCCTATAGCCAAAAACTCATTCAAACCCATGAACAACCTCCTAATTCATTCCGCCAAAGTCACCCAAACTAAAAAACAAAAATTATGTCATCTCTCTTTCCAAAATAAAATAAAAAATAAAAAAATTTCACAATCTTATCTAACAAAAAAACCCGATCAACCTAAAAAAAAAACCATAAAAAAAAATAAGGGAGTTTTCGATCCCAACAAGAAGATTTGATGAAGAAAAAAATAAAAAAAAAAAAAAAAGAAAAGGCAATGGCGTGAACATCGTTGGTAATGGTTAATAGTGGCAAAAGGCTTTTGGAAACTCAAAATTGTGAAAATGGGGGTGGAAGTTAGAAAAAGACCATAACGAAATATATAGTTGATCAAAGTAACAGTGGAAGAGTTTTTAAGGTGTAAATTAGTAGGCTTTGTTTTTAGATCTAGCAAAATCCAAAAACTTTTTGGGAAATTTGATTAGATTTGAGAAAGAAAAGAAAAAGAGGAAGCTCTAGTGAAAACTTGAAAAAAAATAAAAACAAGCCAAAAGTGGACGACGACGAGGTATGGTGGTGGTCGGTTAGGATTTGGGCTTAAGTTTGGTGGTCAGCAGCTTAGTGTTTTTAGGGTAAAAGAGTTTTTTTTTTTTTAAAGAACAGAAGGTAGAATGAATAAAAAAAAAACTTTGGATTTTATAGGTTAAAGAAAAAAAAAGAATGTGAATCAAGTCGACTCGAACCGATCCAACCTGAAACCTGATCAAGCTCACGACCTATTCTAGATCGAGTCCACGAAACCAACTTGCCCATTTCAGATTTGGCTTAGACAATTCTAGGCCTTCTTCTTCATCGAGTCAAACCCAATAATTTGGTAAATCTTTTAGTTTTTTATTTTATGTTTTTCTAATTGCATGCATATTTATATTTAACCTTAAATAGCTAAATGGGTACATGTTTTACGATAAATAGTGTCACTCTGATTAAATGATGAAAATAAAAAAAAATATGATACCATAATTCAAATATTTGAAATTTTTTAAAAATTGTAAATTTATTTTTATTAGTTGTATCATATACGAATTCTTGCATTATGTGCATTCATAAAAAATAAAAAAAAAATGAACGTGAATTTTTTATGATAGGACTTCAAAGAGTCTGAGTAATAATTCTCGAGAATTCTCTAAGTGAAGATAGACTTCTAAATATTGTCAAACTATTAGAATATTTGGAAACTCTATTCAATATAAATATTTTCATTTTTTTCTTTAATTTGAATATTTAAAAAAAAAGAAATAAAGTATAAAATATTTATAAAAATATGCATTTTTAGGAAATAAAATTATTTATGGATAACTATATGATGACCTAACTTTTAAGGTGAAATAATTATAATAATTAAAAAAAATTATTTTTCTATAATAAGATTCTAAAGTTGTCTAAATAGTGTGACTTAAGAAATCTTTAAGTAAGAAGATTTTTTTTTAAATATTACCAACATATTAGAATATTTATAAAAAAAATTTAATATAATAAAAATCTTTCTTTTCTTCTATAAATGTGTAAAGTAAGAAAATCAATAAAATTTTAAAGGAAAAATAAAATATGTGCATCAATATTTTGTCATTCGCATTGCATACATGTCTCTGTTTTTATAAATATAAATATTAAAGATAAATATAAACCGCTAAGAATGTAGATTCTTGAAAAGTTCGAGTATTGATTCTTAAAAATCTTTAGGTAAAAAAGTTTGTTTTAATATTGCCAAAGTATTAAATAATTTTAGGGATTTTTCAATATTCAATGTTCTTATTTACTTTTTAAACAAATAGCTTAAAAAAATATGTTTTTTTATTACAATAAAGAAAATCAAGAAAATTAATTTTAAATTTCAAAAGTAAGATCACTATTATCAAGATTAAAAGATAACATATGGTTAATTGGTATTGTTTTTAAAATGGATGCTGCAAGGGTGTTAATCTTTTCTTTCACATAATCATATTATTGAACCCAAATTGTTTTTGCAAACTTAAAAATTATCTTTTTAATAAATTTTAAGATTTTGTTAAAAAGGTAAGTTTTAATAGGTAACCAATCACACCTAGCTAAAAAAAAATTGTGGTAACTCATTTTTGTTTTCAAATTTATCTAGCAATCCCCAAAATCGTTATGACAATAAGTTTTTTTTTTAATCTTTTGTCTTTTATGATTTGCTTACTAGACATTAAAAAATTCCACATATTAAAACTTTGTAAGATTATGTGTCATGCTATATTGGATTTTTAGTCAATTTAGATAGTTCAGCAGAATGAGAAACTACATTGATACATGTTTGGGTAATTGAGGACTCAATTAAAACCTTTTAAAGTTTATATATAGAATTTGGCCTAAAGTTTTGGGACCATGGATGCTATTTACTCAAAAATTATACTATTATATTTTTATTATATGTATAAAATAATAAGAGTGCATTTGATTTTGGAGAATCCACAAATTTTCCCCTAGAATGTTGGTGATGGGAATTTGATTCCCATGTTTGGTTTAAAGCAATCCAATTATGGGAGAAAATATCAAATTTTCAACAATACCCAAAGTTTTGAAATCAGAAACTTACTTCTCAATGTGATATTCTAAGATTCTAAGGGAAAAGTTGCTTTATTTTTAAATTTTACCTGAATAAAAAATTTATCACATAATCGTCACCCTTTTAAAAAGCAAGTTTGTAAATGACAGAAACTCAGTTGTAGGTTTTTGTATAAACAATATAATTTTTTTTATTTTATATTGCAATTAAGCCATTTCAATGAAGAATCACCTTAATTGATTCAATTTATAAGTTGTAAACAAGATCAATTAAAGTATTTGTGTAACCAAACACCTTAATTAATCTTTTTATAAATTTATTAACAAGATCGATTAAGGCATTTTTGTAACCAAATGCCTTAATTGTGAGAAACGCCTTAATTGATCTGATCTTATTTATAATTTAAAACAATAATTAATTAAAATGTTCGAAGTGCCAAACACCTTAATTAATCCTTTTTCTAGCCCTTTTTCCCTATCAATTAAGGTGTTAATGTTTACTAACACCTTAATTGATGATGTTTTATAGATAAAAACAATAATCAATTAAAATATTTGTTTTCTTTTGCTGCTAAAGATATTATTTATCATTTAGGTATTTATTATTAATAAAAAAAAATAAAAAGTTGACATCATATATGTCAAGAAAATAATGATAATTATATATGAATTAATATATGTGGATTTCCCATAATCAAATAAGTGAATTTGAATATGGGATGCCCTGAAAATGAAAGAAAACTTCGGATATCGCACTTTCTTGAATATCACACTTTCTCTTGGAATCCAAGATTTCGCGAATCAAATGCTTTCTAAAATATTTAAAAACTCAATAGTACTTATAAGTAAAGGTGTCAAATGGGTCGTACTGGGATGACACAATCCATTTAAATATTAGTCTATATATTAGTGGATAGTGTCGATTCAACATTATTTTTTAACATGCCATGCTAGCACAGTCTATGAAAGTTAAGGGTATAACCCAACAAGACATTATTTTTCGTGTCAAGCTAGGCCAAGTACAATCCATTAAAACTTTTTCATAATATAATTATTTAAAAATTTTTCATTTATTATTATTAAAAATAATATACGATAGATAAAAAACATATAATGAGATAAAAAGGATACATAATTTATGCGGTAAGGAAAATTGTTTATATACATGAAAATGGATAATAGAATCCACTAAATAAAGATATTGAAACTATAATTCTAATATTCTTTGTTAAAGAAAAAACAC